>VXAD01006244.1:832060-967015 GCA_013399195.1 Dicrurus megarhynchus
AGGGCTCTTCCCTTGAAGGGGTTGATGCTTATCACTCAACAGAATCAGAATAGAAACAAACTTCCCAAGCAATCAATTCTAAGACATTCCCCAAGACTGTAGATTCTCCAGTTGGTGTGTCATGTTCTCCCCACCACCACTGCCATTCACACTGCAGCTGCCCTGCAGCAGCAAAGAGGAGTTGGTATAAATTCCTTATTGGCTGGCACTAAGCAAAAATCAGCTCAATGTAAAGGCTAAACAAAATGGAAAAAATCGCTGCACGGGGATTTTGCCTTGGTCTTCAGGCAGGAATTGAGAACTCTCAAGAAAAGTGACAGTGCTCTGCAGGCTCCTGCCCCTGCCTGCCCCCCAGAGTGCTGGTCTCTCTCAAGGACTCCGATTAGGTTACCAAGTGCTTCCTGCTCTCTGTCTTTGCTGCCTGCTCTGTCAGGAGCAATACAGTCAGTGTCTGAGCATGCAGGAAAAACAAAGCCCACCTGGAAGGGGGTCTGACAAGGTATAAGAAGGGCAGCAAGAGGGACTCCTAAAAATACATAAACAGCAAAAGAAAGAGCAGGGAGATGAGGTGGGGGACCTGGAGGCAAAGGACACGAAAAAGACTGAGGTATTTGGCGCCTTCTTTTATCTCAGTTTTTGTTGGAAAGAGCAGACTTCAGGAATCCCAGGGCCCTACAACCAGAAGAGAAGTCTGAACTAAGGAATGTTTGTTCTCAGTGGAGGCTGACCAGGTTAGGAAGCACTTAAACCAGCTGGACACACACACACACCCCCGAGTTCCTGGGATCTGACATGCACAGGAGAGACTCCTGAGAAATGGAAGAAAGCAAATGTTGCCACTGTCTTCAGGATGAAGGATTCAGGAAAGAACAGGCCTGTTAGCCTCATCTCAAACCCTGAGAAGGTGAGGGATGAACCCATTCTGGAGACCATCTCCATATGCATGGAAGGATGAGAAGATGATCAGTAATCAACGTGGTTACAAAGGGAAAACCATGTTTAACCAACCTGAAAGCCTGCTGTCATGAGATGATTGGCTTGGCAGATAAGGGAAGACCAGTGGCTATTTTTTATCTTGACTATAAGAAGGTCTTTGACACTTCCTTCCATAAGATACTCATAAAGAAGCTGATGAGGTACAAACTAGATCAGCAGAGAGCGAGGTGCACTGAAAACTGTCAGGTTGAAAGGATTGTTATCAGCCTCACAAAGTCCGGCTGTACATCCCATCCCTTGCAGTACATCCCAGGGGTTGCTACTGGGTCCAACACTGTTTAACAACTTTACCAGTTACCTGGACAGTAAGATTGAGTACACCCTCAGCAAGTCTGCAGGTGACATAAAACTGGGAGGAGTCAAGGATGGTTGTACCACTATCCAGAGGGACCTCTGCAGGTTGGAACCTCTCATGAAATTCAAAGGGTAATCCCAAATCCTGCACACGGTGAGGAATAATCCAAGGCACCAGTATACCCTAGAGGGCAACTGGCTGGAAAGCAGCTCTGCCAAGAAGGACTCAGTCCTCCTCCTGGACAAAAAGTTGAGTAGCAGTGTGTTCTTGCAGAAAGGAAGGCCAAAGGTACCCTGGACTACTCTGGGAAAGTGCTGACAGCAGGTAGGAGGAGGGGGTCCTTCTTCTCCCTCTCCTAAGCAGAGGCAACACCACACCTGCAGTGTTGGGTCCAGCATTGGTCTCCCCAGCACAAGACTGAGAGTGGAGCAAATTCAGCAGAGTGGCACAAAAATGTTTAAGAGTTAGGAACATCTGTCATTTGGGAAGAGGCTGGAACTGCTCAGTCAGGGAAGATCAGGGGAATCTGTTCCCTGTGGATAAATCCTTGCTGTGATTGAATGAAAAAGAATGCACCAAGCTCTTGGCAGTGGTGGCCATTGACAGGGCTAAAAGCAGAAAGGGAAACACGGAAACTCCACTTAGATATAAGAAAAAAACTTCTCTACTGCAAGGGTGAATGCAGAGTGGAATAGGTAGCCCAGATAAACAGGGAAAGTCCATCCTTATATGCAAAACCTGACAAGACGCAGTCCAGAGCAACTAAATTATCACTTCCCTGCCTCATCTCTGATTATCCTGCTTCCAGGCTTAGGAACCATTGCACCAAAATCAGCAATCCATATTCTCTTTTGGGAAATAGGATGTTATAAAGTGTCCTGCACAGAATGAGGAAAGGCTAACCTCTCACTGAAAACTGGTCACAAAATGCTCAGGAGCTGTAGTGCAGGGTGACTAGAAAAGGTGTCAGCATCAAATGGTCCTGGAGCAGGGGCAGACTGAAGATAGCCTGCTGGAGATGTCTTTTAGGGCTTAAAGGAAAAAAAAAAATAATATGAATACAAGAAAAATCACTTATCCTGTGAAAAGTCCTCAATTTACAGTCAATAAATAGAAAGTTCAGGAGGTTTGTGGTGACATTTTTAAGGGAATAACCTTATGATCCCACAGGGAAAGAGAACAAGCAGAGAGATGAATGCTTAAATATGGTATGCAGCATTGTAAGCTATGGCCTGTCATCACTGTAATAGTTGTGTTCAGGTTGATTATTCCCCTGGAATGCAAAAATCAATTCTAACTTGCAGACTATTATTTTGCACAGACCCTCGGTATTGCAGATTTTGTTCTCTATTTTATATTCAGTCACTCTCAGGGGAGCAATCAGAGGCCAAAAGGTAATTGGTAACAGTCAGCAGTGAATTCACTGAACGAAACTTTCCTCAAATCCAGAAAGTGATTTCATTCTGCTAATTAGCCTTTTTTTTTGGTGGAAACTGCTGATATAGCCAAAAGCTGGGGGAAGAGAGGGGAGAAGTGAAGATGTGTGTGTCATCACTCTCAATAAGCTATTCAAGAGAGGGAGAGGGAAAGACATCAAGGTCTTAGCTAAGAGTTTTACAGTGGAGGATAGTCTGTGTGCACACACAGGCGCCTGTGCGAGAGGAAAATGTGATGTAGCTTTAGAGCTCTTTAATCTGATCAAATGTACCTGTGTTTCAAACCCAGAGGAAGGTGACACTTTAGGTTGTTCTTCCCAATAGTAACCAGGCAGCCTCACATAATTCATGCTCAGAGAAGAGGGAATTTCTCTATAATTAAAACAAGACTGCCAAAGGAGCAGAACTACCATCAAAAGGAGCTTCAGCTGACTTGTTCCATGCAGCTGTAAAACACAAGACTTTTGAAACAGCTGTTTGGGGTGGTTTTTAATGCAGTTTCAAATTTTTCAAAATTTTATCGCCTGGAATCAGCCTGGGACTCCCTTTCTGCATAATTGGGAACCATCTATTAATAAGGGTGAGCAAGCAAATGGGAAACAAATCCTGTAGTAACTAACACCACTACAAAAAATCCTACGAGAAAATGAATGGAATTCAGACCTGGATTTGGATGTGGTACCATATACAAAATATAAAGCAGAGAGGGCAAAAAAAAAGCCAACAAATCTTGATTAGTAGCTGGATTACTAACTGAGGCAAGGTATCTGCAAAGAAATTGTAGATAGTCAAACAAATAAAAATTATAACAGAATTAATGAATTACCTATAAGATTGCTATCTTTTAAATGCTTTACCTTGTAATAGTGAGATTTTTCCTTTTCTGTGATTCAACAACCAGGAAGTGAAACTTCAACATGATTCTGAACCCAAATTACATGACTGCCAAACATCACATACTAGTTTATACCTACTCAGAAGAAAGCAACATGTATGATATGAAATATTTTCTCCTCATTTCTCAAGCCTGGGAGTTTCTCAGTTCAGAAGTCTCCTACTTGTGAATGTCAGGAAGCAAGAAAGTGCTGCTCTACTCCTATCACATCAGATAATTCCACCTTTCCATTCTACAAACTTCTTTTGCACATAAGTGGTACAAGAATTAAGGAACTCCAGTTCAAACTTAAATAGATTCCTTCAACGTGGTTTGAACTTCTTGAAAGAAATGCTGTGTTTTGAAAATAATCTAAATGTATGAGAAAATCAGTAACAGTGTAATGAGGCCTGTGTTTTCCAACAGAAAAATTTAAAAACCTGGCAAAATGTTTAAAAATTTTGTGCACAACCAAAGATTGATCTAAATAAAGCAAAAACTCTCATACCTTGTGCAACTGATGCACTATCTCCTTTTGTTCTTCATCAAATTAAACAAAAGACTCGTGTCTCAGCCGCCAAGACTTTCAAGACAGTGCTTGGGAACTGTGTTTTCTAGAACTGTACACTCATCATTTTTTTACCAGGAAAAAATAAATTAGTAATGCTTTGATGTAATTAGTAGTTTCTTGATTTGTAAGAAATACTGACAGTTTTCAAACACTATTAAGTAGTGGATATTTGAAGAAGTGGTTGTTGTCAAGTGTTTCCAAATACAGTCACGTTGGAAAAGAAACAACATTTGATAGAAAGAAAATTCGGGGTCTGAAAGGTTAAAAAAAAAAAAAAACCCAAATCACTCCTTTTACTGCATTTTGACTCCTCTGTTATACCTGATGTAGAAAAGCAAGGGTTTTTCAAAGGCATTAAGCTTTAAACATTCACAGTATCTTTGAATGTCCTCAGAAGCACCGGAAACGAAGGATTCAATTTTCAAAGATAATTGTGTCAGATAACTGTCTCATCCCTTTTCAGAAACAATCTGATAAATACCTAATTACCAGCCAAGTGATTTCAGAGCCACACAGCTGGGCCTGAGAAAAGGCTACAGGGAATGACAAGGTCCCCTAAAGCCATCGAGAGCAAGAGGCATTTGGTTCGTGAATTACTTCATTTATTCAACTGATAAAATGCATACAAAGTCCCCAGAGACAACAAAATATTCATAAAATGTTGAAATAATAAGTTGAACCAAAATTTAACCAGAGAAGCAAAATATTTTCAAATAACTCAGAACTGCATACTACAGAACAATTACATTCCAAAAGCCACAGTGGTAATTATTCGAGCCCTTAAAAACACCCATATTTTCCAGAAAGCATTTGTACACTACTCAGACAAACCTTGTCTTTTCTTGATACTTCTGTATAATAGGAAAATTGCTTTACAGTAAGTTTATATTGCAATTTTGTTGCAAATATGAAATGTTTGATTTTGATCTTTAGCAATTATAGTCCTAGCTGTCAAATAAGAGAGAATTTCTAAATTTTCACCAATGTTTAAGAACTCTCTCACTCTTTCTAAAATACTGGCAATACAGCAATCCTTTCTGAAAATACCAAGTTGTTTCACTTTTAAGATATCTCCACCAATTAAAAAACCCCACAGGTATATCATGTAGCACCTCAGACTTCAGTGAATCTTTTTAAAATTTACATTGGAAAAGCCAATCCTGTAATCTTGCTGAATTCCTTGTGCTTGTAGAAGTGTTGGCCCCTGTCATATATCCTAAATGTTAATGGATTGGAGAACATGAAATATCAAAGTAATGATGTAGAGTTCAGAATCACAGATGGGAAGGAGAAGATTACTGATAATGCTTCTACAATATTAAGTTGACCAAGTTATATATTCCTCAGGCTTCATGTGAAAATGCCTGGGGTGGTGATCTCAAAAGTACCTATGTCTGACCCCACTCTGCTCCCAGATGGGAGCAAACAGATTGGAATTCTGAAAATGCAATGAAACAAGGATGGATCTACGCAATCCTGTAAATTTCAGTCATATAATTTAAAAATGAGGACACAAAAAAATTCTTGCATATACATACCAGAGATGTGAGTCAATGGCTAACGTGAGGGATTCAGACTGCCCAGGAAAGTGCTGGAGCCACCATCCCTGGAAGTATTTAAAAGATGTGTTGATGTAGCACTTCGACACGGTTTAGCGGTGACCTTGGCAGTGCTGACTTAACATATTGAGTTGGACTCAATCTTAGGGGTCTTTTACAGTCTGAACAATCCTACAGTTCTTTGACAAAGATTTAAACTAAGCTAGTTTGCCTTTGCTGCCTCACAGTAGTGATCGCACAGTCAACAGTGTGACAGTTTTCAAACCTGCTCCTTTCTGATTCTCCGCTAGTAAGTTCCAGCATTTCTGCACGTGTCATTATTCACCTTGCACATAAACATGAAATAAAGCTGTCTGGGAAGAGCTGACACTCTGTTAGCATTTAAGTTCCAGCAGTCAGGCGTGCATTTTCAGTGGGGCACGCAGCAAAAGGTCCCGGGGTTTTGCTCATTTGAAAATTAAGACTCGACCTCAGGTCACAGCTTTGGCATAACCACTGTTCTGAAACTGTTTAAATTATGGAAGTAAAATTCCTGGACAAATTCTCCCCCTCCCCCAACTACAACCGAGAAAAGAGACCTGAGTGCAAATCACAGAGTGAAAAGAAACACCCAGACTCCACTTCAGTACATGGTGAAATCTTTGTGTTCATTTAGTTTCCAAACTTCGTAGGCTTCCATCTATCATGACGGGCAGGGTCATTAAATACCCTCTCAAAAAATAAACTCTGTGAAATTAAAAAAAAAACAAAACAGAATTCTAGACAAAACAGGGACTGCTTTCAATTGCAAAGCTATGAACCAATTAGCATTTTGGGACTGTGAGCTGCAGCTTCTGCAGCAAAAGGCTTGCTGGAATTATTTTCCACTTGAGATTAAACTTTGAAGGAAAGCAAAATAGCTTGGCTTTTGCCCTTAGTAAGAGCAAGTGCAATTAGAAAGGATTTCCACAACCTGCCTCACCTACAAGCCTTCTCAGAAACAGAAATGTACGCCAGGATTCAAAGAATATTCAGCTCTCCCCTAGAGCACACGCATCCTTCTGGAGTCGCCAGTAAAGGTGAAGTTTAAACAATGCAAGGACTTTCAACCTTGTCTGCTTCTTGGTTAAAGAGACTTCTGTGAAATGCTAACTCCTTGGGGGAAAGGAAGAAGATGCCAGCTTTCATGAAACTCCTGGAAGAGTGGCAGAATCCCTTTGAAACTGAGACTGATCTGATAAGGTCGTTATGGTTGTTAATAGCAACTCTTTCCTCTGCTAGCTTGGAGGAGACTGTGGCATTTAATGGCAGTTCAGGGCAGCCAGCAGCCCAGCTGTCATTGCAGGGCTGTGACTCTGAAAGCCCCATCCTGTCCATATCTAGCAGACAAAAGAGCTTCTCCCTGTAAATGAGGAGCACTAATGCCTCCTGTTGTTTCTGGAACAGAAACTAGTAGCTTTTTGTTATGCCTCATACTTAAAAAGCAGATTTGGCCATCTCACTGATTTTTGTTCCCACTGACTGTTAAATCAGGAATCCAGAGAAGCAAAAATATTTAAAATAATTGCATATCTACAGCTCCTGAGACTGTAAATCTTTGGGTCAAAGGTAAAAATCCTGAATGCCGCTACTCCCAGCCCCAAGAGGAATGCGGGGAGGATGTAACCCTTACCTCTTCTGTCTGGCTAATGTGCTCATGCAAAATTCCACACTATCTCCGGGGCAGAGGGATGCAGAGCAGTGGTGGGCCTAAAGTACATGGGAGGGAATGAAAACAGAGGTCTGGGATTATTTCAAAGAGAAAGTTTAGTGGATGCAGGAATTCTTCAGATCTCGCTATTTTTGTTTCAAACTCCTATGAAGAGCAGACTACATATGCAAGAAAATGCTGTTCAGTAAACCCTCGAGGATGCTTTATGAAAGGCATTTGTTTAGTGTATGTGCTGTCAACAACCTATGAAAGGGTAAGGTATCACCATCAAGCTCCTCCCAGGAATAGGCTTCCTTTTCTTAGAAGTAGAAGGAAAGTGAAAATCTGAGGCAAGACCTGAAAAGTAATTTTTAATATTTCTATGGAGTCTCAGACAAAATATATTTAAAAGCTGCACTAAATTTGATCAAGAGCAGGATATGCAAAAGAAGCTTCCTTCATAATTTAAACAGTAATTTGAAAATGAAGATCACTCCTAAAAAGAATATTGTCCTCCTTTTTCCCCCACCCCTCCTCCTCTTTAGTTTTTTCCATTTAAGAAAGTCCTTTACAGCATATTTTTAGTCATATGCGTCTCATATTCTAGAGTTTCAGCTATTCAAATAGCACAGTAACCCAAAATTTTATACATATTTTCTCCTACCAATACAATGCACTGTTCTGCGAGAAAACACTCAAACAAAAGGGATTTTATCAGAATATATATATAGCATACTAAAAATTCAGATTAACTGGCTATTATTTTGACAGGTCTGCAGCTCCTAACATGGATCCTCAGGCATTTTGCATCTGTCAGATGCATGATCAGATGCTCACACATCTACCACACTCCCTGTAAGTACAAGGGACACAGGCTATAAACATATTTTAAAAGTTATGGATGTGCCTGACATAACTGCTGTGACCTTTCCTGATAGAGGAACTGCTGTATAATCACTCTCGTGTGGGCAAGAAAATACAACAACATTTGAACCACTGAATTCAGTCGCATCAGCAGGAATTTGAAAACATAGACCAAGTAACTAAACTATTTCAGCTCCTAAACCTTCAGAGGCTAAAAGAGTTGAAACTCAAGTATTCCCAAGCTGGACAGAAACAATTGGAAGCTTATAGAAGTGGACAACTGATTTCCTAGCAGTAAACTATAATGATGACACCAGCCTGTAGTGGATGAATAACTAGTTAGGGGTACAAAAAATGACTGGATCCTCAGGAATTGTATATTCATGACCTAATAGTCAGCTGTATTTCTGCATATTTTATTTAAATGGTTTTTGCAATCTTGAACTACTAGAGGAATAGGTATGGTGAGAGTGTAATTTTAAAAAGGCTAAGAGTCTTTCAAGAGATGTATCACTGTCTTTGGCTGTAGAAAATTCTTTAATTTCTTTCATTGGAGCAGCTTTAAAAATACCCAAAATAAAATGGCATTTATTTTCTAACAAGTCCTGTGCTACTAGAAATAAGACGCCAGTGGAGCAGGAGAACAATATCATATGCTTTATCTCTGAACTGGAAACTGAAATGAAGAATGTTAATTTGATAATAAAGAAAATTACATACGTGTTCATTTGTGCTACTGGCAATTTTGGAAGGCAATATTGTTTTTTTAGGACTCGAAAGGCAACATTAACTTAACTCAGCAAACAAAAGTCACTGTAAAAAATGACTCAAGGTATTTTTACCTCATTCACCCCTAGTTCAAAGAAGAATTTTGTTCTAGTATTTCCATTGGCTTGGCTTTCCAGCACCCACCCATTCCCTCCTTTCCTTTCAGTAAGTCCATGTAGATGGGTGCTTTGCAGCACACTAATGCTGCCACCAGTGAGAAGGCAGTGGATTAGATGTTCATAGGGCTGCAGTGTAAATTTGTTCACATTTTGAGCATATGATTCATCATAGAGTCAGATGAACTAATCAGTATTGATGAAGAGGTTCATAACACGCCTCAAAGTCACATTCCTAGCACACATTAAACTGATTCAGAGCCACCCTTCTCCAGTTATTTTCCTGTTAGTGAAAGGGAAATAAATTTATTTTAAATCCTAGCTCTCATCTGTGCCAATCTGTATCACAACCATTCATTTCCTTTCATTTCCTGATAAATGGATACTTAATTTGTTTCCAGCCTATCTTGGAGATCTCCAGTATGTGTGGACAGACAAAAAGCAAATGTGTTGAATGTCACAAAAGGCACATTCTATAGCAAAAAAAAAGTATATTTCAACTTTTTCACTAGAAAAAAATCACAGTTAATAATATTTTCTCAGAAAAATTAGAATGCAATATCATTTTTGTATGTGCTTACACTATAAGACTGTGTCTTGCACAGGAAGCACTAAAATTGAAACCTCCAGCAATATATGATCACAATTAATAAATTCACACCAGTAGTCATCTTTTAACCTCAAAGCAGTTCAAGAATTTTCATATCTGAAACAAAATATTTTAATTATTCCCTGGTACTCTTCCCATTTCTTTTACGTCACCCTGTGTGCACTTTTAATTGTGCCTTTCTCACAGGCAGCAGCATCACGACTCTTGGTCAAACTTTGTTGACTGAGCTTTACTGACATAATTTCCATGGGATGATCTGCTCCTCAGCACAAAATCTACAACTATCCTGGTCTTTGCACAATAGTTCATACCTTTTGTTAGTAAACAGTTCCTCCCCCTCAATAACAACTTCAATAACTCAGTTTTTCCCTCCCAGCTGAGGCAAGGCTGCCATGAAAAACTGTTTCTCAGTTCCCCAAATGTCTCCCAGTTCCACAAAAGCTCAGCTTGTTCAGAGTACTCAAATAGCTCAAGAGCTAAGAACTGAAGTGCCAGCAGATGACAAATCAAAAATCTTGTTTTCATAAAATGAACACTACCTCTCTTGGCATTTAAAGATCTTGTCAGAATTGCCTTTGATGAAATAAGAAAACTTGAAGCCAAGGAGAAGGAGCATGCTAAAATACATTGTTATGCTCGCTAGTGGACCAACAAAGATACACTGTGGGACACTTCTTAATGTGTGTTTTGGAAGAAAACACCTTCATCAGTACACCTGGAAAATTTTTGCCCTCATTAATGCCTACAAAAAATAACTCTCTGCTTCTCTCCTCCAGAAAAATCACCTTAAAAGATACTCTCACAGATAAAACATATCCAAACACAAAATAATTCATGACTGACAAGCTGCTGACATTCTGCAAAGCAATAGATGCTGCTCTACTACTGCAAGCAGGGAAGACTAAGACAAAAAAAAATAAATATAGGGCATGAGTAGAAATGACAGCAGGTTTGATTGCAGTGAAAAAAAGGAAAATCCAAAGCTCCTGAAAAGTTGTTTGAAAACCAACATTCCTTGGTAAGAAAGAAAAAAAAAAAACAAAACCAAAACACAACCTGTTTCTCAAATGACATTCAGAAAATCAAATTTCCCTGCAAAAAAACTTTTCCTTTTTAAATATTCAAACTCCAGTCTTGAAAAGCTGATATTTATGAGACTCCTCTTTTAGCAATTTACTGCAATAATCTAAAATAGCATTGCTCACATTTACATATAAATTAAGCCAACTACATCATCACATTTTTAAGCAGTTTATTTACTGTGTACTTGGCAAAGCTTCTGTTTTAGTTTTCCATAAAATAGAAAATATCATATAGAGAAACATACTTCTTCTCTGAACATGGAAATGGAATAAATTGAACTGTAGACTCAGTGTGATACAGCAGATTCAGAATACATCAGAAGAAAGGAAGAAGAAAACCAGTGCAGGAATGACAGATTATATTTTTACTTCCATTTAGTGCATCCTGTCAGTCTAACTGTGAGCCTAAACCACTGAATGCCACATACGAAGGTCAATCTGATCTGTTAGGCAAACATTCTGGCAATTTGTTTTAGTGGATCACCCTCTCCATTCAAACACGAACCAAACCCCGTGTTGTAAGCAACAGAAGGTACAAGAACAACTTCTGCTAGCACATTCAACTTTGAGTCATGAAAGCTGCAGTAAATGCACCCTTTATTAAAAATATCTTGTCGCTGTCAATGGCTTTTGAGGGTTTTTTTTTGTGATTCTGATACAGGCTTAATAAAAGTATTTACTATACAGAATACACGAGCATCTGTATTGACAAATCCCAGATTAACCTCTCCACTTCTGACCTTTTCTGTACCCAATCTCCTACCTCAGCTGTCTCACTGATACCTCACCTAGGTGGCATGCCATCAGCTTAACATGGCCAAAATTGACCTCTTTGTCTTCCCACCAAAGCACTGCATCACCAGCATCCCCCTGTCAGTCAAGCCTGTAATAAATATGTCATTTTTGTTTCACCTTTCCCTAGTCTTCCAAATCCAGATCATAAATAAATCTTTCTGCTGCTTCTCCTACACATTAAAGATAATTTTCCTCCTTTTTGCCTGCACAGCTAAATGCTCACTTAAGCTCTTGGTTCTCATTTTGATTCATTTATTGTCAAGCTCCATTACATAGCATCAACCATTCCCTTTCAGCCATTCTAAATGCAGGTTTTAGTTTTATCTCCATTTAGGTTTCATCACAATGGGTAAAAATTCCAAAAGCATAAAACAGTCTAAAACCCAAAGATCCTTGAATCCATTTAGGATTTTAAATGAATACGGGTTATTTTTGCAAGCATTCATGCAGCTCAAGATGCAGATTATTATTAGACACATGAACATCTACAAAAACTTCTCCTGACAATGGCACATAAGTCCCTAAGTACCTTGGAAATTGGACAATTTTACACTCTCATCCACTCTTGTAATCCTTCTGCCACCTTCTTACATTTCACACATCCATTTTTTTTGTATAATTTCTTAATTTTGTCCTTTTTTGCCTCATCTTCTCGCTCCGCATTTTAAATTATACTTCTTCTGTTACCATCTATTTTATATAATGTTTTGCCACCGTGTCCCATAAATATCTAAAATTCCGTTTCACGTCATGCTTTTGGCATAAAACATCTGTGTACTTCCTCCTTAATGGCACACCTAACTCTAAGTAGCAGTTCACTAATGCCAGCTCTTCAAGATGCTTAAAGCTACAATAGTAACAAAGCAAGGCACTATTTAAATAAAGAATGTACATGTACATAAACGACATATATCTGATGGCATATTGTCACTCTGCTTACTTTGCATTCTAATCCATGTCATTTTCTCGTTGTACCATGAGACTGAGCCTTTACTGGGAATAATAAATCATCTATCTATACCTATATTGAACCCATAACTTCTGATAATTCATGCACAGAGACTATATAGTAAATGATTGAACGCTCGACACTAAAATTTTAAAGCCAACCATACAGAAGTATAAATGAACAGTATTTCATTCTTTCCCGTTTGTTTCTGCCTGGGACTGCCCTTTCTCATACATTACAGAAAAATTTTGCTGAATTTACTATTAGAAATCTAAATTTTGGAGAGCAAATGAACAAAAAAAGAAAGTGTTAAAATAGAGAGAAGCATTTTTATGTTTTAGCTAGAGAAAATGCACGAGGATCCTGCAGTGTGCCCTGAGGCAGCAGCAGATTAACAACAGTGGTTCTCAATTGACTCAAAGAACAAAGTCAACCAGAACCTGTTGATGTTCCAACAGCCTGTTCTGAGTTCATGTGCTGAATGTCACAGAGGGATGTTTCTGGGCTGTGAAAGACACCAGGCCCTGTGTTGTGCTGAAGTGGCAAGTGGTGACAGGACTGGTGATCAGTGGGCCATAGCCCTCAGCCAACACCCATCCACTTCCACTCTGGAAGGGCAACAGGATTCAATCCCTAGGAACAGTGTAGTTTAGAAGTTTTGTTAAAAATGTTGTGCTTGGAGTCCAAATAAACACAAACCACCCATGACATCAAAATTCCAACAGCAGTTTCTCCTGTTTGGTGGCCTGTCCTGTTCCCTCTGCCCTGAACTAGCATGTTACTAGGTTTTGTTTTCAATGGGGCAAAGTCTCTATCCCTGTAAAAAAAGACCATTCCCAAGCTGCTTGCTCAGTTCTGGTAATGTAATTCCTGCAAGCATGCAGCTAGTCACTTCCTTTTTATTGGATAAGGCTTCCACTCACTCTGTGGTTTAGCTTCACAAATGCTGCAGGGAGCATGAAGGGCATAATCAGAGTAGGCAGCCATGACTGTGGAAAAGGAAGGAAGGAATTGCTTCTGCTGACATTTGTGCCAAACTAAATGACTGTATGGCCATGACTTTAGACCATGACCAAATCAAAACTTTAAATTGTCAGATGTTCTTAATAACAAATCTCTACCTTCTGGATGAATTTTTGAGGCATACATATGCAAATAAGCACAGCACAACAAGAACAACAAAAAAATATGTAATACAGGTATTCAACAGCCTTTACAGGTAAGCTTTATACATAATTAAATTACTTAAGAAAAAAATGCAGAGTTATTTTCTATCCACAACAGAAAATACATATGATCTTCTATTTATGTATTCATTTCACAGCCATAAAATAAAGGAATATTTAATTATTCTAATCAAAATACCAGAGCTTCCTATTTAGTAAACGCTGTTGCATTTTTATGGTTGTTGCTATTAGAATGCTTTTGATAAACACTAAATGTGACAGCAAAAACTATCATGTCTATTTTAGAAAAAGAATTCTACCTTAAAGCCTATATAAATTCATCCCATAAAATACTTGGAATTTTTCCTTCAAAGAGGTACTAAAACTTCCCCCTTTAATTCATTAGTTTTCATTCAACTTTGATTGCTGCTATAAAATGCTATTCCTTTTTTATGATACCATGATCAGGTTTTTTGGCTTACCGTAAAGAAAGAGAATATCAATCATTTGTATTATTCTATCATGATCAGTGCTCAGGGGAGAATGCTCAAGTAATTTTATTAAATCATGCGTTACCTACAGCCTTCAGTTAAAGAAAAACAAACCACTGAATCCAAAACTCTAGTTAGCAAAGAAATATGAATTGCCCTTTTCTATATGTATTATTAAGAATCCTGTACAAACAACAGCCTAATACTGAAGCCAAAAATGATTCACATTAGATACACTTAGGGTTGAAGCACTAAGACATTTCTGGCAGAAATGTTAATTCAGCACATTTAATAGTGGAATAAAATGGCCAGCACAAGTATTAATCACCTGATATTATCTTTTGTATAACAGCATGTACTCCTCTCCCTTTAATTGCTGCTAGCTGAAATGGCATTTGAGCTGAGTAGGGACATGAGGATTAAGGTCATAATGATATACAACCAGAACTGCTTTGCCAGGTGTTCTGCTGAGTATATCTTGGCCATGACTGTCAAGGCCCCACTTCTGCTGAAAGTTGTAATCAAGACATCCAGACAGTAAAAGATACAAAAATGACATACAAAAATGACCCCCTCTGAGAGGCATGTCCTCCTCACCCATGAAAAAGAATTTGTAACCAACAGATCAAGAATGAATATGACCAAGGATCTGTTTTCCTCTGTCTCATGGCAGAGGGAGTAACCGTGAGCACAAGACACTTTTCCACATGGGAGTATCCCTGCTAACAACTCACTCATAAAGATGTTCCTCATGCTAGGCTTTGTACACTTGTATATCTTTCCAGAAGCTTGGAGACTTCCTTCGCTTTCCCTACCTTACCTTTTGGTGAACGTAGTTCCCATGAATGCTGCTGGATACTCAGCCCTGCATATGACTTTGTTACCTTGTCCTGTGTCGTGACAAAAAGCACTACAAATGCTGCCAGTAACACCACCAGCTTCTTTTCACGGGGTCCCAAACTTTAGCTGCAAGCCTGTGGGAGTAAAATTATGGACTGTTCTGCATGTTCCTTGGATGTGCATTTTCGTTAAACTTAATTATCTTCTAGCTCTCAAAATTAAAATGGAAACATGCAAGCATGCCTCTACATTCAAAACATTTTATTGAAGAGACAGAAGGGGTTAAAGCCAAGTAAAAAAGACAAGTGAAAACAATATAAATAAACACATTTATCCTCTTGCCTGCAAAGACACTGTGCTAACAAATTTATGAAAATGAATGAATCTCATGAGTAGAGAAAAATGGCCAATTAGTTGCTTGCATACTTAAAAGAGGATGAGGGAGGAAACAACCAGACTTCAACCCCTGGAGACATACAAAGAATCTCTGCATCTACAAAAAAACCACAGTTGCCTGGGGATTTGAGCTGGGAAAGATCCAGTCTTGCAGAAGTGGTGAAATACATCCCCAAGTCATACTACATACCCCTGCCTCTAAGGAGCACCTTCTAACAGGAAGTCATGGCACTGTTCGGTTTTGGTGATACCTGGATTGGTATTACAGGAATATTTGCTCGAGCAGCACTCTTCCCATATTTTTTGTGGTCTGTGTGTACTGAGCTGCTTTAATCCCTACTTTCTATGCCATTTGGCTCAGGGTGGCTCACATCCACACTGCTCTGTGCAACCTCTCCCTCGTTGCAGTTACACCACATGGAATACTGAGTGATCTTTGTATTGGTCCCTATAGCACAGGTATTCAGGCATTGGCATCTTTAGCACATTTGCATTAAGCACATCTGTAACTGCTCAACAACCACCGAATTTTGTCTAGGGATGCCTGTGCCGTATCACACAGAGGTCAGGAAGTGATGTGGCACCATGGAGTGAAGATGATCCAGGGCACAGGTGTCCAGAATGAAAGAGGGAGGAATGCCACCTGAACCACAAAAGCAGGAGGGATAGTTAGGAACGTACGGAATCCATTTATCAGACCTGGACAGATGTGCAACACAAACTACAGTAACAAAGCAATGTGATTGATGTGCTGGCCCATCGTACAAGCCCTATTTGTTTTCCAAAAGGCATGTCAAATACTGACTCAACCTCTAAAAGACATCATTCTTGTTCTAGACATTCTAAATTGAAAAAGAATCAAGGTGTTAAGTTTTAACAAACCCAATAAAATTAAAACCTACATGCAGCATCTATCTTCTCAGAAGATATTAAATGTTTTCCACCTGACACAAGGCAAAATTCAAGTCCCAAGGTGGGGAGAGCCTACAGCAATTGACTCTAGGAAAAGGTTTTTTAAAGTTCCCTAGAAAAAGTAGGTCTGTTTTTCAAGCATGTTTGGTCCTGACAGTATTAAATTACTTGCAAATTCCATCAGGAATCAATATTTTTTTTTTTTTTTTTCTCCTCACCACGTTCATATACTCAGCTGGTGAAATGGTTAATCTTTATTGAGACTGGGTATTTGTCTGGTGGTGAGTGGAGCAAATGAAAATCAGGTTACCAAAATACCTTGAGAGATTGTATAAGATTCTACAATTAGCCACAGAGTAAGCAAAGCAGCATTTTGTAGAAACAACTCAAATGCTAGTATGGGTAAAAATTCCTCTTATTTATTTCCATAATTATATGTTAACTTTCCATAATTCGTTGGGGAAAAATAAATAAATAAATATAAATATCATAAACATAAATAACTGAAAGTTCTTACTTTTTTTTTGTTTTTGTAATGTCACCTATTGGATATTTGCAGGGAAAGTTCCAAAGCACACCTTGCATATCATTGTCCCTATATTTGGTATTTACTTGTGCAGAGTTTTGTGCATGTAGGGATAAGATTTCCAGGTAGTTAGGAGCTGAGATAGTTAAGGGTCAAAAGTTCAAGCAGGCAACTCCAACCATGCCACGTTTTAGGGCTGCCAGGGTTGTCTCTACTTGAGGGGACCCCCTGGCCCAGGGGCTTGCATTTCCTCTTCCGAGCAGCACCATCCACTTCCCTCTGCTGGGCTTTGTGTTGGCATGTGCATCACTGTGCTTAGCACAGGAGGGAAATAAGACCCAAAAAAAATGGTTGTAGACATCTGGACCTCTCTGTCCCCACAGAAAGACTTGGCTCACCTGCTGCTCTTGGACACATCCCTCCCGATTTTCTTGAAGGAGTTTGAGACAGGTGGACTGACTCTCTCTCTCCCTTCCTCTGTGGCCTCCCTCAGTTTGTTACATGGACATGGCACATTCTGGCAAAATAATTAGAGCCTTGCTAGTACAGTTCTGGGCAGAAGAGGTAGGTAAAACTTTCTCACCTGCCTACTTAATTCGAAAAACTTTCCTCAGGATTAAGCGAAGGCCTTTATTTTAATAGCCATGAAATAGAACAAAGTGACAAGAGCTTTGAAGTTAGTCCTGACTTAAGCAGGAGGTTGAACTGGCTGCCAAGTACTGAAGTTTGAACATCATCTTATGTGCATATGTTCCAACTACAAAGACATGGGGAAACAATCTCCCTTTTCCTTATGGTTGCAGCTCATTAATCCCTATTCTCTGCTTGTCACCTGACGAAAAAGAAGATAGTTAGCAGCTTTTAGTTTTCAAGTTCTACCATCTGAGAAACAGAAGACAATATGCCTGTACTTTAGCAGTGTGTCTGAAGTAAAGAAGATTATCTTCCTCAACAGACATTCTACACCGCAACATTAATACATATAATTCTGATGTAAATCCATTTACATAATTTCATATTGCTTTACCCAAGCCTTCCTAAAATTTTGGTACTGTATGTGCAACCATTACCTGAGCTTGGTAGATTTATAACCTAATTACATAAATTTCAACATTTTAATAGGAAGAGTTGGAATCTGAAATAACTTATGGTTAAGTTGAAAGTACACAACCTGCTGGCATAAGAAACTTGCTAAAGTTATTTTAAGAAATTTAGTGATCTTTAAATTACTGGTCTAGAACTAGGATTATATCCTGTATATATGCGGAGTAGTTGCTAGTTAGCTCATGGGAAAAGAGCTAGTGAGTATGAAGACTGCTTAATATCTGTCCCTGAAAGAATAAGAATACTAACAAGTTGAAAAACGGATGTCTTAAACAGCAAAGAGAGACAGCTTCAAGAAAGGGTCTGAGATGCTAGAAAGCAGTAGTCAGAGTAACTGCAGTCTCATCACTTCCCATGTTTCTGAAAATAACTACTTTCAGAAATAATTTTTACTGCAATATCAGCAGGCGTTGCTTTATAGTACTGCACTCTTGCTAGATGGGCAATAGGTCACACACACCTAGGAATGTCTTTGCATCTACTCAGAATAACTGTACACAAAGCTCATTTATCATGCCTTGGTAAAAGGCAGGTCTTCCAGCCTGCTCTTATTTCTCTTTTTAATCATGTTAACAAGAAAGCAACCAGATCATCACCACCAAAAAAGCCCCAAACCACACCACGACCTGTATGGACTGGATACAACTGCATACAAAGCTTGCTGAATCTCCCTCTTTATCAGTCTGTATTTGTGCAGTTCTCCATGCTTCATTTGCATATCTCTGTTCCCCATAGTAACTTTGGCACTGGAGAGTTTTCTATTAAGGAAAGCAGTGCTGATTGATTGCTGCCAGCTCCCCCCACGGCTCCCCATGCCAAGGCCCTCACAATGGACTCATTGCTTCCTTCCATCACCTTAACCTCAATGCCTGAAGCAATGGATCTGTGTCTAAGCTCCAGATCAGGTTTTCAAGGAGCAAAGGACCTAATTAAATCAGCTGGAAAAGGAGTTTAATCAATAGCAAGCTATAAACTCCCATCTTTGTTTTATCTATAAATACATAAATTACAAAAGAAAAGTTGAATGCAGCAAAAGGGATTGAGAGAAGCACTATCCAATCTACACTATCCAATGCTTCCATTAAATTAAGCCTCAAACTATTAAAAAGAATAGCTTGAATTTCAATCAGGAAATGCAAGATTCATTGTATGCTTTGATTGAGGTAGGTGAAAAACTATAATTTACTCCCTGTTTCCATCTTACTTCTGCTTGCAATTTCTGCTCTTTAACAAACCTTTTCTTCAGCTATTCAAGGAACAAAATTATTTTCAATTTCCAGTAGTGTTAACCATATACTACAATCTCTGTCTTTGCCCATTTGATTTGGAATCCAACATAACAGATACATAAAAAAATCAAATATCTCTTCATTATTCACAGTTTTCACATCACTCTTTTAAAATACTGTGTGCAATGTGTTATCTACACAGCACATGGGCCTTTCTGTTCTGTTAAAAGGGACTTTGGCCATCCAGGTAGCCTTGATAACCAGAAGTACCACCGTGGCTTCCTCTTTGCATAAAAGTTGTCAGGTTTTCTGCTCTGTTCACATTGTTTTTACCATCTATGTCTTTGTAAGCCACAGGCTCTATTACTGTTTTCATGTTTGTAAGCTCCTGTTTTAGACTCCACCAGACTGAAGCAATGGTGAGCTCCAACACCACGCCACACATGGTGTCCAACACCATGTGCCACATTCAGAAATGCTTGGTCTTAAGCAATTTCTTAAAGAGAAAAAAGTGCATTTTAAAAAGTTCAGAGTCCACTCTATATAGAGGGCATAACTCAATTCTGAATTTTCAGTCCATCCCACTGTGCCTGCTTTGCTCAACTTCTTTGCAAAGTACTAAGCAAACATTCTTCTCAAACTTGCCTTCTGTTATCATCATGCTGATACCTTTACATGCAAAATAAAAAGAAAGGATTTCATATTTCTAACGTATCACAGCATTTTCCTAAAGAACCTTCCATCCTAGATTTGCAGTTTGCTTTCCATAGATGTACATGGAGGTTCACTTCTTGTAGCCATAATTTCTCTCAAACCCCATGAAAACAGATACATCTAAATGTAGTTTTCACTTCTGTTTAAACCAAGCACCAAACTGACATGGAAATGGCAGTAAAAATGTGCCTGAATAGATGGATATAATCGATATATAATAACATTTTTTTTCCTGCTAATAGCTCTCTAAACCAAAATAAATAAACCTGACTCCTTTTCCCTCTCCTGGCACCCTTCAAAACAAGATTTATGCAATCATATGCCATATACTCTGAACCCAAGATCATGGCAGGTGTTGAATCTGCTCATAAACTGCAACCAGGTTTGAGAGGTGGGGTCTCATAGATAACCTGCTCCTGGGTGCCCTTCAGGGAGAGCACTAATGGATGTCTGTCTTCAGGCACCCATTTCCACCATGTGGAAATGCAGCAGGTTCTCTCCTCATCAAACATCCCCCCAGCCCAGCCAGTTAATTAACACATCGGGTCTCTGGGCTAGCCACCACTCCCTCATGCTGTCAAAACTGCAGGTAGGGAAGGCTGGACTAGGCACCTGCAAGGTAACATCTACTTTGAAAGGGTGAGGCTACATTCAGAGGTGGAGCTGTCAGGACTGGCTTGTGACAGGAGAAGCAAAAACCTGGAAGAACATGCTCAATTTAGTCCCTTAGAACAAAGGGACTAAAAAATACAATTGCCAAAAACAAACAAGCAAACAAACAAAAAAAAGTCAAGTAATGTTTCAAAGTAATATTATTCTGCTAGTGACAGACAGCAATTCAGTTTTTCTATCATCCCTAATTCTGCAAGGTAGATGCGACAAGACACAAATCAAAATCTGTACTTATCACTACACTAATCAAGTTTTTTTACAATAAAACTTCATTTTCAAAACTTTCAAAAAAACCTTAGATATGCAGCAGAGCCAGATATTGGGTTTAATAAAATAGCTCATTCAAAAAAAGCATTTGCTGCATAGCATTGACTCAGTATTTTTTTCAAGCTGTTATTCATCTTCAAAAAAACTTAGGAACCCCATTGCTCTATTTGACCTACAAATCACTGACTTACATTTAGCCTGCAGTAGTATTTTCTCCTCTTCCCATATTACAGTGCTCATTTTATTACTGTCTATATAAAAAAAAAATGTGGAGAAATACAACTTCACATTTTAAGCCTTGCTTAATTAATTAAGTGTAAAGGACTCTATATCTTCCCACAAAACCTACATCTTATTTATGGTTACAGCCATGCCATTTGGATATGTAATTTCAGAAAGAGAATGAGGAAGAGACTTGCCCTTAGTTTCTAGTTATTTTTTAACATCAGTAAAAAAAGTCACTCAGAAAATGGTAAAGAAAAGAATAAATAATTCTAGGGAAAGTTATTTAAAATTTATTTTAAAACCAGCTTTATTCAGTAGAATCTCTTACTAATGTTTTTAGCCAAATAGAAGAATGAAATTATGTCAGCCTTACAACTGATAAAGAGAAGAAATAATTTAAATCTTAACTAAATGAACAATTAGGCCCATGGCAAAAAACAATTCACTTCTGCAAGAAAAAGGCACCTCTGAAGCACACCTTCCACTCCCAGTTGGTGGCTATGAAAAATAACTGATACACCTGCAAACTGCTTCACTTTGCACATAAAGAGCTGTAATTAATTCTTTTTCTGTTTTCTTTCTTTGACAAGTTTGAACTAAAAAAGAAAATTTGCACTTTTGATGAAGATGGCAAAAAAACCAAAAGGGTAAATTAAAAAAAAAAAAGTACAGCATGCAGCCACTTGTGCTGTTTTCAAGTTACAGTAAACAACAAATCAGCAATTTCATCAGGTGCCTCTATATAAGACTGATCACATCGTAAAGAACTGAGCTTGCATCTTGAAAATTTAATCAATAGCAAAATCAGAGATACACTTTAAACAAGCAGACTTAGTGTTGGGTTTTCTTTGTTTTGTCTCTCATCTTTAGGTAGAAATGTCTGTGGAAAGGAAACTCTTCTATATACTGATCACCAGCTATTTTCACTTTGGATCCTGTTTGCAATTAAACCTTGGGTCACTTACAAATTGTATGAAAATAATTGTTACATGTCTACACTGAGAATCTGGCTTGTATATTCAATTTGAAAGCTGCAATCATTTTTAAGGAAGTAATTCTTTAGTGTTTTGAGCCAAAGACACTAACAGGGAGATCCTCCCAAGCATATGTCCCTAAGAAAATAAAATTAACTAAATGGCAAAAGTGTTAAAGCCACATTAAAAGGTGTTTGAGGAGCAGAAAAGCAGCCTAAAATTCTCATTGTATGCAGAAAAACACGCTACTTCAAAATAAACACTTCATGATGGTAGTTCAAGAAAATGCCAAGAGACTACAACTGTTGACATTTATATAAACAATTAAATGTGATTAATGAAAGGCAGCATAGCTAAATCAAATCTAGGTTATGATCACTAATTTCCAAGTTCTGATAATGTGTTGGCTGCATTTTTTATTTTGATGAAGTAAGTTTTTAATGTCTATTGTTAACTCCTGTTCAATGACCAGGTTTCTAGCACATCTGGCTTCTAATTACGCATGAAGAGCAGCTGCTAAGATGTGCTCTACCATTTGAGACAGGAGATGTCACTTTTGCTTACAAACACATCAATTCTATGCATCATTTATGTTTTGTAACAGCCAAAACCCCTTCAAAATTACATTTCCCCATTCCTAACAGCTGGGTTGGGCTTGTATTAATCTGAAGAGCCTTTACAAGATGCACCAAAGAGCAAAATGAATCTACATGGATCTAGTCCTCCTGGAGTACCAGTCTGAACCTCACAAAACACTGAACACTTACAAGGCCTGTTGAAGTAAGCAGGATGTGCAGATGCTTGGCAGTGCAAGAAACCGATAAAGTAAACTAATTTAAAACAAATGTGAAGGCTTAAAGCAAATTTTAACCCATTCAATAAGTCCATGAATTTTAGTGCCTTCAAGCAGTTCTGAAATTTTCTGATTGTGAAAATCTAAGTCCATAAATCCCAATGTAACTGTTCTTCTGTGATCAACTTATGCTACATATCATAGAGACACACATTTAACTTACTATTTCAAACATTGCAAAGTAAAAATACAGTTATTTGTTGTTATAATCACAGTATTTATATAAATACTACACCTCTTTAAGCATGTTGTTCTTTAATTTGTACACACAATGGTATAACCTAAGAATTTTGGAAGTTACAGCTTGGAACAGACACCATCACCTCAGGGTTAAGAATTCAAAGGAAATACTTTCGTTTGCCTTTCAATATGGAATTTTTACTTGATATTTACTCATTAAAAACATCCAGCAGAGCTTAGTTACACAAAGGTCTATGTTGTCTTTGTTATCCTCAATCAATTACCAAGTAGCTCAACACTGCAAATGGCAGGGGGAGGTGATACCTCTCCCTTTTTCATAGTGGCTTTCAAATATCCTTCAACTTTGTCCCATACAGCAATATTCAAAGAATGGGAAAGTCCAAGTGTTCTTTACATTTGGTATTGTAATACTCCCCTTCAGTGTCTGCAAGGGTAAAACAAATGATTAATATCCCTGTGCAAATTATGATTGTCTGTAGGATGTCAACATTTGGATAGCTAGAAGCCAGAGAAACTAGATTGTGACTATTTTCCCATTTCTCATGGATTATGGAACAGCTGTCAGATGGTAACAACTTACACTATTAAGCTAGTCTGCATTTGAACTGGTGACCTAGGAGTGAAATATTCTCTCTCTCATGATCGTTCATTCTCTCATTAACAAGGCCCCTGAGTCTTTTGCTTTCCACTGAATCGTTCGTCCTTTTTTTCTTCTTTTCCTTTTTTTTTTCCCCCCAAGTCAAATATATTTTCCTGATTATCCAGTAGGATCACTTCAACTGGTGCATCTCTTTCAGACACCCAGGGACAGAACAACCACTGGCTAGAGACTTAAAATGGAAAAGGTGAAAGATAATGAAGAATACATACATTGTACCACACAGCTGAGATACAGTTGTAAATAATTTGAAGACTGAAATTCAAAATGAGGGCAAGGATGTAAAGCATAATACTGCATTTTTACAGATGTACATATACACACACACACTGTCTACGCCACATTTCTCAGCACTGAGACTGCACAAGAAAAGCAGAGATCATCCTGATGGAAAAGCACCGAGTTCAAAGAAGCTATATATCAATATATCTGCCAAAATGCCACAGTGGATGAACAACCTGTTCTAGAAATATCACACATTCTTGCTCTCCAAGTCCTGTAAAATTATTAACAAGCTGATACCTCTTAAAGACTCAACAAACTCCTGCAGGATTTTACTGAACATACCCTGAGGCAATGGATGCTGTAGAACTATAAAAATCACAGAAAGATATACTAGAGAGAAAAAAACCCTACAACCCCACTATCAAAAGACACAAAACTGTCAAAGTGACTATATATTTATTCACTAGAGATGCAGAAAACTAGGAGAAACAAAAGAGGAATAGGTAGCAACCACTTAATCCTCAATGCGATGAAGAGTGGATGACAGCCAAACATAGAGGAGCACGAAGTATAAAAATAAACTATCATTAGGAAAGGATAGAAAGGATAACAGGCATTTAGTAGACCCAAATCACAGCTATGTTTTCATTCATCCTTCTTATCATAATGGACTAGTAGGAAAGTGGAACGGTAAAAAGGGAAGGAAGATTCACAGCAGTTACCTATATTTAAAAGACTTGGCATAGCTAATTCCATGGATGTGCAAGATTATATAGGATTTAGCAGTAGAACAATAACACAATAGTAGGCTAGAAATTCTAAACCACACTGGTGTCAAGATTTTTTTTACAAAAACAAATGAAATAAATAAGTGGTTAGTGGCTTCTGTTGTTTTGTACAATCAGATTTCGCAAGGAAGTATAAAAAGAAGTTCCCAACCAATGTATAACAACTACATATATAAATATAAACTTATGTCATTCAGCAAAGGGTCTGACCAGAGGCACATAAACCAGGCATCTTTTTCAGTCAACTAGGCAATTAAAATTAAATCTGGACACTCTAACAAGTGAAGGTGCCACTTTATGTTTCAACATTTAATTTAAACAGGAATTCTAAGTGTGTTGGTTTCTCTGCAAGCTAGGGGTTAAATTACTCTCTCCTGTGTTTGAACCATAACCAAAAAGCATTTTATGAGTGCAATAATGCACTTCAATAAATGGAGCTCACAATGGACACTCACTTTTCTCTGGGGTATGAAGAAAACTTGTGTTCTCTTTCTGCCTCACAACACATTGGCAGTCTGAGGTATCCTTTGAAGGCACACAGCCCGTTGTATATTACTGGATATATTTCACTTATATAGATGCAGGAAGCAGTTCAGTACAGCCCCTCACCTAAGGTCTACCTATTCCCATCTCTCCAACTGTTACCTTTCTTACTTGTGCAGAAACTAACTTAACTCCATCTGAGTTCCCATTTTAATTCTGGGAAAAAAATTGTGAGGTAATCATAGAAAAGGGCCTTAAAGTTAAACCCCATATATTTAAATTGTCTTATTTATACTACAATAGCCATTCTATTACCATAATAATAGAAATATGAATATAAATAAATGCTTCACTTCATTCTCATCAGCATTTACAGAAAAGATTATAACTGAGAGCAGGGCTCCAGGGACTCATCTGACATTATTGAACAACCTCTTTGCCTAGGATGTGCCTGTAGCTGCCCTACTACAGACAGATTACACAAAGGAAAACCTAATGTTGGCTTTTGAATGGAAGTTTCAGAGACTGATCCCTGCTACACAAAGAATTCGCTAATGGGAATGCAAATAGTGTCACCTGTATAGAGCAAAATAAAAAAAAAACCCAAAGCAAGAAAATCCCAACAATTTAGCACCCAGATAAATATTTTCTAAAGAACAAATCTCTGAAGAGAGCCTGGTGAAGAGTCTTTCTGCATGCACCTCAAGAAGCAATGGCTGAGATTTCCCATTTAAAATTTATGTTAAAATTTCATCATTGCATTTCAAAAGCGATGAAATACAACAGAGTGTTTTTAGCTTTAGAGGCCATAAAACTCAACAATAATGAAACATACCCTAAAATATAAGAGTATAGTATCAAGTGTTACATTAGTGGATACAACTCACCAAACTAATTTCTGACAATTTAGTAGCAACCTGCATGTGATAAAACTACCAAACTAATTTTAAACCATTATTTTTAATGGAAATGCACCAAATATTATAGACCAGTTTAAAGGTTCAAGAAATCTGCTGCAAAAGGATTTCCAGTATTCCAGCTGGGGAATATCCTGCACTGTTCATGAGGAGTGATGCTCCAGGAAAGAGCTTGTTACCACTTTAAACTGCAGAATAAAAAGAAGGGATGTGGGGGCAAATCAAGCCTCTCAGTGGGGCTCCTTTAAGGATAGACTCCTGCTGGTCCAGGGCATCTCGGATAGCACCTCATACCCTGAGAAAAGTCAGGAAGGTCAGAGTCGTTATTCATAGCAAAAGGCTACTAAAGTAAAGATTTAAAAGGTCATTAGAGATCATTTAAACAATAGCCTTTAGTTTATTCAGCAAAATAAGGGCCACTCTCATTTCCACCTGTAATCACTTGGAGACAGATACAGCCCTGCAGTTCACAAGTTAAAAATAACTTTTAATTATTTTTTAAAATTAAATGTGGCCAATTACCTGCTTTTTATATTTTGCATTTCAAGTGCACTTGAATGTCAAAAAACCACAAATTTCCAATTCTTATAATGTCCCATGAGGGGAAAAAAAAATGAAATTTAAATATCTACAATATTAACAGCCTGACCCATAAATTTGTTTAAAATTAACATGGGAGGAGCCATCCCCAAAAAAACTGTGGATCATATGGCACACCTGAGGCCTTCCAGGTAGAACTACAAGACAAAGGTTCCATGCAAAATTTCCCTGAATGAATGAAGTTCAGCTCTGAAGGGAGTACTTTTTTGACTTTTCAAAAATTATTAATAACTTCATATGAAGAATTCATTTAAAGTCATAATGTCAGAGCTGAATTTTTACACTGTCCCACTGCTGATCTTTAATAGCTTTTTTTAGATGTGCATCAATTGAGGATGAATTTAGAAAGAAATAAAAAAGCCAACTAGAAAGTTACACGGCTGTATAAAATGACAGCATAAGAAAGCCATTTGTGAATATATATGGCCTGATCTTAAACAGGTGGGAATCCACAAAGCTTCATTTTACACCAGCTGAAAATCTGACCTATTGAATTTAAGGTGACATTTCCCATCAATCTTTTATTTTCTTCACATTTTCTATGTATTGCATGAACCAATGTGAACTACATCTATTAGCTGCTGTATGCAAGAATCAGCATGATGACATTAGAAATAATAAGGACTGAGTTCAGCTCTTTCTTTCCTTTTTTTCCTCCTTTGGCATGATTTACAATTCTCTTTCAGAACTTGATAATTCTTCTTGGCACCATTCAGGCTACCTTGTCTTATTTCAATAAATAAAACAATCTGAAAATTAAAGTGGGGCATACAAAAAGAAAGTTAGAGATTAAGGATAAATTGAAGATGCTCTAAAGCAGTAAAAATAAATTGATTTTAATTGCAATGAAACCACCTGTAATAGGCTGCTTCAGCAATCTTGTGTGATAGAAATTCAGCCTGCCCACACATCAAAGCACAGGGGGTGAGGTTCACTGCAAAGCCACTTCTCAGCTGAGGTCCATCCTTTGCACAGGTGGGAGGAGAAGGTTGGGAGGCCTGGCTCCAGCCTGCAGCATTCCTACTGATGCAGGAAGGCTGGTATAGAATTTGTAGTCCCTTGGAAAAGCAAAACACAAACAGGAAATTACCTGCATTTAGATTTTACTTTTATTTCCTGGGAGCATTGGAGATACTACCTTTTATTTGGGGTGAATAATGGGACAACCATCATGCGCAGGAAGATCTCAGATGTGGAATAGAGGGGTATGAAAAGACGAGAGCAACGAGGAAAAGAAGAGAGTGTAAGAAATTTAAATGTGAACTGCTGATGAAGAACAGAATCAACACATTAAGAAAAACAATCTTCTTCTGCAGTGGGGTACAGTCAGTTCCCATTTATTCTACAATAAAAAGTTCAGCCTAAAATGACTGGTCAGCCCGTGGCTTTGCAGCAGTACAGTGCCACGTATGGAAAGCTGAAGCTGAGGAGATACTTGAAATGGACATCAGTAAAAGAACCTGTAGTTAATCCTTGCATTGTGCCACTGGATATCACTCCATGCCACTAATTTGACAGTGCATCTACATTTTAGCGCACTCGAAGCTGCAAAATACTTTTAATATATCACAGAATGTGGTAAAGGGGAGTAGGAGATCGTGGCAGCTGGGACGGAAGCAGTTTGGATATAGCATTTGGTAGCAAATTAACAAATAATGCAAAGCAGCTAATTGATCATTGAGAATGCACTCTCATGTCAAGAATCTTGGCTAGTAAGCAAAGCTGATGAGGGTAGCAAACCAGTCTCACTTGGTTGTAGCTCGGGCTTTCAACATCTGTTACAAATAAATTGACCCTGCTTTCTGATGAAGTTTATCCTCTTACACTCAAGAGCACTCAAAAAATAGTCTTTGAATGTAGGAAAATAAAGTACAGGTTCTTGAACCTTCCACATCCCAGTCCTAATCTGTGAGCTCCAGCCTCAACTCCTCACATTGCTTAGATATTATAAATTTCTCATCCAAGTCCATGTATGCATCTATACATATCCTCAGTAAATATTTAATTTCAATAGCACATCATATTCATTGCACAGGTACTTTTCTTGAAGAAGATTCTGCTTCCTAAATATGTTAATTCATTTCACAGCTGTATTTAGTCTTGAAAAAAAGCAGCAACAAAAACACACAACAAAAAATCCAGCAAAACAAAACAAGGATAACAACCCAAATGCTTATTGGTTCCCATATACTGGAAAAATAACTCCATGGGCATAAAATTTTCTGGTAAGAAAACATATCCTGAAACTCCATCTTCTGCTTTTCTTTGAGCACAGGTAAGAGTGGCTTTTAACTAACCTTAATTTGAGTGTCTATAACCAATAAAACCACCTTAAAAACCTGTTTTAGGAGAAACCAACTCTCTGGACACAGTCATTGCTCCCTACTGACTTTCTGGTGAAGTTATTAAGAGTTTGTCAGTGCAAGCCTATCCTGAAGATAACTGCCTTGGGATGGCAGGTTCCTTCCCACTGTGGACCCTTGGTTAACCTTTCAGTATGATTTAAAACTCAAAGGAAATAAAGCTGTTCTTCTCAATACTTCCAGAAGACTTCTAACATGCAGCCTGCAAGGGAGTCCATCAGGAAACTGTTAAAGCAGATGGTTTTCTCCTCCATTCTCTGCATATTGAAGGCTTTGCTCATTCCCAGTCGGTTCCTCATTGTCACTCAACTGTGACTTCACTCTCCATCTGTATTGCCGTATGCTGAGTGATAAGGTCATATCAAAATCCTAACCATATTTTTTTTTTAAATCCCTGCTATGTAGCAGCTTAGGCAAACAAGATAAATTTTAACAGCAGCATTAAAAAATTCCCCTAATTCCCCTCTCAGATAAAAACATAACCACTCTACAAGTACATGAGTGTAAAACTAGTGTTACATTCAAATTCTGCTTGTGTTCAAGCTCATGGCTCTCCAACATCAATACTCTGGATTGCTTTAGGGTGCTTCTTTGTCAAATCTGATGAAGAGTTTTTTCTCTTTATCATACATTCTTGTACAAAGAAATAATAGACTATCAGATATTCTTTACAGTAACCATATCTAGACAAAAAAAGAAACCTGCAAAGTAGTTGAAGTAAATTATTTCACAGCAAAAGGGTTTTCTTTCTCTCTCTGTCACATGTTACTGCCTCACCCCGGCATTCTAAAATACCCAACAAAATGGTGATGAAATTTATGTAGATACTCAGACCTCCAACGTCCCTAAAGTTGCTGACACAACATCCTTCTCTCAGGATGCTACTTCTCATGGGTGATGAAGCAAAGAACACCTTAATCTGCGCGTGTCAAGATAAGTAAAATTCATGTCAGCCCTTGCAAAACAAAACTACTGCTGCAAAAGGTCACTAACCACTTCAGGCCAAACACTGAACTAAGGAACTAATTCTACAAACTTTTCCATGACAACTAAGAGTCAACAGAGAACATGAAGAATATCTGAAAGCAAGTGAGGATAAGCCCTTGTGCCAGGCCTTTTGCATGAACAGGAAGTATTATCCTGCAAATTTACTGTTGTTCTGGAATTTTGAAATTGGGTTACATATTAAAAGCTGTTAGTTATTCCCCTCATAACCTTGGAAGAATTGTGTGTGTGTGTGTGAATGTAGACAATGGAATACCAGTTCAGCAAAGCATTTAGCCTTGTGCTCTACAACTATCCCTACTCAGCAAAGTCCCTTGCCTCAGATGAAAATTTTAAATCCTCTAGGTAATAAACAGCAGTGGAGATAGCCACTAGATACTGAAATTATGAGCTCAGGGGGACCCTTTTGATGCCTATGCAAACTAACGGCAATACTTGAAATAACAAAGTCAACCAGCAGCTATATAACTGCAAGATAAGAAGGAAGAAACAGCTGAAGTAAAAAAATAAACATATACATATATATATAAACCATTAACCAGTTAGACTGTATCAAATCAGAAGTTATTCTAGCTTAGTACTGAGCACATTGATGAGGAAAAGGAAGGACAAGAACAGTTTGGATACACAGAACTGCTTCTCTGGTGTGACTGCCCAGCTTGTAGCAGTTCCTGGCTGAGGATGTTCCTAAATTTGGGGTCAAACCTGTATCTTGACTCCTTATATTTGGTATCGATCTTTTCCCTTATTTATTCAATCGATATTTTAATCCATTTTGGCCCTTGCGGCATTTGTCGATGCAGTTTGTGTACTACAGAAGAAATTCCTTAACATTTCGCAAATATGCTGTTTAAAAAGTTGTATCAGATTGCATGAATCAAACCAATATTTGGTTAGTTTGGTGCTCCTTATGGACAGAAAGCCCTTCAGTTGCCGAGTTCAGTATGGATGGTGCAGGGTACCAGCACAGGCTGCTCAGTGGGCCCACAGGTATCGCAATGCCATTCCTGGCTTTTTTTGAAGCTGTGTGAGAAGCAGGAAACTTCTACATTTGTGTCTTTTCAAATGCTTTGTTCTTCTGCTTCTAACACAAATCTAAGTGTACTCCCTTAGCAGGTGGGTGTAAAGGACAGTGGGTCAGGACCTGTGGGCAGTTTTTGTCAATCTCCCTCCTGCTGCTTTCAATGTAAAGGGAGGGCTAAGGCACTTCACACTGAGGCCGCCTCAGATGTATAAATGGAGACAGTAAAACAGGTGTCTCTGCACTGTTCTGTCTCCACAGCTGCAGCCTAGAAAGCAGGAAAGCATCGATATTGATTATGTTACTTTTGGGTTTCCCATGGGAAATAACTTCTTCCAAAAAATACGGAAATTTCTTGGGCATGCCAAAAATTCTTTGTATTTTTTATCACAAGATATAGTCTTCCAGACAGATGAATTATTACTGAGATTAGAAAAAAAAAGCAATTTTGCCTTCAGTCTCTGTTTCCTCTCAGTAGCCCTCATGATTTGCAAACTAAGATGAGCATAAAATTAGAGAAGAAAAGCCACAAACTTCTCTGTATTAAATAACAAAGTTAGCATAAAGAAATGGATTTTTTTTAAAAGCACAGAAAATGACAGAAATTAAAACCATAAATGTAAACTTAAGAAGACATTTTCAAGTCTTCATCTACAGAGTCCAATGATCTCCAACAAGCTAGCTACAGACTGCTCTGAAGTGGATGCTATTTCTATGTCAGGGTTTTTCACTTTCTTGATTTTTATATGATTTCAGACATCAGGGCTGGCTAATACAAAACAAAATCTTTTGTTTTGGGGCAGGCAGAGGAGGAAATTACATGAATAACACAAGCCAACAAATTGTGGAGTTTTGTCATCATAAAATACCACATCACAATACTCAAGAAAATTTTTCATGTAATCAGGGCTAACCCAAATTTGGTAAGGAAAAAACCCTCAAAGGCTATTCTCAGTGTTAATATTTAAACTGAGTTAGTTACTTTTTTTAAGTCTTAAATTACTATGAAGCATGTTATTACACTTCAGGTAATTTCAGATTTTCAGGAATGGTAAGCATGGATTTCTGAATGAGTCTTATTTAGCTTCACAAAGAGCTAGTAATGAACAACAAGCCTGATTGTATCTTAAGACTTGATTAATATTAGTTTATTTAATTAAAACCCCAATATGATTCACAATTTCAGGGTGATTGGGTAGAATTCCAATTCGAGATTTTCACTGATTTTGACCTTTTCTTCATTGGAGAAGTAGCATATTTGTATGGGACACTGGGCAGATTTCAAAGGCAGTGAAAGGGGGTAGGATTCTCCTCCTCGGAGGGATTTTCAGAAACAGCTGGTCTAAATTCACTCCAAAATCCCTTTGTATGCAGATTAACACACTCTCATTTACATAAGAAAATCTTTCCCTCAAATCTCGCAGTTGTCATGCACAGTAGCAACTCTGGGCTGTCCCTTTGATTACATTATAAATTAATATTTGTCCTTGGTTTCCAATCAATAGGAAAGAGTATTTTGTCAAAAGGCACGCTGTTGGCAACACTCGAGCATATTCATGAGGGCTTAGCAGTGATTACAGTGCTCAGGCACAGGCAGCAGCAGAGCTGCTCTCACCCGTGCTTTGTGTGCACTGCACCTTGCATCCTTCCTGGAGATTTTCCATAGGCTCTAATAGCTCCCAGAAGGCCTCCCCATGGCAGACCTTTGCACAGCTGGGAAGCCGACGTTGCTATGGAGCACCACCACCGTTACTGAACGAAGGTGCAAAACAGTGCATTACAGCTGACATGCAGCTCTGGAAGGCACTAAGTGTCTTTACCGAGCTGTCACTTACAGCCCTGTGGGAGACAGAGGCAAGCCACGGGTCCAGGAAAATAATATAGTGCATTAGCAATAACTGTGACAGAAAGCTGAAGGGGTTACACAGAATTAGTTATACCACATATGGCCACACTTGGCAAAGGTTGACTGAACTAATATTGACTGTTTCAAAGCATACAACTCTGCTCCAGCCTCTCAGAAACTTACATGTGTTGCTAGAATGATGATCTGACAAAGAGTTATTACCCCTATTAAATATAGATATGTGTTAGACATTACAGGTATATATAAAATAGATGTATATCTATTAATTTATCTATGTGAGAGTGAATCACACTCTCTTTTGAAACTTATACATGCCAGCCTTATTCACTGCCTATGAGTTGTGAATGCGCATCCCTACACCACAGTTTATGCCTTATAAGCAAGCCTCTTCACTATTTTATGTTCCTGACACTCTCTTCTACAACTTGGAAAAGTTTCCGTATAGTCAAACGCAGTAAATTGGACAACATCATGATCCATCAAGTGTCCCCAATGCTGTCAACATCTTCAGTTCTTGGAGTCAACCTATAAAACATGCTTATTCCTATACATTTTTAATCACAGATTTACACAAGAGAGGAAACACAGACTTGTTCTTTCTCCTCCGAATATTTACAGAGGAACACTATCAACAGGCAGGCAGGTGGCCAACAAAACCCACCAGTTGTTGCTTGATAACAAGACAAAGACTGCTCTTGTATTAAAATATAATTGACTTTGTGTAATCCTTTGCAGTTTAAGACCCATATTCCTTTTACCTAAGTTTGAAAGTCTCTCACTAAATAAAATGCTCCCCCAGGATGCAAGTTTGCATGCATCAAATATAGACACACAGGAAATCCTGATCTTCATATGACCCTGGGAATGTACTCACTACACACACATTAGGGTCAGAGAATAAGCCATTTTAGAGTTAACATTACAGCTGTGGTTACAGGTTACCTTTACTTAACATTTTGGATCCAGTGTTGTATCAGGTATGAATTCAGCTGACCAGTGACAATTTGGAGCAGTGGAAAACAGCTTCTGATCAAACCAAGACATTGCCCATTTACTATAATTTCTACAAGCAACACTGTCCATATCAATCCATGAAAAATTACTACTACAGGTCACCATAGATTACTATCTTAGATCACCATACACAGCAATATTAGCTTATCCATTCAGGATTTTACTGCATTCTGGTAATATTTAGATGTTTCCCCTAGATCAGGACCTTTTCCTGTGCAACACATACAGTGGAAGCAAAGAGTTTTTTATCTCCCAAAGATTCCAAGACTTTTTTTTTTTTTTTTTTCCAAAGACTTCTAGTTTGAATTCATTATGGCTGAATATTATTTTATATCATTATTCCAGAGTGGGTTTTTTTGGTTGGGGTTTTTTTTTGTCTTGTTTTGTTTTTTAAATGCAAAGTAGGTCTTTGCTACAGCTAATGACAAGAATCAAGGAGTTGAGGGGCTTATTTTAAACCTCAAAAAAGTGGGGAGACTTGCTTTTACAAGAAATCACTTCCATTTTATGGACCAAATGGACAACACTTTTCAGATCTATGGAAACGTAAACCTCTTCCACAACTCTCAGCTAACAAAAAGACACACGACATGGAGTTAAACTGTATCCTCACTATGAAAACAGCAAATTAAATCCAAGTGTTTTAAATCTATGACGAGTTTAATTCAATCTTCAATGAAGTTATTGCAAGGATAAACATAGGCAGACCTTTAAAAAGAAAAATAGTGAACAAATTCCAATATATAAGTTACGCTTAATCAGTAAAACCTGGCAAAAATGCAAACAGTGGCTGGATTTTGACTTAAAAAAGAATTCCCAAGTTTAAATGAAAATACAGTAGGGGGAAATCACATGATGCTATATATTTAAAAGGGGATGAAGAAAGCAACTGTCCTTTCTCCAAGCACAGCTCCTTTCAGTGTCCCTACTGGAGATGTACAGGTGTTATTTCACACCTATGGTTGCCTGCACATTACCAGATGTTTTGATGCACCATGGCCAAGCTTTTTTTCTGCTGTTCACATTTTACCCATCATCTGACATCATCACCCACTATAAAAAGACCTGCTAAAGAAAATGTACACACACAATTCATGGAGTGCTGTGTTCCAAAGGCTGTAGAGAGAGACCTGGTCAAGTGTTACCTAAAACCAGTTAGCTTTGATTTCCAAACACAAAATTTCTGATAATTCAATAATTTCAAGACATGCTTTGAAGATGGTATGGCTATGACTAATGAATATTTTATAGCAATTTTAAAGGGATTTTTTTTAATTCATGTGGGATTGGCATAAAACAAAAAGAACACACCTTTTAAGAATTTTAAGCAGAGGCTTCCTAAAACATTGAAAAGAAACAAACAAGAGTTACACAGTTGCCAACTTTTCTCCTGAAGTTGCATTGTCTTCCTGTTAATAAAATAATTCAAGTCCACTACTACTAGCCTAATGGAGGGGATTTTATTAAATTTTTGGGTTTAATTTTATCATACCTTTATTTTAGCATTTCCCCAAATAATTCAAATCAATGCTTGTGAAAAAAAAAATGACAGATGCCCATTAGCATAACTGACTGATCGAAAAATAACATTAATGCCTTATTACTTATAACATATTCACCCAAATGTTTCATTAACTTCGTAATGTAATATTAATGAGAAAGATAACTAAAATTTTCTGGACACAGCAAGTGCAAACTACCAGCTAATCATTAAATCCCAGCTCTCCTTTCACTTAGTTTCATCTGCACAGGTTCCTCACAAATTCCCATTCACAGATCACAAAAGAACAATTTGGGTTACTTCAAGAATTAATTAGACATTTGTATGAAAGCCACTAGAACAACTGCTCCTCCTGCGAGCTCATAAAGCTGTTTAATTTGCTCTTGTATTTTCATTCAGAGAAGCTGGCAACACCACAATAAAACGCAGCATGCAGAGATAGCAAGCCAAATTTCTTACTTAATTGTTCACTTTCATTTACTATGCTCATTTAAAAGAAGCAAGCACTAACACCTTTTAACCTCAGCAGTGACACAGCTGGGGCACTCTTCACACATAATACGGAGTGACTTGGAATAACGCGCCCCTTGTCAATCTGTAAAGAGCATTCAGGTCGAGATTTAAAGTCTGTACTTGCATTAGCAAAAGGCTGAAAACCCCTCTCCTGCACAGTTTAGCTTTTATTATGTTTATGTCTTGGCAGCTAATTGCCTGAAGAAAGGTAAAGAAACGCTGAACAGGAAGTATTGAAACGCGTATTAAAGGCTGAAGAATAATAAGACAGCATAATTACTGATTTCTTTTCTTTTTCTTTTCTGGAACATCTTACCTTCTTCATTGAGGAGTTAAATAGCCATTTGAATGATGCTCTTTTGCAAAGCTGTCTTTATAAAGCTTCTATTGAGCAGAAGTAATAGACAGGCTCCTATATGGGACACAGGACAGATAGGATTTCTGTAATCAGCAGAGGTATTCTGCAAGAAACTTGGCTTAGCCATGGAAATAATGTCACTGAAAAGTCGGAGTGTGCCCTGTGGAGAGCTAATCGAGGGTGGAGACGAAGATAATCCTCCCTCTGAACAGCAGCCCTGGCTAAACATAGCTAAATATCTTCTTCGTACTGCTGCAATATATTTTCCTAGTCTCCCACCATGGAGCTGGAAAGCACTGGTGCATCCTTTTCCCTTTAACATGAAAGTCCTTCTGAGATTTTCAAATTCACTATCTCCAAAGGAAAATGTAGCCACTCAGACTCATGTGCAATGTGAAAACTGGCTGGAGCATAGCAGCACTGATGTCCATCTGTCAGCATGGCACTTAGCCCACAGACAAGGTGGGACGCCAGTTTCAGTAGGGCATAGGTGCCAATTAAATACAAATTTAGAGTGATAGCCTGCAGAAGGCAGAAAATAGCATAGATTCTGCACAGAGGCATTTCTGACGGTAAATACTGCCAAATGTTTTATTATAAGGGATCACTTGTGTTTATGATAGCAGGCATTACGAGTCAGATCCAAATCCCATGAAAGTCAAAGTAGCCTTCCAAATACTGCAAAAAGTATACATATGTAATACGTGTCAGAGTCTGCTCTTACTAACTTGAATAGCAAGACTATTTAATTCATCAGAACAACTGAGGCCTTAGAGAACGTGCCTTTTCCCAATCAATCTGCATGACAGTGAAAACTCTCTGTGCACAGAAAGTACTAATTATGTGTGATTGACAAGGTAAAAAGAGAGACTGCAATGCTTACCCTAAAAAAAAACACCACAACACAAAATACACTAAAAGAAAAGCTTGGCTGGTTGTAACTCTGTCTTCATCCTTCTCCATGGCAAACAGGTTGCAATTAAGTAATATTCATTCAAGCTACCTCCTAAACAATTTCCCAAACAAGTGTGTTACCAAGATAAATAAAATCTGGAAACTTGCATTTATTCTTCAGTGAATATTGTTCAAGGAATAAATAAAAAGCATTAAGGCATCATTGTTCATCGACAAAAATACTCCAAAATTTCTTTCTCAATTCCCTCCTCCTTTGTTTCACTATCTACCTTCCAACCTCTGCTACTCCAGCCATCCTCTCCTCCAGAGACAAAGGAAGATGGAAAACAGCACAGCAAAAGCCCCAATGGTTTCTGTGAACTGCAAGAGGTGAGAAGGGAAGAGCTGCAAAAGCAGGATAAAGAGAGGCAGCGCTCGAGGCCCAGCTGATATCAAACAAGTCAGACCTCACAGGTGTGAATCCAAATTAAAAGCTATTGGAAGCAGCTGGGTGTGGGAGGAATTGAGAGGGCGGTGGCTAAGAGAGGTCAAACCACAAGCAGTTGTGGGTCGTCAGAGTTATGGACTGTGGTGTTAGACGTTGCCTTCCTTCAACCGAGCTTCTGGAGCTCCGTGGTGCTGGACTTGGAAGAGAGGGACATGGAGCACATAAGAGGGTTTCTCCTTCCCAGGAACACAGACCACATCACACCAGGCTTTCAGACACAACCACCCTTCCAAATGCAATCAGCTCTTCCTCACTTACTTCTTCCCCGCTTAAAACCTCTTACCTAACCCTGCTTCCCTCTATCCATGTCTCTCATCCCCAGGTGTTTGCAAGTGTTGCCAATAAGCACAGATAAGCTGTTCTGAAAGCTTGCAAAAGAGGTGTTACTGTGTTTTATGCAGCACATAAACTTATCCTGCTACTTTAAATGGAAATATGTTGCACGGGCACAATGTTACACTAGGAGAGTTGAACATCTCGGTGTCCATATAGTTCTTATGGCTTCTTTCTGTGGGGTATATCACTCAAACAACCTTCCCCTTCTCAAGCTTTAACTTGAAACTGTCTGAACAGGGAAATAACACCTAATTTCCAGTGCCCGTCTTTGTTCTTCTGTCAAAATTACAGCATTTCAAAGTGTCAAATTCAACTATCGGGAACATTTCTGCCACTACAACAGAATAATTTTTCTCTTCTGTCTCATTGTTGTTGTTGTATTATTCAGAGACAGAAACTTTCAAAAACCCAACATTCTAAATAAAAATAATATATGCAATCTCTTCAAAGTACATTTAATAAAATATCCAACAATAATTTTCATTGATTCATGTAGGAGAATTTCTAGTGTCTGTTTTACAAGGAACTGAACTTTATAGGGGTGTGTAAACATCTGTCCTGCATTAGAAAAAGACATAAGAAAAATTTTTCAGAATCTTTAACATCAAATGTTTGATATATCTAGTATCTTCAGGTGCTGGACTGAGGTGCTTTTTCTATTCAAATCTTCTCTTAGAGAAGCCTTGAAGAATGAATTTCATATTAAAAAAAAAGGAAAATTTAATAATTCTGCATTTGTTTTCCATTTTCCTTCTCTCCTAGAACAACCTCATCACTTTCCTTTTCTCTCTGAAAAATATTAACTGCAGCACACTTTCTCTATACTGTGTCACATTCAGTCTCATTTACTGAAAATAGTGTGGGGGAGATGAGCTTCTGGAAGGTTTAGGGGTGGAGGATTGCAGTCTGATTGCCAGTTCCTGCAAAAGACCCTGGTAAAAGTCACTGTTGCTGAATTCATCACTGAAAAGCACAGAACAAGTTATCTCCAACTAATATACAGAACCTTAGGTAATATTCCAGCACAGAACAAAATTAATCATGCTCTAAACCACATGAGAACTTAACAAAAGAGAAATAATAAAAAAAATCTGTCAAACACTGGAATGGAAACTGATGATGGGTACCAGAAACAGCAACCAGTCAGTAACAAAGAACTATAAAGGTACAGTGCAGTCCTTCAGTGTGGCCTAAGCAGTGCATGTCTTCAAATCTGTCAGTGAGTTGTAAAACCAAAGGTCTGTTACAGAAATCAGCTTGCAGATGAGGCTTCCCTTGCATTCCTTCTATATAATTCCTAATTCCTTCTAACATACAGACATGGCTTAACAGATTTAAACTTCCCAGAGCTGAGACAGGAGAGAAACTGTGTTCTAATTTAACAGGACCGCAAATAATTAAAGCTCATTAAATTATAATGACAGAAATTTTTAGTTGAATCCACAGTGTTAATACACAGTGTAAAGTACAGAATTTTGATAGAGGATAATTTTCTGCCTTTAATATGCCTAAATCTGAGTAACAAATTTGAAGAGTACACATAAATTTTAGCATTCCATTGTACATACCCACCCTCCCCCAAAATAAAGACCTGAAATTTTCTGAAAGTCTTAATTCCTTATATTACTTATTTCCTTATATTTCCTCATATCAAGAACTCTTAGCATTGTGTGTGCTGTCTTTAGGAGAGCAAAAAGTCCCCTTTCCTTCCAAGTGACAGGGTGTGAGCACAAATTTCCTGGTAGAGGCTCACAGAGCCTTCCCTAGAGTTTAAAGAACATCTGCCATGCTGTTCCATAAGTAGATGAGTTAAGAGGGGAATATTAAATGGTATCAAATCAGAGTGCCCTAATTTGGTTGCCTTGAAAGCAGACAAAGGGCGATCTCTCAAAGAACATATAAAGTACGGATACGGATTATTGTGAATACTAATTGTGATATTCATATAATAATAATTAAGGATAATAAAAATAACAATAACAATAATATGATTCCTATTATCCATTAAGGAAATACAGCCTCTTTTTGTCGCAAATGAGTAAACTAGAATCTCTAAAAACTAATTTGGCCAGAAAATGACCTGTACAGAAATGACCAACAGCCAGTATTTCCTGTGTCAGCATCTGAACTAAAACTGAGCCTTGTTACTTGAAGGGCTCCAGTTGGAGACAAATGTCATTGAAGTAAAAGACAAATCCATAGATTGAGGGACACATTTAATGATCTCTCTGGATGCAAGACTCCTAGATGAAAAGTGTTTCACAAATGGACTTCAGGTAGTCTAAGCCCTTAGCCCCACCCTTTAGAGATCTGGATCATTTTCTTGCCCTGCTCAGTTCTGACTGCACAGCAGCCTGACAATCCTTTTGCCATTGGTGTGATCTGCAGAAGCGTCAGAGAGCTGCAAAATGAATGCATTAACAATGGCATAATGACTTGCTTGTGCCTGTGTGTCACAAGTAGAAGAAAATCGTCCTAGGGCTTTGGGAAGGTCTGCTCTGCACTCCCAGGGAATTTGTGAATGTCAGCTGCGACGCAAGCCCTTAGAACCAAATCCCGCACAGACAAAAATAAACTCAGTTTTTGACTTCTTAAACCTCCACCTCCTAAAATACTGCTTTTGCTCAGTAATTGCTTTTTGGGAGAAACCTAAAAGGAGTACAATCTTTCCAAAATCTCAGCATTATCAGCACTTCTTTTAGCCTCTGCTGCACAGCCACTGTAGTGAAACACAGAGTTTTATTTACATATAGTCTCCCTAGTACTGGACTACCACATAAAGAGTCTCTTTTTTTGCCTATTTAAGTCTTCCTTAGGGAAAAATGCCTAAGCAGAGGCCCTTCCTACAATGGGGCTGTTGCAATGGGTTCATGGCTCTTTTTATCCTCTCCTCTTCTGTGGGTAGAAGGTGTTGTATCAACAGTACACCAAGCAGGGGCTGTTTCCTGTCCTGCCTGCTCTTTAACTCTGAGCCATGAGACACTCTGAAACCCAAGTAACTCTAGGCATGCCTGTGGTCACTGCCCTCATCCCACATTGCCAAAGAAAAGAGTTAACTGAGGATCAAGCACTTGACTGTTTGAAGGAAAAGTGATGTCCTTCAAGCTGTAACTCCAGAATGTCCCTCTTGGTACCAGAGATCAGGCAGGAGTAAATTAATCAGCCCTTTCCTGCTTTGGGAGGTGTTGCATCATTTTAGAAGCACACAGTGAGTATGTCAAAAAGAAAGTGCTAGCCTAGCTGAACCAGAGCCAAACTGTGCCAGGGAAACTCCCATTGCTCCTTAAGCTACAAAGATGCAAACCTTCAGTCAGGTTATGCAAGGTACTGAAAAGAAAAAGAAGAAAAAGAAATCTATTTTACAGTTAGAAGGCAAGAAGTTTTACCAACAGGCCACATAATGGATCATTAACCAATACATCCATATTCAGAGCCCAACAGATTTAGTGAGGCACTGTACAGCTCATTAGCACTAGAGATAATAGCCGTTGATTAAAAACTGACACATTGATCATTTGTTCAGGTTTTTGATTTGCCCAAAGCTTCCACACAATTCTTTATAGTCTCTTGCAGCATTTTATTCCCTAGATCATGAAAACTGTGGTTTCAGCTTCATGAACACACATCCTCAGTCCATTTATTTATGGTATTTATGCAGCATGTCCGTTGATAGGTTCCTGCCCATATAATTTAGTCATAAAATCTTGCCAGGCCCATGACATGATTTGCTTCAAATTATTAAACCACTTTGTTCATTATTTATTATTGCAATATTGTTTGCCCTATAACAGCTAAGGTTATGTTAGCATTTCCATTACAAACACAGATACATCAAGGGATTTAAAACTTGACTGTAAAAGTCTTGCTTTAGGCTGGGAATCTGCAGACAAGGTTTCAGCTGACAAGAGATTTTTTTTTTTTTAAACACTTTGTGCTAAGAATGAAAACAAAATCCATCTCCTAACAATTTGGCTATAGCAATAAGGAAGAAAATAATTGCCATTTGCTATCAAATCACTTTCACATAGACATTTTCCTAAATTAAGAATTTTATAGCATGCCTCAGGTCATTTTGTTGTATTTCAAAATTATAAGGTAATTCAACTCTGTAAAGCTGGCCACTATATCTTCATAATAGTTTCATATTTTATGTATGGAACTCAGAAATTGTACAAAAGCATCATTCCCTGCACATGTAAATGTAACAAATTGCTATTTAAGGACATATAATGGGCATTTCTTCACCTCACTATCCATACAGAGGGGTTTCAATATAACTTTGCAACCAAAATGAAAATCCCAAATTAATAATAACATTTTTCAATACTGAATAATTTATTGCTTCTCCATAAAGTGCTGATCCTAGTGCCTATGCCCACCTCATCAGTGTTTATTGGACTAGTGCACATTTTTTAAAAGTGTGGCTATTATTTGCGTATAGATGCAAATGTCCAACACAATATGAAATTATAGTTCTTACCAGCATTAAGATTAAAAGAAAAAAAGTCTTCCATTCTGACAGTGCAGTTGCTCATAATTCAGATGCACAGCACATCCTATTCTGATGGATTAGAGAGACAGAAAACGCACCTTCAAAGAAGGCAGAAGTAATCTCTGCTCGAGGCACAGCAAATTCCAATACAGTTCACTTTTTCTGCTAATGCATAAGCAGATATATGATAAGGGTTACTAATAAGGCTATGTGGATTCCTGCACTCGTTTGTCTCAGAAATCTTAGGCAGAATTTCTCCATTTGCTTTTTTATGCAGGTACCCATCCATAGGTAGGTCATGGGTTACCTAAATTTAATATTTTAATGTATCAAATATTTTCAGTTGCAATGATTTAATGGACCTACCCCTGAGATGGGAAGCTGGAATTTTAAGTAATCATTTGTTTTAGACTTCCAGGTACTGCTACTTCATGATCAAAAGGATTCTGTATTGCACATGATTGCAGTTTGTGGAGTGTGAATTTGAGATTGAAGTGGAGAAAGAGGAAGAAGTTCAAGCTCACACGTGGTCATACTTCAGTGTTGAATTTCATTTCTATGACAGCTACCTGAAGTAACCAGAAAACTACTATTTTTAATAATGGAAAATTACAGCAAAATTGTAAGCAAAAATTTGAACTCCATCTTTAAAAAAAAATTTGCTTGGTAGATACACTTTCCAGAGATATCTAGAACAGTACATTTTCATTTTGCAACAGCAAAAAGAAATGTGAAGACTCTACATATTTAAGAAAAAAAATTGTTTGAGTCACATCTCAGAACTCTTGTTTCTATGATTCAACATATTATGTACTTTGTCACCTAGAGTCAATTATGCTTGCATGGGAATAAATTTAGCTTCACTTTGAAGAGACTGGTTTTAGGGTTAGGTACAGACATTTTACAGTCACTAAAGCTACATTTGTGAACTTATCCTTTCTTTATTCTCTGTGGTACTTTTACCAAATTTAGCATTTTCAGATGAAATGCTATCATTTGTCTCTGATGCACTTCTTCCCAAACCTTTTTCACACTCACTCCACTCTGACCTTCCTTTAGCCTTCACAGTCACACACAAAAAAAAAGCAGAGGCTAAGACAACAAGCAATGATTCAGTGTAGCCCTCTGATCAAAGGCTGCAGAAAATATAGAATCACAGAATCACAGAACGGTTTGTGTTGGAAGATAACTAAAAGATCATCTTGTTCCAAGCTCCCTGCCCTGGGCAGGGATACCTTCCACTTGACCAGGTTTCTCAGAGCCCCATCCAACCTGGCCTTGAACATATCCAGGGATGGGGCATCCAAAAGTTCTCTGAGCAACCTCTTCCAGTGCTTCACCACCCTCACAGCAAATAATTTTTTCCTAAAAAAATTTCTTCCTATATAATTTCTCCCTAATATACCTCATGGCATCTGGGAACAGATGTGTTCCCAACCTATTCTTGAGGCTTTTATACCATGAATAACCCAGTTTCCCCAACTAATCTATTTTGGAGTTTCACCATCTCTATCATTGCAAGGACTTGCCAGACATATAGAGAAGTCTTCCACGTTGTCATGGAGAAGAATTTATTTGCGTCTGTCTGCCTATGCAAAGACTGATGGGATGACTCTCAGTTTTCTCACCTCTGGAGTCAACAGTCTATTACCTCCCCCTTTACTTCAAAATCCTGTTCCTGAGCTCATCTGACTGCTTTCCTCTGCATAATTCCACTCCCTTGGAAATGCATTTTCATATGTACGTGCCCCAGCAGATTCTCAGGCTCATTTAATTTGATCCTGAAAAGGCTGAAAAGCCTTACCCTCCTCCCACAGAGCTCTTTCCCCTTTCCTTTCTAAGGCAACCCAACACCACACAAGTCCCAAAGAAGGGAACTTCCTGACTATCACTTGTGTGACAGTATTAAGGTTCCTACTAATCTCGTTGTCAAGTAGGCCGTAAAAATGAGAGGGCACGTATTTAGATTCATCAAGATGGGGAAAAAAAAGAAGAAAAAAATCTGATTTTATTTCCTTTTTATTTCCTAGGAAGTACGGTTCTGTCCAAAAAGCTTCTTAGAAATATTTAACGTGTTTAAAAATGAATGCTTTACCAAACCTTGCAGTTCAGTGGAAGCCACTTACCCATTAGCTTGCTTCATGGTCCAGCAGAGCTGATGTGGCTTAGCCCGTGAATACAGGGCAGTGATCCAGGTGAGGCTGGATAATAATGTGCTGAAAGCTTGGCTATTACTGGGGGCACTAAGTGTGTATCTTCAAATTGATTTGCAGTTCACCTTTCTGTAACCAGTATACTCTAACTCTGTTCTCCTACCTTTCCTACTTAACTTCCTCTTCCAAACACTCCCAGTGAGTGGGAGAGGCAGCAAACATCAAAGAGACGTCAATTCCTGTTAGCCGTGTAGCTCCACAGAAGACAGTGAATTTTATCTACTTACTTTAGATGAGAAACAGGTTCTTACTCTCCAGAAAAGACCTCCATTTAGTTTTCCACATCTTCCAATTTTATTTTCTTCCCTTCCACCCCACCTTGGCTTTTAAGTAGTTTAAATATTTTACCACTCAAAAGCTGTTAGAGAGGTATACAATGATGTGCAAGAGCAGCACAGATCACAGATATGGCTCAAAAAGAATCCAGGCCAGGTACCTAAAACAAAGGAACTGCAGTAACAAAAGATTCTTTCACCCTCACTGCTGGTCTCTGCCCCTGCTCTGCCATGTTTCAGAGTCAGCACAACCCTGCACTCAGCTGCTTCATAGTGACAGGGCTCTTCCCTCTGAAGAGAGGAAGGGTTAAGTGGTGCTCAAGGTGCTTGTTTGCAACTCTAGAAACCACAGCACCCATGGCTTTCCTGCCCTACCTTATGCAAGTCACTTCAGTTCCCTTGGAAAAATCAGACTGTGGATATACACGTGCTATATGTGGTGGAAAAAAAATAATTCCAAGATCGATTTTGACTTCCAAAGAAGATCATTAAAGCCAGGACCAGTAATCAGGTGCTTCAAAAACTCTCACTAAGCATCTTCAAGTAACAGAATGTTTGAAATTTGAAAATGCATCAATAACTATTTCAGTTTCAACCACACTTCCCGCCGCACAGGGGAGGTGACAAATACACAACAGTAGCTATCAATCTGGAGAATTTAGTTTCTACTCCTTCTCTGGGCTTATCCTTTTTGACTGATTTACAGAAAGACATTTCCACTATTTTTCTTGTCAACAGGATACTGTGTTATCAAAGGAGAGGTTATTGATTGAAAGCCACGAGAGCCTGGGCATCCCAGTAAATTTTCACTGAGAAGGTTTTAAATTACTTTGTGAATGTATTCCAATCTGGAAATCCAAAATGGTGTCTGAAATCATTAGGCAGATTTAAAATTAAGATTCTGAAAAGTTTGTTGCCAGCTACAAAATCCAATGCCTACTAAGCTCTTTTAATATTTTCTCTTTGCTTGTTTTAAGTAGTTTTTTTCTCAAAGTGTTGTCCGTGCCTGTTAGCTAAGCTGTGAAAGAACTGCCTGGAGACTTTGGGAGTAAAATTCAAACTTGTTTTGTGAGGCAGCATCTATTTCCCTGTCAGAAGGAACTACCACGGGACCTCCTTCATGCCTCTCAGCACAGACATGAGATTAAAGTTTTCTCTACAACACCCAGGGGGAACACTCCAGAAAGCAGTTTAAAATTTAAACAGATAATTCAAAAGGAAGCCATGATGCAATGGCAGGGCCCACTCGGATGCTGAAGGGGAAATGGGTTAACCAGGGGCTAGAAAACTCCCACTTTGGAGTACAGTCCTTTCCCACAGGACATCCCTGTGCTGTGCTGGAGGTACAAGGACGTGTTTCAGGGAAAACCCTAATTGATCCCAGAGCTGGGTGGCCTCTTGGCCCAGAGGAGATAAGAACTGGACTACAGGAGAAAGGCATAGGTACAGCATTAAAAAACATTAGGTTTTAAGAATGATCAGAGTTGGGATTACTTACTGATATTGATTACCTCCAGATACCTAAAAATAATTTCCGATTTAAAAAAAAAAAAAAAATTAGGAAAGGCACTTCTTGTAGGAGTTTAATTATCCTCAAAGTCTATAACACAGCAGCCTAAGAAATGGCTGTGTTTGAGACAGAGTGGACAGGTAAGTGGGAGCCCTTTAGCTTGTATTGCCACTGACATTTGTCTCTCATCCAGCCACAGCTTGGATGGTCACTCCTGATACCACATGAACACTAATCCAATCAAGTGGCTTTTGGATGGTTTAAAAGTAAACTCCAAATTAACAATTAGCATTTTTTTTTTCCTTATAATATGCTGCCAGTCCTGCACAGATCCAAACCAGAAATGGTCTAGTCTACATAAATTTAATCAGCTTATCTACAATCACAGTGTTAAACGATACAAGCCTCTAGCTGATATTCCTAATTTCATTCAGATGAAGGTCATATTGATTTACCTTGCATTGGTAAATTGACAGTCACAAGCTATTTCAAAATCTGACACCTTAGTCATTCAACTAAACTGGTGGTTAAATCTAGTTTGGGTCAATTGGTGAAAAATATCTTTTTAGACTTTTTAGATTGCTGGTTTGAAGCAGAAGGAATAGCTATATTCAAGCCAGAATCAGATCTTTTCTTGAAACCCATTTGTCTGCTCTTCATTCCCTTTCCGTCTTTTCATTTCTTATACAATACTGTTTTATGCATTCCTCCCTAAGGCATAAAAACATATCATATGTCATGTGTAAACTTATAAACTCTTTTGAGATACAGGGATAGTAAATTCTGAACAGTATCATTTCGAATGTCTGAATAACTCTACTGAACAAACCATCTGTCAAACACACAAGAAAATGTCCTCCACAAGGTAAGAATTAAAGGAAGAAATAAGACTTGTCTTATTTACCTAACAGTCAGATCTTATAACAAATACACCTATTTATTCTTAGTAAAGTGTAAACAGCTTTTAAATTCATAGTTAATATGGTGTCTCAGTCACTATGGTATACAGATAATCCACGTACCATGTGGAGAGATACACTACTGATTATTGCACCAACAGCCACACCTGGTAGGTCAACCCTGTAGGCCTACAGAAAGTAAGTCTAAATCATTCTCTCTCATTGTTATCCTTAAATCCAGGAGCAGCACTCTTATAAAAAAATTTCAATTATTTCTATTAAAGATAAATATTGTTTCTCAATTACACTATGATGAGAAAATTTCATAGAATGATAGAATGATTTGGATTGGAAGGGACCTTGAGGATCATCTAGTTCCAACCCCCAGTTAAGGAAACTTTCCAGTGTGACCATTCACAAGACTTTCTGGCCACCACACTCCCAGTGTCACAGACTGTCACTGCTGGGACCAAGGCCCTTCACAGGGGTGGCTCCAGTGACCCAGTGGGTCCCTGCTGGACTCCCTGCACACCCACTCTCAGTCAGACCAGGTTTCCTCACCGGCTCAATCCCAGGTTTCCCAAAGCAGAGTCTGAGATGTCTCATTCCATAAAGCCATTTATGCACAGTGCAGTAACCCAGAAACAGCCTGAGCTGGTGTCTCCATGGAGGGACCCTGCACAAAGGAACCCCTGGGCTTTCATCTACTCACAGTCCAAGAGCATCAAAGTCTTGTTCTTCCTCCTGAGCCATCGAGCCATGGGCTCCTGCCGTGCCTCTCAGTGTCCCTCAGCTGGCTGTGCCACAGGTCCCTGTGCCCTTTGTTGTGTCAGGGGAGGCAGTTCACGGCCTCTTGTCTCAGGCTCCCACCCCGAGGGGAACCTGCAGCTCCATCTGCAGCTGCACCCTGGACTCCCTGTACAGAATGTGTCCCTCAACCCCCCTGCCATGAGAAGGAGCACCTTTGACTAGACCGGGTTACTCAAGGTCCTATCAACCTGGCCCTGAGCACTTCCAGGGATGGGCCATCCACAGCTTCTCTGGGCAACCCGTTCCAGGGCCTCACCAAACTCACAATCAGGAAGTTCTTTCTGATATTTAATTTAAACCAACTCTATTTCAGTTTGAAGCCATTGCCCTTTGTCCTATCACTATATGCCCTTGTAAAAAGGGCACTCACTCTCCAGCTCTCTTGTAGGCTCTGTTCAGATACTGAAAGACTTCTCTAAGTTCTCTTATAAAGAACCTTCCCTTCTCCAGGCTGAACAGACCCACCTCCCTCATGCTGTCTTCATAGGGAAGGTGCTCCAGCCCTCTGAACCTCTTTGTGGCCCTCCTCTGGACTCACTCCAAAAGGTCTCTGTCCTTCTTATGTTGGGGGCCCCAGAGCTGGACACAGTAGAGCAGATTCTATTACTTTGATGCAGTCAGAAAAACATATTCAAACTACTCATACTGAAGCACAGACAACACTTAAAAAGTGTCTAGAGAACTTAAAAATAACTAATTTTTAATTCATAATGGGTTGGGCTAATTTGTCACGAACTTACAAAGGAGCATCTTCAAACCATAAGAGGTTTATTGCATTTTGTATAAGTCAGGATGTCATGTACAACCATAATTTTGGTTGCTAAATCAGCACACCAATGATTTCTATTATGTTCATTACTGTATGTGAAAGTGGGATAGTAGTATCTTTACAGATCATTACTTTCTAGATGTTTATTCAACTAATTGTAATCATCCTTTAAGGAGATGTAATCCATCATTTTAATAGGTAAAAATCTCTTTTTTTTTTTTCCTGCACTGCAAACAAGCTAGATGAAACATTAGGTTTCAATTTCACACAGAGATCTTTATTTTAAAATATGTAATGATGGCAGAAGCACTTGGCCATGAATATTTATTAGCTGTCAGCCACAGAGATTTCTGTGATTAACTGTGCATGGTGACTGCTTTGCCCTGTATGCCTTGGTAGGCTTGACCCCCTTGTGGATTTGGCTAGGGGACTTGAGTCCCTGACAGTAAAGTTTCCAGAAGGCTCCAAAGCTGTTCTTTCTCCTTGCTTGCTTGGATGAGGTGTCCTGGGCTGCCCTGGCAGGGGGGGAATGCGGGCTTGAGCCCCAATAGGACAGGAAGGGCTGGGAAGGGAAGGGGTCTGGTTCCAGCTTTGGCTGGGCCAGGGAGGGGAGGGGCTTGGTTCCTTGGGTTTGCTTCAGGGCTTGGTTGTTTATCTTCATTTTTTCCTCCCCAATACCCAAATTGGTCATTAGAAGCTTGTGTTAATTGGCAACAAATTAAGTAAACTATCCCAGGGCTAAGGCCATTTTGCCTCGCCAATATGTTAGACACTTTTATAGCTAGTTGGGTGTTAAGCACCGAAGGAGGGAGCATTATCATGAAAGACTCTTATCTAGATTTCAGCTCCTTATTGTTGGCCCTATTCATACCCTATATTCTAAAAAGATGAATGAATTGCAATCTGAGGACTGATACCTCTCTGCAAACTTTGCAACCGATTATCTGGGCACATTGACTGTGAACACACCAGTCAGACCTCCTCCCTCAGCTCATCTCCCAGGAAGGGATGATGGAATTCGCCCTCACAGGAGAATTCGAAGTGGTGACAGTGGTAACACAGAAACATTAAATAGGCAGATGGCTAAAAAAGATAGATAAGATAAAACTAATTTTAGAAGTATTTAATTTTGTTTTCCTTCTGTTTAGCTATTTTTTAGTGCCGTGCTAAAATCTGGGGTCTGTTGAGCATGGCAATTTTACAAGTAGGGATTCAAAAATATTTCCATTCTATTTACTCACATAAATTAACAAGAAGTGCACTTTCAATTCTGTCAAGTTGCTTCTGTCAAGTTAGTCAAAATCAGAGCTAATGCAATTGATGTTAAAAGCAAAGTATCCCCAACATCTTCAAAAAATAGACTAAATGCTCAATGAATCACGTGGTTCCAGAGCATCAAACCCAAAAAGCTCCCTGTAGTGAATGTATGATACTACTTCAAATGCCTTTAGGGGCATAAAATAGTTAGAACATAATTTCTTGTCAGTATGTCCTTCGCTAAGGCAATTTGAACTTTCCAGAATCTTAATATAGCATAAAAATTAGTCAAAGAATTCTTATGAAATAAGAAAGGACAAAGAACTAACCTGTTTATTTCACCACAGGAATGCATCCTCGATATTTCAATAATTCACAGATAATCACGAAATACAACACTGGTAATTTCCAAATTACATTGTAAATTGACTACCCTGAAAATACTTCATAATTATGCATTACATAATTCTCATATCTCATTAGCCCTACTGAGTTTAACTCTCCCAACACCTCAAAAAATCAGTGCAGACACATGGTTCACCAACAGTGCTACTGAAAATTTTCAGACCTGAATTATTAGAATGAAGAAATCCTGGAAGTTTGTTTGTTTGTTCTGTTTTATTCTGGCTATTATCCATGCTCATAGCAGCTGAGATCAATGGAAGTATCTCCAAAGTTCCAAATCTTAGTGAGGTTTCAATCAAACTCTTGAAAGAAAAGTATGATTTGATAGGTTTGTGATTCTCTTTCTTGCAGAAAATAACAAAAAGAAAGAACAACATGAAGTTTGCTGTGCATGCACGATTAATACGAATAATAAAATAAGACAAGACAAGCTCCCCCACCAGCTTTTAATATTAAAACTAGAAGTGTAAGCACAGTATGTTTAAAGCATTTGTTTAAATGTCAATATCCTCCCTGCTTCAGCAGCGATGCAGGCTTTTGTGTCACTTCTCCTGACTGCTATCGATTAAACAATCATGATTGCTAATGAGGAAGCAAAAGGCACTATTTTTAATTCCACACTTATTTTTAACTCTACTGTTTCAAATCTGAAATTACCTTTGTTGTTTTAAAAATCAGTATGTTCTTTATTATAGACTCTGAAAACTATAAGCTTGTACGTTACACTATCTCTCAATAATTCGCACTCACATCTAAAGGTTATTTTTCCCTCCCCTCAGAATTCAATTAGTGTTAATGAATTGCCCTACCACAAGCTGCCAGTGAAGCAGAACATATAATCACTATGAATTAAGTTTTCAGGGAAGGCGAGGTCTAAATATTCAAGTGCAGTCTGTTCACCCTCACATAAGATTATGTAGCTAAAACCCATACAGTCTGTTTGCTGGAGGCACTGGAAAATGTCAGTACACAGTGTTCTTCCTCCATATTTCTATGGAAGAAATTTCATTCATCCTTTGATACAGGTAATAAAGTCATTTAACCATTTTTTCTTGTGACAGAAATAGGGTACACAAACAGATGACACCAAACTGATGTCCTGGGTTATGGAAGGAGAGCAACTTCTCTTTTTATTCAAGCGCTATCTGTATACCCCAATGGTATCGCATTTCTGATGAATATTAACAAAAACATGCATGCTATGAATCCTGGAGGTAATTAATTTAGCAAGGCAATGTTTTCTAGATATAAATAATCAAAGTAGGCTTGGAAGCTGTAAAACATTTCCCTTTGTTTTGTTGGAGTTGGGAGTTGGGTTTTTTTGGGTTATTATGTTGGCAAATAAAGCGATAAATTTCCATGTAAGTGTGAGTGTTCCGAAGAATTTTATTGGGAGGGCAGTATTTTCGATATTTTAGCTGGATCTCACTACTTGATTCTCTCCTCCCTTCTGGGAACTCACTTCCAATGATTCAAGAGACTTTCAGACAGAACGTATCAAGCGGTTTATTTCCTCATGTCAGGAGGATGATCTCTTAAGGGTTTATCTCAAGTACTGCTGTTGTACTGAGACCACACTGCGGTCTCAGATGCCTTAAAAAGACTTTGTAATACATGAAAAGCATATTTTGTAGTATGAATTGACATGGATGCTGAATAAAGTCAGCCAGACAGCAACTATTTGCTGTAGAGCCAACATGCTTTGGCCTATAAAGGATAAATAAATACAGTTCAGCTTCTGACAGCAGTTTCACAAAAGAACTTGGAGGAAGAACAGTTACAAAGTGGAATTATCTGACTGATTACCGTAAAATTCAGTCTAATATAATCCATAAAATATTAGAGACACAAAAAGTAGAACACACATATCTTGAGCAGTACTAACGTTCAATGAGGAAAAAATTAACTGGGTAGCAAATTATTCCTTCCAACCATAAACAACCATCTCAAGAACTATGAAGGCAGCATTGGTAATTCAATGGTGGCACCTTCTATGGTGTAGAATACGCACAGGTGGATTAAATGGTTATTCCAAAACATTTATTTTGGTCAAAACATGCTTCAAGACAGGTGTAAAATACATGCCAGGCTGTAGCACAAGACCGGTTGTGATGGTTTGTGATGCGGTTTACAGCACCACACTTAACCATATCTGCTCTCACTTTTATTTTCTACTGTCTTGAATTCTCTAAAGTGGTGTTGTGTGGTATTCCACTTGAGGCTGGGACTAGAAGCATTTCATATTATGAAAATGTGCTTCTTTAAGCAAAAATCTTAACATGTTATAGTAAAAGAAAGTGCAATGTCATGACCACCACAGAAAAAGCTGGAAGACTCTTCATGGAGAGGCACAAAATTCCTTTCTCTAGTTTTGCTGCTCTTCCCTGAAAAGTACCTTAAATCATTGGCAAAGATGCTTCTCCTTTACCACCTCCAGAGCTTTGACAGAGGACAGGTAAATCAAAGATCCATAAACACCCAGTCAGACTGATTACATTTCACTGAGGGCCAGATCTTTTAAAAAAACTGTATTTATGCCATGCACATAAAAAATGAATTAAAACCAGAACATTTTAAAGCACTTAACATAACTACCATAAATTGTTACTAGGAATGCAGAAGCTTTTAGTTTTTCACCTAGTGGAGTGTGGTCAACTTTCTCATCTGTCATAGCGTGTGATTAACTGGTTAAATTCCTACAGTTACAGTTTTAGTTTTGAAAAAGAAATAATTTATGAAAACCATTTACTCAGAATTGCTAGAGAGAAAACAGTGCAAAAAGTCTTCACAGAGTTTCATGTCTTATTTTAACAATTTTGGTGCTTCAGAGCAAATCCACTCCTTTAAAGCTGCTTGAGAGAGTTAGTTTGGCTTATCTGTAAAATTCTCCACCATATTCCGTGTAGAGATATACCATATCATACCTTATTTGTGATGAACTGCTTGTGCTCTGTGCTTGACTGAGTTACCTGTTACTCACACTGATAAGGCACTTTATGTCATCATTCTGTTTGCTAATCATTTAATGTTGCCCACTAAATCACTTTCCGTTACTTGTGCTATGTCATTTGTAGTATAACTCAGATTAATAACATATTTTCACATTTCTAGATTCTTATCTAGAAAATTTTATTCTATTATCAAGAATGTCAGCTGTTATTTAAACTCCTGAAAGCTGATATGGCTGATACTGCATTCAGATATATAAGCAGTAGATGTAAAAGTTGTATACACAAGATGAAACCATTACTTTTCATCTCCTAATGAGTACACATTGATAACCCTTTGTATAATGCAGGGTCAGCTACAGGGAATGTGTTCAAGCAGGTCATGTCCCGTGACAGATTGTTGTTTGTGCAGAAACTTTTAACATAAAATTTGTGTATCATCTTATCTATAAAAGGAAAAGGAAAAGGCAGGGGTAGGATGGGGAACTGCAAGCCCAACAAAACATTTAAAATATAGCCATCCAAATATAGGGTAAATGTGTGCTACTTATCCATCCAGCTTGATGTATCTTGAAGTACTAACAATAAAAGAGCCCATAGGAAGGTGTGGCTGTTTGGCACACTAAAAATCAAGGGTAAACTCATGAGGGCTCTAGGTAAATAGCTCAAGTTGAAGCCCAGTCAATCGAATTGTTTCTGTGAACCACGCTATCTGTGAAAACTGGCACACAGAATGGATGCTATAATCACAGGGGCTTTGGCTATACATCGGTTGTTCTGCTCAACATTGTTTTTAAGGTCATTAAAGACAGTGGTGAAAACAGCAGTTACGTCTTAAATTTTCTTTAGAAAGTTAAACCAAGAAAAAAACCATGCTGCTTGAAGTCCTCCTATTACACCTAAATATTTCTCAACTTGTTATTTTTCTCTTTAAATTATCTGTCCCAATCATGCAGACCTACCTTGTCTTTAAGACAGGAAAATAAATTTTAGGTTTCTGGACTGTTTAAGATTCAGAATTTATGCTTAGGTATTTCAGTAGTTCTAAACTGAAACCTCCAAATATATGAAGATATTGGGGGATTTCCCCAAGGTCCAAATCTGCACACAAAAGCCCAGCTTTGCATTCACAATGGGCTGCTGTGGAGGTAATAAATGCTGATACAGATCCCGCACTTAGATTTATTCTTTTTTTCCTCAAGTGTCTTTTCAAAGGTAGATGATTCTGGCTCTTCCATCTTTTGCTATGCTGACTAAACCTGCTGTGGGAGGGGTGATCTGTAGACAAGAGGACGAGTGAAAATCTGGTAACAGGTCCCTGTATGATACTGAATAATGATTAGAATCTGCTCATGTGTTGTTGACAGGAATTTAATCAGAGGAAGAGATACAGACAGACAACCCTGCCAGTTCTTAATTTGTGAAGAGAAGGGGTAGAATAGAGAAGTCTTAACAAACTTCCCAACTTTCCAAATATTATTAAATAAATATGTAAAGCTGGTCTATCTACAGTGCATGCAAGCCACAGCTGGTCTTTAGGAGTTCTGCATTGTGCCTTAAGAGCATTAAAGTGTCATTATCCATACTCACCGAAGTACCTTTCTCACTTTCTTTCTTTAAACCTTTTTGTAAGCTATAATTACAATTAAGCAAAGACATGTTTATTGTCACAAAATGTGTGCCAACAGCTCACACTAATGCAATCCAAACATTAGTATGAAACATTTTTCCAATTACTGCACAGACTCCCTATAGTGTTTCAAGCTGCTTTATGACATTTTAAACTCCACATATAATACAGTCCTTTAGAAAGCTGCAAAATCTTTCTATTTCTTTCTTATGACCCGAGAAAACCTAAATCTATTAAAAGCACATTTTCATAGCAGCAGGATAAAAATGCTTTTACTACATTTATCTTCAAAATTGGTGGTGTTAAATAGTGCCAGGGGATAAATAACCATAAAATATCACATTAGTGTACAGGGTACTGCTCTAACTAGGCATGAGGGGATGTCTCTCTACCCTTTCATTTCTTCTTTCTATTTGTCCCATTAGATCTGTGCAATCATTCATCAGTCACTGTGGCAAGCAGTGCTGCTGCATCCCGACTCCTGCCTAAAACAAGACCTAAGAAATAAAGCCACAGAGAGAAAATAGAGTTCACAGCATTCCAGAGATGTCCACACCTACATTCATGACTGATTTTCTGCCATAACACTCTTGCTATTTATGGAAATAATGTTTTAATAGTGTCACATACTGAGTCTTGAAGTTATGTTAGAGAAACACTCGTTTTGCACATTAGATAGAACTAGCAAAAAAGTCTGAATAGTTAAAAACCATGCCAAACCCCCCCAACTTTCAGCTCTAATTTAAAACTCAGATGTTGCAATCAGCTTCTGCTAATCTAATTCTGCTTCAGACTCCTGGCACTTCCAGCAAACTTATGATAACTTAGCACAGATGAGCTGTCAAACTGTTTGAGCTTCAGGCAGATGCTATTATTCCAATCAAAATACCAAAAGCAGTAACATTGAATCCTAAAATAAACTTAATAAAAAAATTGAACAAAGCATAATATTTATCCATGGTAAAGTCACATTTTTTTTTAAATAAGAACATTGAGAAAAACAATACAGCTTGTGGAAATTTTTGATAATAATTGATAATAATTTTTGATAAAAATGCATCTAGCAGTTCTTTATCTATTATGCATCCCCCAGCATTCCCCAACTAAATAAAGAGAAGTAAGTCACAAGAACATCTGACACATTTTTTTCTATATATTATCATCCAGGAATCAACCTTTCACTTTCTCACTAAAGAGTATTTTTCAGAAAAAAATATGAAAGATAAGTGTCTGAATTTGGGAGCAAAACTATAGTATTTGCTATGTGTCTTACAGAAATCCATACATAATACCACCACCTTATGGTTCATACATGTTCTTTGTTTTATGAAGGATAATATATATCCTTAAAATACTTTAAAATACTGAAATTGGTGTTCAGAAGATTAGGTTTCTTCAGGAAATCTTGCAATGGAAGATTTCCTTGAAGGACTGAAAACTGCACATTCACGTTGTTTATTCCTTCAGACACTCATTAAGCACATACTCATTCTAAATGTGCCTCTAACAGATGTATTAAAGAAAATAGACTTCTTAAGGAAGAAACTAAACAATAAAACTCCTGAACTGTTAAGCTCTGAATAAAATGCAGAAAGAACTGAAAAAGTATAGAGTCTTCCTTTCCAAGATTAAACAATTTCTTGAACTTGTAGCTACTGGGAGCTCTAAACCATCTGGATTTCGTTAATCTAAATTATTTATGAAATCAAGGAAAAGAAGTATCATACTTCAAACTGATGATGTCTGAAGCATAGAGGTCGGTAGACATGCATTTCTAAATAACTCTAGCAAGACTGAGTCTGACTCATAAAATTACCATTTTCATTCACTGACATTAAGGAGAGATCGCACCAAAATAAACAGCAGAAGGCCTACATTGATGAAACTCCCCATTTTCATGTTAAAGCCAAGAGTCAACCTACCTGTAGCCTTGATGACCTCATGGACACAGTAGGTGCTTTAGATTTTTACTTGTTAACTACTTCTGAGTCAAAGCCTAAATCCACAAATGTAACGAGCCTAAAGAAGTCAGGGATTTATTTTAAATTCAAAGGGATTTTTTTTCAGCTAACATGAGCCAGAAACCTTGGAGACAAGTGGAATAGTCGTAATGGCAACTCTTCAATATTCAGATCACTGGCAGTAAGGGATAAAGGAAATTCAAGAACAAAGAAGAAAGGACACTCTCATCTAAAATATCATTTCATCCACAAATTCAAACATCTTGTATTGCATCTTGTATTGACACTGCATCTGTTGCTGCAGTGGATTTTATGAAGTGTCTCAAAGCAACTTGGAGATGGCCCTTTTGTCATAGGTAGTGCCAGATAAAATTAAGAGAACTGAAATTATGGACAGTCACTTTGCAGATAGAAAAACATACCTTCTTCATTTTCTCTCCAAGCCTGACACTCATGCTTCACTGAAATTTGTGGGTGTGCAGATGTAGGAGTTTACTGCATTCCACAGTTCAAATGTTTGGATGGAAAGAAAGCAAAATATTTAACTGAACTTGTTTAAAAGAGCAGCAGACCTCTAGGAAGCTGTGAAATATACGGTGTGTCAAACATGCAGAATTTAATACACTACAATCTTCGATAAAATAAGCGATAGAACAAAAATAAAGTCCACATCAGCCTTACAGTAGGAATGTTTCATTAGTATTATCAGGAGACAGACTGTTTCACAAACTTTTGAGAGCAGTTATGCCTGTTCCTATGTTATCCAATACAGCCACAGCAAAATAGGAAATTTGAGGTGTTTGATTCCATTGTGAACAAACACCATTCCCTCAGTCCGGAATTCAGTCAATACATTAACTTTGAATATATATATCGAAAACTTCCAGCAGCAAAGCTTAATTAGAGATATAAACAGGCCTTCATTTTTTACCTTCATCATTCAATTGCTAATCAAGCAATTCCTGAAGGTGGGGCCACCCCATCAGAATGGGAAACCAAGAGCCCAACCTGCTGGCAACGTCTGAGAAGCACACCCGAGCTGAGTGCATTTGGGAGAGCCTGCTCCAAAATTACAGTAACACTCTATACTTAACATAAATCAACTCTTAGGGAAATAAATTTCAGCACTAGCTGGCTCCAATGACTATAGCTGAATATGTGGTAAATTGCCATTGAAACTGGTTTCTCTGTATCTTTACTTATACTCTCCAGATCCAAATGCTATACGGCTTACAAAAAGGTACTTCTATAGGTTGTTCAAATCTTTGGCTTGTCTCCAAGAGTTCTGCTGGTTTAGATTCTACACACCCAGGAGGAACTATTCGCACTTCAGACATTTATATTAGCACTGTAAATATTCTGTAATGGAGAGAAAATGTCAGGGCATTCCGGAGTTTCATAGCCAAAAAGGACATCTCTGCTGCTCTCTTTTCCATGTTACTTCATTTTTTATGAACGACACTAAGGATGTAAAATAATGTCTCCACATAAATATTCAGTAATGGATTTTTGACCCGCTGAACTAAGACACAGCAGGTTTATTCCTTAATCAGAGCCCCATGATGATGGCAACCTTTAATCTTGGGAGAGGGGTCACTAAAACACAAATGCTGCTCTAAGACAACAAAGCCTTTCAACTGACTTCAATAAGGATTTAGAGATGGGGACAACTGATTTAGGGGATACTATTATCCACACCAGTATCAGATTTTGGTGGGGGGTAAGGAAGTTGTATGGGCTTTTTGTTTCTTGGTATTGAGAAAGATAAATTAAATATCACACTGAAGCTTTTTGCAGAACCTTTCAAGTTTAAAACACTCCAAGTTTTCTTTAAAAAACGATTCTGACATGACAGCACCTGAATAAAGGCAGACCAACCCAATCTGTACATAGAAGTTGAAATCCAGTATGTTTCATGTGTATTTTCTGACCATAGGCTCTAATAGTATTTCACATGTAGAAAACAAAGCTTTCCCCTATATTTAGCAAAACTCTGAAAAATTCATGGGACACAGGATGGGGCTCAATTTTGAATTCTTTTTCATACAGTTTTAAGGTTATATAGAGAGGATGATTCCCATGATACATGTACAACTTATGCTCTGTCACAGGAATCATGTGATTTTACTGCTTGGATGGGAAATATGATCTCATATGAACAGCAAAATATGACATCAACAAGCACATTGCTTATAAACCCCATGAGGACTTGTAACGTCCATTATACAAGGTGGATGAAACTTCATCTTGCTAATGCAAAATAGCTTCAATTTCTGAATATTAAAAACCTTTTTTTAATGTTGAAAAGTTTTTTCACTGAGTTTTTCTCTGAAAAGAACTGGACACTGATTGTACAGATTTATGATGAAAAAGAATCAAAATCTATGGTTCTAGGGCCCTCTTTTGTTCTCATTTAACCAGCAACGGTTTTCAGTTACACGAGCATGGTAAAGAAAAATCAGTTTTATCTACCAAACATATAGATCAGGATCAGAGGCCATCATCAGATGTCGTCTTGTGTTTTCAAATGTATAGAACACCTCATTTGCTATAAAATGATGCCTTTTACTTCATTCATGATCTTAAAGAGATCTTCATTCATGATCTTAAAGAGCAGTATCACAGTCTTGCTTCTTATTGTCCAGATCAAATACATTCTGAATGGAAAAGAAATTAATTTCATAGACAAACATGGTATCTACTTTGAAAATTTCCTAACATTTTTTTGTCTCAGTCAACACTAACTAATATTTATCTAGACTCAAAATTAAGGGATTTTTTTCTTCAGGGGAGATGACTCCTCTGCAAGCACTTAGATATTCTTTAAAAAGTTTTAAAATTACAAAAACAATGTTTCATTATTTTTCTATGTATTATAGCCACCTAAAATGAAAATCATTCTTCTGGAGAAACAACATTATTTTGCATAACTGTTATACAAATATACAACTTCTACATATAAAGAGATGTTAATTTAAAAATGTATTTTCTCCCTTTTCCTATTCCCTTACTGCTGCTTCTCTCCCCTGCTTTCCTTTTGAAGATATTTGTGAAACTGTCCATACATTTTTACCAAATGTTCTTTGACAACGTTTATGTTCTTGCAGTCACTTGGAGCCCAAATTAGGAGAGAGCTGATTCACTCTTGAATTGCCTCTGGTTTATGCCAGCCAGAAACAGGGTCTGCACTATATGATGTCGTCGAGGTGTGGGTTATCCAGCCCACGGCATGGTGCTCTAGGACAAGACCGTGATTCATCCTCCTCCCCCAAAACTGAAATTGCAAGAAATGTAGGTCCTGTTGATACTTTTTTAATCATTATTTTTTGAATCTTAACCAGAATTCAGTTTAAAACAGTAATTATTTAGTCTCTTCTGTCTTCAATATATTAAACTCCCTATCTAGGGAATATTTGATCCATTAAGTAAGTTTTATTTTTTGTCTAGACACTGTGGTTCAGAGCACAATATCCTAGAAAGAAAGAATGCTATATGAAATGTCTAAGTTAGCAGAAGAATCTGAATACTGCATGGTCCCAAATGATGTCTTCTATTAAGCAAATTATCAAGTTATCTGAATATGAAAAATAAGGAAAAAAAAGAAGAAAAAAAGAAAAATATTTTCATTTTTCAAAACAAAATGAAGGCTAGATGCTAAAGGTAAGGTAAAAATTTTCTATTGAGTTAAAAACCTGCAAAGTCAAAGTTGAAGGAATTTTTTAAGGAATTTTTCCCCAACTTCATCTTAGCTGCATACTTACTAGGAAGTTTTCCTATTTAGATGAAATTCCCTTTTTCAGGAACACAAACACTGGTCTTCATGTTCTAGTACAAATAAGCCATTTCTAAATACCTTTTAATGTAGTTTGTGATTTTGTTTTTTCTTTTCCAAAGTGAGCATTATCCAACATTTAACCGCTTTTCTGATAGAAGTTACTGCCTAAAATGAAAATATTTTCTGGTTTGTTTCAAAAGTTCGATGAGAATACATGTCGGGTTAACTGCAGTGAATGTTTATTACATCTACTCAGCAACTTATTTGTTTAGGTTACTTTCATAGAAGAACAATTTTGTAATCTTTGTGAACATCACAAAGAGAAACAAGCATACTTAAGTTTCTGATGCAAGACAGGAATGCTGATCATCTAGAAAACAAAACAGTCTATGGAAACATTCCTGAATTATACATGGTCACGAATGGACTTAAAAGTGTTTAGCCAAATTAACTTTTCTACCTGAACTGGGTTGGGTTGGGTTGGTTGGTTTTTATGTGGTTGGGTTTTCTTAATCTTGTAGTGGGTCTGTAGTTCTAGCAAATTAAGCTCATGAGGTTGGTGGATGGAAGGAAGGAAGGAAGGAAAGAAGGAAGGATGGAAGGAAGGAAGGAAGGAAGGATGGATGGAGGATGGATGGATGGATGGATGGATGGATGGATGGATGGATGGATATAAAAGATTTTCACAAACCATGATCAGATTTCATGTACAATTTTTTTTAGGAAAACTTACTTTCTCAATAAGCACTGAACAAGCAACTTGGTGATACATAATTGGGAGACACAATGACATAAGCACTTCCAGAAACTTCTCTGACAAAACCTAGTGTATTTTTATCTTGTGTTACTACCAGTGAACATCTTGATTAAATTAAACATGAAATACAACACACATGTCCTTAATCTACATACTCTGAGTCTTGGTTTCATAAACCACCTTTCTCCTGAGATGTATCCACTTAGGTCATGACTAGATAAAGTGGGGATTATTCTGAGGTTAATTCATTCAGTAGAAACCTCCAGATATTCAGCTTTATGATTCTGGCATGCCAAAGTTTTCTTTTCTAAGTGGTCTTAATAGAAGACAGAGCCAGAAGTTTTCATGGCTCCATCTAAACCATTCAAAGTCACAAACTGAAGTTTGTAAGCAGAATACATCCTAGAAAGCTGTAGTGAAGGAAACTGGTTTCATGTCATCCTAAGATCTATGATTTGGGCAAGAGAGATGGAGATTTAAAAAAAAAATACCGCAGGAAAAATTTCTTTCCTCCTATTGTATCAGAGCAGTTTATTCTCATTAGGCTGCCTCTGGCTGCTGATTCTGCCTGCCAATACATTGCTGGTCTACCCCATATTCCTTTTTAACTATGTTTCATCCTTCTGCTCTGGTTTTCATTTACCCTATTAACAGGAACAGGAAAAGAAAACAAAGGAAAAACCAAACCCTAAAAAAATATATCTATACACTGGCTCAGAAAATAAACCATAACAAATTCCACATAGAAAGTAATAACATTTTACTATTCTATTACCCCAAAATACCAATTACAAAATGAGACAGAATGGGAAATATAAGTTACTAAAGTTAAATATATTTATGAACCTTGAGAAAGTAAAGTTGGGTAATAGTAGCGTCTTTTAGAAAATCTTATTTTTGGAAAATATAGTGTAATTTCCATCTTAAATGGTCACCTTATCCTGAACTGGACATCTAAGAGTGGAGGAATATGTACTCCTACAACTTTAATTAGAGAATCAGACTAAGTAATGAGAAATAATTTGTCCTACTGCAGGGGCCCACTAAGTTAGCCTTTACACAGATCAAGTTAAGCATGCAATCAGGTTTTTTCAGAATACGAGAGAGGCTGAATAACTTCATTTTAAGGATATAAGCAACAGTATAATTTATTATACATTTCTTAAAAGCTCAAATTTCAATGCTCCTGTGGCAGTCATTTGAAGGTTGGGTGTTGGAGCAGATGGAATGTTTTACAGAAAGACTTTAATTCTCAATCCAAGAAGGCATTGCTTTTGCTTCTGGTCAAAGGTGAATTCATTCCCTCTGCTAGCTCTGTCCCGGGGCTCTCCCTAGGCAAGGTCTGTCAACTGTTCCATGCTTCTGCCAAATTACATGATGATTTTGTCATGTGGGCTAATATTCCCCAGTGATTCAGTTTTAATCAAACGCATAAAAGTGAAGCATTGCTGAACAGCGCGGTAACAAAATCAAGTGCGTTAGCAAGATGTGGAAGAAGTACAGTTGGGTTTTAAAACTTGTGCAAATGTGAAAACCCTTCCCCACCTCAGAAAGGCTCTGCAAAGCAGTTACTACAGACAGCAACTCACATTTATAAGTAACTTTATAAATCTGTAACCTTTCTCGCTGTAATAGTAGAAAATATAATTCATGTTGGAATTTAATCTGTGGAGTAAGGGATTGAGTTCCATATGGGTGAATTTTAGGGCTGCTGCGTTGTACATACTCCAACTACATCCACCAGTTTAGCAGAATTTTACAGCAGCTTGAATAATAATCTATCCAAGTGCTGGAATAAGGTTTTAAAAGACTGGCAGCAGCAAGAGATGGCTCAGACCGCAGAAGTGAGCTTCTGCTGAAGGATACAGATCATGCAGGTTTTGCAACAATCTAATATTATACATTAATGAAGCTGTTATAATTGGCTATCTCGCTGAATACATATAAATATTTATTTTGTGCTGCACCATAGCAGTGCCTGTTATGGTTGTGTAGGAACGATGTCTAATCCTTCACAGAGAATTATAAATAAAACAAAAACTGAAATAAAATAAAATAAAATAAAATAAAATAAAATACAAAAATTCAAAGGCCATTTCTAGGTTAGCAGATGGTTTATAGATGGATAGTGGTAACCCTGTAGAGAGAAACAGTTGATGCTGACAACATGTGTCCATAATGTACACCTTTCAAGGCTTTTTATTTCAGATTAACTCTAGTCTGGCTCTCTGGACTGAATGCCCATTTGCAGCTGGAGTGCATTAGTTACACTCCTGGAGTGTGCTAAATCTTCCAAATCTGAATCCTAGTTTCATCTGAAAGGAATCAAGTTGAGGCACTGCAAAAGCTCCACATGGCATGAACCAAAGCTCAGTAAGAAAGAAAGAAAAATATGCACTTCAAAAGCATGCTCTTGATTCAAACTAACACACTAACAAAGATGTGTTCTGAAAATATACATGCATATCTCAGCCCACACACATATGTATAGAAATATATATGTATTACTAGCTTAAAAAGAAACCCAAACCAAAATATTTCTGGCATAAATTAATGGATATAATTTATCTGTTTTCGTTATGAGTTAATTTTCTTTGTTTACTACAAACCAGCATAGCTCTATCAGGATTAATTTGCCCAGTACTTTTTTTTAAAACTTCAGTCTAATTAAATTTTAAACCTTTTAATGAGCCTTATCATACAATTTTTTCCTCCATTAAAATTTGATCTCAAAATAGCGATCCAGTAATTTGAAACTAGTTCAAATTGTTCATTAGCATGGAATTTTGAATACTGAATTAGATGTTGCACATACTTGTAAAACAAATGTGCCATGTTAAACAAGTTGGTGTTCTGTAACATCACACAGCTTATCAGGGAAGCTATCTGTGTACATTTAGCTTACAGTCTTGCCAAGTACACCAGTTGATTGCCTTGGCAATAACTTTCTCTTTGTAAATAACAAGACTTTTATTTCCAAGCAACAATGGAAAAAATAGCTCTGAGTCTGATTCTACAACAATAAACTTGAAGATGCACATGTGAAACTACTCATTTAGAAATAAGAAAGTACAGACCCACAGAACATTCAAGTACTACTGAAAAGACTAACAAACATAAATTCTCATTTATAGGGTTAGGGGAAGAAGGGCTTGTGTATTTAGTCATTCACACTCACACTACAGCAGAGTTAGAAGACAGAATTTAGAGATATAAAATACCCGGTATTCAAAATTTCTGTATTGGTTTAGAAGACCCTTTGCTCAGTTACAACCAGCAAATATTTGGATTTTTTTTTAAACTCGGGTGTATTGCTCATTTCCCAACAGTTTCCAATAAACATCTAGAGCACTTGCTTACTGAAAAATGTTCTATTTTTAAGTATGCTGCGTTGATCAGAGTTTTAGATTGCACAGCTTGGGAACACATCTCCTTTGCTTTACATTTGTGCATCCTGAAGAGTGTATGCTCAGTGGATACAGGATTGTACACTGAAAAAAGAACAACATAATTGCACTGTGCTACGGTAGGCACTCCAGAGGGTACCTTCTTCAGCACACCACCACTTCTTATGGAAAGCAACTCTGTTTATCCCCAAAGACTTCAGCTGGCTGATGCAGAGTAGGACGATATCTTTTTAGGATGTCTTCATTGAGTAAGTATCCCAGAAAAACCAGGACCTGGCCTTAAATTCTCTGCTACTCTGTTAGTTTAAAATAGCTTGTGTTTCTGCCTGTATGTACAGGCTGGGTACTCCACAATAATATTTATGTATTCCTCCCACTTATATTGCAGTAGCTGAATATTTTAGACACCTGGATGCTCTGATATTTCAGATGCTCAGAATCATTTGATGCAGTCAATGACATGTGGGATTCGGTGATAGGGTGAGCACCAGCTCTGAAAAGCTCCTGTCTACAGTACAAGTCCACAAGTCTCTTCAGCTGACAGCATTGTTGGGAATGAAGGCAGTTTCATGTAACATGGAAAACATTTTCCATGAAGTTCTGAACGAAGAATTGTCCTGAAAATGCATTTTTTATGTATACCAAAGAAGCAGAGCAATGACAAAAGCTAACATTTAAAATGCAAAACAGCCAGCGCTGTGTGACACAGTGTGAGATGTATCTCAAAGTCTTAAGGTTGACTAATTGAATTGCCATTGATAAGATGTCACTTAAAGAGACATCTCTGCAGTGAAACATGGGCTTGCTGTAAATGACCTGTCATTAGAGCCATGGGTAATGTCCGTGTCCAGACTGAAAAATATTGTAGCTCCCAGCAATATGCTCAGTAGGAATTAAAACAGCAAGAATGCTAAGAAGTCGGTGTACACGAACCACCAGAGAATTATGCCTCAGGTGCTACGTTAATTTACTTGTTGGCATACATTAATTGAAACCAATCAATAAGGCTGGTGGTACAACAGAGGGAATGCAAAAGAAGTAATCGATTGCCACACTTACTCATTTTAAACTTGGAAAACAGGAATAATTTAGTCTAAGATTTTTCATTTCTGTCAATACAGATAATGGGATTACTTATTTATTTTCCATTCTTTCAGCACTAATTATAATAACTATGATGCCTTTCAACAATCCTCGTGTAAACCCCAGTATTCTGATTAGCAGCTGTTTACTTGCATATAATGGGAGTGTCTTCTTCCAGCTGAGGAGTTAGAAATTATATGTTTTTGCTATTGCAAATAATGCTAATAATTTTGTCACTGTGAAAGCAATTATATATTTTAATAGTTATAAACTTGAATTCAATTTGATTTTTCCATTTATGGCATACTAGCTTTTAAAATTTTTCATTCCCAAAGATAAATATGTTCAAAGTAATTGTGCAAGAAGAACAGAAAGAGCTGTGCTTCTGATTTTTTTTTTACCCAATTTGCTCTAATGTATTCATTCTATATGTCCAGTGTTGACTGGCATACCGTATAATTTAATTTTTAATGTAGGTTATTTTTAAGGTAGGTTGCCAGAGCTTTTCTTTTTTTTTTTTCTTTTTTTTTTCTGTTTTCTTATTTTCTACAGTTATTTCTGTGAACTCCAACAGTCAGTTCTCGAGACCACACTGCCTAAAAAAATAAATAAATAGGACAACTGTTTCCTATGTTGCATTTATCACTGTCTTTTCACAAAAACTGCTCATCCTTACTGATCTTCTGCTCCCAGAGAGATCAGTGGAAATCAGCACACTGTTATTCATACCTGTTTTGCACAAGGAATGGGAATTTATTTTGTGGTAAACGTGGTGCCAGACACTGTCCTTATGTCTTTGGTGGCACTGAGTTTTCTCAAAATTTGTCCGCAAATGAACAAAACCTAAAAATTCAGCCTCTTCCAAATCGGTAACAGTGTTACTTTCCTTCTGATCATGCTCAAAGGCATTAACTCCACATAATAGTGCTCAATTCAACCTCCAGACAAAGAATGGGTCTGCAACTGTTGTCCTTGTGTTCACTGAAGCCATGGATGTACAGAATTGGAACAGGTTGAGTTGTTTGCCACGGTTTTGGAGGGGTGCAGGCAAGATATGAAAGATGCTATACAGAAAAAACAAAAAAGACTAATTAACCCATACTGATGGTGGGCAGGGTGCTTATTAGGGGGTTGCCCACACCTGGCAGATTTTTCCCACACTGATGTATTTAGCTTGTAATGAACAGAACCATCCAGCTGCAAGTTCTATGTGCATGTATTTGTCTCCAAACTCTTGCTTTATTTGGTTCTTAAACATCAGTTCTACAGGATTATTTTCTAGTGCAGTCTAATTACTCCTTATTCTTGGAGGAAAAAACCCCAAACAACACAACAAAACAAAATAAACTATTTTTTGTTAGACTGAAGATATCATAACCCTGCAGGTGTTACTTTTGCCAGAGACTGGAAATATTGGTGAGTACTAGAAGTGCAGACAGTGAGGGTGGTGTTCCTGCTAGACAAGCCTGAAAGCAAAATAATAATTAACATCCAATTGGAAAACCAATTTTCTGTGAACTCAAGTAAGTTTACTGCAGGCTTTTAAAATTACCTCTTGACTACTAATGTGGCAGAGATGTGTGAAACACTGAGCAACAGGATCAAACTCACTTAGGCCCTTTTCCAGGACAGTGCTGTACAACAGTGTGGAGTTATGGATTATACATTTTTCAACAGCTCTCCAGCCAAAGGTTAATTCAATTCCCAGAAAGGACAAAGTCCTGTCTGCCAATTAGTGTGTAATGTGTGAGACTGAAACCAAGCACTGAATCCCAGGTTGCTGCTGCAGGAATTCAAAGTTAGGCTGAAGCTCATTTTCCCTCTCATATTCTCTAAATCTTATTCACGATTAAGAAATTCTACAGTTTGAAGTAGTTTGAGCTTTTCATTTTGAAGCTTGAAAGTAAGAATACTGAAACCTCCTGTCATAAGAAGTCAGAATTTAAATATACAGACCATAATTATAGAAGTGGAAGTAGATACTTGCACCTCAAACTTGATCAATTTTTTTTAAACACTGGTAAAAGACAAAGTTTTATGGCAGGCAAAAGAAATAGAGTATTCTACATTAGACTGCCTAATATTTTTGCTGTTTACTTGCAGCTACAGTGTAAGATTCAGAGACAGCTGTTGAATAGGTCTATTAAAGCAAAAAAAAAAATCACCTTTATGTAATTTACACCACGCATTTAAGATATTAACCATGTAAGATAACAGCTAAAGACATACTAATTCTCTTTTCTTGCAGCAGTAAAGGCTAAATAATTTGCATTTTATACAGTCCCATTTGGTTGGTCAAATCCAGACCTAAAATTATTTCATATGAATGGAGACTTTCAGTAGCTGCAAATGTGAGGGACAGAGCAACAGCCAGTTTATGGATTTGTTTTCTGTCAGTGAATCCAGGGAATGTTCTCTCATTTTCAGGAACTAGTACTGATAGCAGCTGTATCCTATTTTCTTTCTGTTCTTTTTTCTCCCCTTCCTTCTCTTTTGAAAGTTGTGCTATCCAGCTTCTTCTGGAAAAATGTCATAGGTTGTCCCTGTGGATGCCTGCAATGAACAGCTTGTGCTGTGAAGGTTCCCTTCCTACAGATTCAGGTCCTAAATCCCTTCTCCAGCTCTATTGCAACAATGCTAGTTACAATTCATCCCCCTTCCTTCCAGCCACAGTGGAAAATGGTGCACACCATCAGGGCAGCTCCACATTTCCCAGTTTCCCACCAGCACATGCCTAAGTCGTGCGGAGGGACAAAACAGGAAAGGATCTGGGACTGGTCTGGAGCAGCTTGTTTCTCATTAGCCAGCCAAGCAGTACACACTGCCCAGTCACTCAGTGAGACTCAGAATAGATAAATACTGTGGTCATGTGGACCTTAATTTGGGTCACTCTGTTCTGCTCTGCTCCTTGTAGGAACTTAGATCTATCTTTGAGACCTCAGCCTCTCAAGCAGATTGAACTGCAAAGTCAGATAGCAGATTCCAAGATTAGCTATGAACAGAGACTGGCTGTCATTGTAATTGCTCAAATGTTTTGTCTTTACCTGTTTGAAGCATGTGAGAAGAGGACAATATAAAATCATCCCCATTTCAGGTACAAGACCCCACCTGTGCTGGCCAACACCACTGTGAAACCCAGCTTGAGAACCAGTGTGACTGAGTCCCCTCCTTTCAGACAAGTTGTATCTTAAAGACGATGGCTTTATCAAACATGCATTAAATAGAATAACTTTGCAAAGAAGCTAGCAAAATGTACCCTACCCTGAGCTGTTAAGTGTCCTAAGATAAACAATGACAGAACAGATTTCTTATCAAAAGGAGACAAAATGGACAGACAGGGAACAAAGGGATAGTAATAATATTATTAAAGGCTTTCTGCAGCAACACTTGTCCAAGTTAGGCTTGCTAAAAAGCCCCAACAAACCACTAGCAGCTTTGTAAAGAGATGACAAAGGCTGGAATTTATCCAGAGTGCTTCAGCTGTACTTTTTTCTTTGTCTTTAATAATTCATAATTAATAACTTTATTAATTTTGTCCATAATAATTCACTGAAGTCTCACTTGAGAGGGAAAAGTATCCTGTAAGCAAGTGCACTGTTTCTGTAGGACATATAATGCTTGAGTATCCTCAACCCAGTGTCTCAAGTTTATGTTCAAAGATCCATTTTTAAAGCATTGTATAAATGGCTTCACAATTTAATTAAAGGCTTACAAGCTTTATTGAATGAACTCTTCAGCATGCTCTGCTCACCAGCTTATGACTACAGAGACATTATTTAGGGAACATTAACCTCAATCTTTCATTTGAATCAAAACTTATAATTTTAAACTTTTAAAGGCAACTTATCTTCCATGTAAAATTACAAACAAAAAGTGGATTTCAAACACAATGTAAAATAACTGCCTATCAATCTTCCCTACCAGACCTTCCACGCTCATACTATCTTAGCCTGCAGATCCAATTATCCTCCAACATTTGCTGCTCAACCATGCTGAGATTATTCACCAGCCCTCCAGTTAGACTGTAATAAGAGGTCTGTGGGTGCATTTACACTCAGAGAAATAAGGTATAAATGCTGGAATTGCCGTCACATCTTTTTGAGTTACATGCACAGCCATAAACTGTACAGTAATGAATCAGACTATTTCCAGCTGCTTTATCCATCCATTTGCATGATATTTGGACTTGCTCATTCAAAAATTAAAAAAAAAAAATCTAAGTGCAGCATGCCTTCAAGATGATACATCTCTTGACCTAAAGGCCTTACAAACAAAGTGCTAATATCACATGGAAGATATTTCCTCCTGTGCCCAGACAGCCAAAGCTCCAGCATGGATATGCTATTACCCTCTGCAAAGGCAATCTCTGCCCCTTACTATTTTTATTCTTTTTTCAAGCTTTACATTTTAAGAAAGTAATCTTACACACTGAAACTACATTGACCTCAAAGATAAGTTCTGCACAAAATTCGGCATACTTTCTGCTGCTCAGCAAAAAAATATAACAGCAGATTAATGAGGAAATGGTTTCTGATACTCCAGTCTTCATGGTGTTTGCTCACTGCAGTAGTTGTACACCATGGCAAAAGAAAAGCCCCCTGCCACAGGACATCAGTATACATTGCTAAAAATGTCAGAACCACAGTTTTCAGCCCAAAGCTGCAACTACTTGAACTGCAGGAGTCATTTCATTAGCTGACAGCTGCAATAAGCTGTTCTTTCTCTGTGTGGAGAAGCTACTGGTAGGAGGTACAATTCACACAGGCAGCCTCCATAAATCATATACCACTTTAAGAAAAACATACTTAAGGAAACGTTCACAACGTAATGTGCAGTAGTTTTCCTATTTATTATCCTTATGTTCTTAGGGCATTCATGCCTTAACATTTTGTATTTCAAAAACTCTCAACAGACTTTAAAGACATGGACAAATTTCAGGAAAATTCAAACATTTTGTTCCCATTTGTACTATTTTTTCTGATCTAGAGAATCTAGAGCCTTGGTGTTTCATGATGACCTGTTTCTACTGAACGTATTCCTTTTGACCCAGGGGAAACAAAATTAGGTGCTTTAGTTACAGGTGGAAACCATGATGCTTGTGTTTATTTACTGCGTTGTTACTATGTAAGGTAATAAAAAATTGTAACTGGAAATGTAAACAGCTGAAAAAGCCACTGAGACATTTCAAAACCATGTGGTATTAATTAAATACAGTGTATCACTGAATAATTAACATACATATACATTTTCGAGTCTTTAATGCTGTGATAAGTGTTAGTCTCTTAAATGTCTAAGGAAAGTCATGAAGGTGGTGGGAAGAGGCTTCAGTGTCACAAACAAGTGTTTGCCAGCCACCGCTGAGCCAGGCAAGTAACAGGTCCTCAGATCTACCTCTTCAAATGGTTTCTCTATTATTCAAACACTTTTCATGGAAACCATTGAAAACTGCTGGAAGATAATAATGCACCTGAACACCCAGCTTTGTTTTGTTTCTTTAAATCCAAGTTGCATTCCCTCCACGAACCCAAATCAGGTGTGTAATCTCCATTTTCATAGTGAATCTCCTCTATTCTTCACCAGTAGCTTATTTTAAAGAAGCAGAAATACTATGATTGAACAAAAGTAACATTAATAGAAAGATGGGTTGTATAATATTTGATATTGTATTTATCGACCTATTTTTTTTTTTAATCGCATAGCATGATACAAGCAATTACACAGCTTGTAGTTTTGGTTTGGGGTTTTGTTTGTTTTTCTTTGTTTTGTTTGTTTCATTTTTTTTTAGTTTGCATTTTTTTTTCAATTTGGAAGCACGCTGAAAAGGATTTATCCGGCATTTTACTTCTGAACTACAGTTGTTCTACTTTAGATGATTAGTACCAACCAATTAAAAAACTACTGCAGTTGAAACAGAGTCTTGGAGAGGGGTGTCACATCTCTGTGGCAGACACAGAATTAGTTGTCACATCCACAGAGTATTCCCTAGCACCAAGAAAAAACAACAAAGCAGAGCAAAACAGGCACCTCATTCCTGCGCTCCAGCCATGGCTCTAACCAGCAGGTGGTCCAGGTGGAGCAGCATTTAAGTTGTCTTAGATGCCTATGGAAGCAGTTCTTATCCATTCAGTTTTCTGAGCCATTTTAAGATGTCATAAAGAAGAAAAATACGCTGTCAAGGTTATGTATTTCCATTACTTTTCTCCAGAATTACTGATGAGAAGAGTATCTGTTCCACTAGAGGGAGGAGCAGGCTCAGGAACTGAATTTCCAACTAATGTTCCAGTGCCACCTACAACAGACTTATTGCTTCATGAAGGATGGTCTGTTGTCAGAAAGTGTTGAAAGGGCAAAACTGGAATAGGAAGTTTTGTAACAACAAAAATGAAAGAAAAGAGAAAAAGGAAGAATCTCCCTTGAGGTAATTGGGATTTCTTATTTTGTCCCTGTTTATCTGGAAAAGGGATGTGGTTTTAGTTATAAATCATGTACTTCATAATATATTTAGATTTCTAGATCATGCTTTTCTTTGACATAGAGATAAAGCCACCTGGAGCAGACCAGCAATTTGTGGCTTATCTCCTTTCTTGTAAAGGGCTTCATGTAGATGTTTATTTTCATGTATTCTGTCTTATTTCATCTTATTGCTAAGGTTTGGTAACAAGACAGTATCTTCAACTTAAAACTGGAATATTTAAGAACTTATAGATCATTCATACCTCTTAAGTATGAAGATATTAATACTTCTAATTCTAGTGGCTTTTTCCCTGAAACATAATTGAGATAGAACAGACCTAGAGATTTCAAAATCTCAATTTTTCCCAAAGAAAACTCGAGAAATGCAAAACCCGCATGTCAGACCTTCTATCTGTTCACCTCCATATGACTATACAGCAAATCACTGTCATGAAAAGATTAAGGTCACTCACTACAGAAACTATTTTTGGTGGCTTTGGTTGGGACAAGTCCCGTGACTATTTAGTGCAGCACAAGGAGACAAAGGAACAGCTGTATCTTATGCAGACAAGCAAGGCTACAAGGAGACATGGCTTTAGTCCAACCTATCCATCTTACCTGCCAGAGAATAGCTGTACCAGAACAGAGGGACACTCATGGAAGAGCTGGAACCAGCCACGCATTCCTCTCCGCCTCCTCCCACTCTGAAACAGTGCTCAGACTGATGTTCAATTTCTCCTTTAGGGCACTTTGTGATGCCATCCATGCAGGTGACTTACACACAGTACTAAGCATGTTTCTGTCTTCTGCTTGGGTTTGACCAGCAGCTGTCACATTTGCCTCTCTCACTGAGAGACAATCTTAAAACAAACAAACAAACAAACCCCCTCTGTGTTGTGCAATCAATCTAGACAAGACTCCAGCAAAGAGGAATGCTGTATTCAGAGAGGAAGGTGCACTTAAATGTTGGTTCTCAAGTCGCCAGGGAATCAGTTTCATAGTGCTTTAGCACACACCCCTAGAAAATCCTGTTCCTTGCAGAAGTTTTACTGTAGCACATTCCATGAGGCCAAAAAGAGACATTATCTACAGAACTTGAAAAATTCTGTTTATCCTGGACCAAAGACATTAAACTCCCTGGTTATTAAGACAGAAGCCTTGAACTTGATGGGATGCAAAGAGTAGGGTCAACGTGCTTCTGGCAGCCCCAGCATGAAATGTGCTGCATGATTTTATATTGCCTAGTGTTTTCTAAATATTTAGTCTCTCATGCTTCTCATTACTGTAGCTCAGCCAAGAATCAATGAAAGTCTGAGTAACTGAGGTCAGCTGAAATTTTCCTGCCTTCCCAGGGTTGTGTGAGGGTTTGATCCATTCTCCCAAGCAACATGTTAAATTATACTCAGAATAAAACCAGAAAGAGCTTTAGAGTCACCCGCGATCATCTCAGCAAAAAAGGGCAGAACTGTCTCGTACTAAACTGCAGGAAATATCTAGTGGTTGTCTTATTATAGGTTATTCCTGACATCAGGATAAGAAGATGTGTAGTCTGAGATTAGAAATGTATTGCAGAGTCATACGGAGGTCAGTGAGAAGAAATTTGCATTATTTTTCTATTCCCAAAGTATATAGATTCCCCTTCTGACTGTCTCGATCTGTGATGATAAGCAGATGAGCAGAGAAGCTGTAGAATTCACACTTGGTTCCTGTTGTCAGAAAAAAACCATTCTCAATATCTTCCACCTATGGCTGGGCTCTCTCTGGATCAATGCAAGGTTATGGCCACTGCCTCTTTTGATCTCTGCTGATTAGCACAGAACTTGTGTCTCATTAGTCAGAGTCAGGTGATGCTGGGCACTGAGGGCACTTTAGCAGCACCAGATTATGAACTATGCAGCCTTACAAAAAGTATCACAATGAAATGGATGTATTTTGCTTTGCCCACATCAAGATCAGTTTCACCCAATTTAATCTTTTAAAGTGCTGCCTATTGCTGTGAGTTGCATGAAGTGAAATTGTTTCATTGGCACGAGTCGATGGGAAGAGGTACAAAAGAATTATTGTACTTGCACTTAAAGTTATTTATCAAGTCAAGCAAATACACACCCATTATGAATTGTCCTAAAATAACCAAGGAGGGTAACCATCAGCAAAAAATTCAGGGCGCCACTTCAAGCCTGTAGGCTTTTTTTTTCCTTACATATAAATATCTGTGACCTCAGACAATAAACAAGAAACTTACCCTAATAAGAGTAGAAATCTATTCTAGCAGATTTAGGATAACCTTTCCTGAAAAATAGGCTGCAATATTTAAATAAACAATATTCAAAATGCTTGTTTTTACAGAAATACAGTTGTGGACTATGTTGCCAATGTGAATGGGCAACTGCATAGTTGCACGTTGGCTCTGTCACACATGACATTAAAGGAATGATATTGAGAGAGGATAAAGAAATCATTCAGACCACCTACCTCGAATTTCTCCTAGAAGAGATTTTGAGAGACTTATTTCTTATCTGAAAAAATGGTCACAGTCAGGATGGTTGCTCATATTATGGATATAATGTGAGAAATTGAAAAAAATTAAAAAAAAGAAACCACATATTGGCAATCTACATGCAAACACAAGCAAAAACACTTTAATTACACAAGCTACTGATAGAAACACCCCTCTGCAATCAAGTTTAGCTATGGCAAGGCATGAAAATTCCCATCCTTTCTCTTAGCCATTTATGCTTACTACATAATTTTTGCCTCCAGATCTTTTAAGATGAAAGTCCTCACTCTCTCAGAACATGTCCAAGAGTAAAACGTTGTATCGTATACCTTACATGTACATTTCAAGATTGAAAACTTTCTACTTCTCAAGTTGAACTGTTAAGGACAGAGCTCTGTTCATTTGATTAAAGTATGGTTTTGATCTTTTTCAACTGAGATAATGCTTCAAGGTAGAGAAATACCACTTATCCTACATATCGTTGAGGAAGTAGAAAATTAAAATTCTGGGTTGGGTAATGTGTTGAACACAACTCAAATGATACAATACTCTTCATTCTACCATGGCTGTAAAATTATGGAAAATGTACTATTTTCCCCTTCGAAGAGAAGAAAACTACTTCTTGGTTTTGCTTGCCATCTAGTCATTATCATTATTTAGATAGATGTTATTTATTTGGTGGTCCTCTCCTTACTATGGCTGTTTTCTGATATGAGGTTCACTAATACACACAGGCTGTGGGTTACTCCAAAATACACTTCAGCAAACAGAGATAAATTTAACTGGCAGTGTCAAATCTCCATGCAAGATGAAGAATACTTGGACCCTGTAATTCCTTCTGCCATACTTTCCATTGTCTCATTCCTCTGGTATTTCACCCAGAGGAAGTGCTCCTATCTTTGCATAACAGAATGGAGATAGTTCAAAAGAGTGCCTTGCTTTCATCCATGTACAGCACACCCAATCTGAAAGTTATTTGAAATAGCTTCTTCAGTGCTTCATTTTGAAACCACGGGCTTAAACTTGATAACCATACCTTGATATGGGAAACAGTGACAGTTTTTGAATTTTCTTAGACCTTATGGGTGCAATGTTCTCAAGAACAACTTTTTTCTTCTTTTGAAAAACAGTCAGAAGGGCTATTAGCCAAAAATACTTAGCAGTATCAGGGGCGTATCTAGGGACTGAAGCTGGCTTTATTATATTCAAATATTTCAGTTAGAATTGTCTGCAGTCCTGTCTGCCTGGAGACAATTTGTTTAATTTTCCTGTTCAATTTTTAACACAGAAAGGATTTTTTGTTTCAGTTGTCAGCTATAAAAACTCAAGTATGGGTTCAAAGATTCAAACCATATCCTTAAATTCATTTATCACTAATAAAATTCTTTACACAGCTAGGGTGAATTTGAGACATAAACTTGCGGAGTAATTTATCTGAGTCACAACTACCCCTGGTGATAAAGGAGAGTGAAAGAAAAGCATTTGACTTTCACATATTAAGTTGGGTGTGGCAGGAATTGCAGTTAGAAGTTGTTCAGTAAATTTGGAAAGTTTTATAAGGAATCAAAATGAGTTTACAGCTCTTTTGTCCAGCTGTTCTTAGTAAAATCCTGAAGTATTTGCATTCTTGGAACAAGAACAAGTTACAAACACTGTTGCAATTTGCTTAGATTACCATATTTGCCCAGGGCAGCACCATATGCAGTAAATCTTCTCCTGTAGTTAGGTAATTTGTTCTTACATCTGTATTGGTTTGGAGGATCACTTTATCTTTCATGTTTAGGGATTTTTTGGTGCTTTCTATCACTAATATATTTTGAGTGTAGAAGTCTTAATGAAGACTTGAAAAAAGTTCCTTAAGCCTTGGGGTTTTTTTTAGAATGTACTGCAGGACACTAAAAAGTGTGATTTAAGCAACATAACCCATGTATGCTCACAGCAAGTGCCTTGCAATGACAAAATTTCTTCCATTATCTTTCTACAGTTGCTTTTAGGAAGAAAAGAGTTGGAAGAACTTAAAAAAATAAAATAAAATAAACCCAGTGTTTAATTGGCAATTGTTTCTGAGGTCAAGCAGGCACATAAAATACTAGAAGCATCAAAGTGTGATGTATGAGATCATATAGTCATATATGATTGTTTTTGAATATATAGTCACCGTTATAGCAAACTTATTAGTGCGAAAAGTCACCATTGTTGGCAAGTGAATTCTACTTTAACAGATAAATCAAATTCTTTCTTATGGCACTTTTAGGAGCAGAACAGACTTAATTGCTATGGGGGAACAACAAAGATGCACATTTAAGTTCATTTCTTGTGCCTCCTCATTTCTTCTCTCACACAGAGGCTCTGAGAGGGAAATCCAGAGCATGCAATGGAATTTATGCAGAATCATTTCCCCTAAAATGAAGAAAGAGATATAGAAAAAGCCTCATTCTAATTGCTACTTAAGCTGTTTCTTTCTTCAGCCTGAAAATTTCTCCAGAGGGATGGGGATGATGCAGAACTTTCTCAGGTAGGGAACTTAGATCAACCCTACAGCAATACAGAATCAAGACTAAAGGACTTTTGAACTCAGTGCCACACCTTGGTTGAAGGAAGCCCTGTGCTCTGAGCCAGGTGAAGATCCAGGCAGCATGAACTACAATGCAAACCATGGCAGCTACTTTACTTCAAAAGACCGAGGGAAAAAAGAAGGAGTGATATACTGGGCAGGAATTGCTTTGTGTGGAATTAAGGGCCCTCAATTCCAGCTCTTGCCAGGTCTTGTGACTCTGCTTTAGGTCTCTGATACCTCCTCAGCCCTAAGAAACTATTCGGTGTTATGGTTCAAGGAAGGTTAAAGGACAATGGACAAGGAACATCTTCCATCTCTATTGTGCCAGGCTGCAAGGAGAAAAGGATGACATTTGGGTCCCAAGCCCCAGGTAAGAAAAGTTTGTGGCTCAAAAACTCAAGCACTTGTCTGAAGACAAGACTTACTGGGCTCTGGCTCCTACTGTCCTTAGATAAATTTTTAACATTATAACCACACATTATCTGTCTGAAGCCAGTTGTACTATAAAGTCAGACCAAAACTAGCAATATTTCCCCTCAGCTGGGGACAACCAGTAGGTTACCAATTCACACTGCTGTTCCCTGCCAACTCACTTTCTCCTGCCACACTTATATTGTTGGTGAGAAGATCAACTAACTCACTCTGAGGAGCAAGAGATGAGTTGAGTATGGAAAGAGGACAAATACACTTAATGAGTTCACTACTGACAAAGGAAAAAGCTAGAGGATTCTTGGGGAAACAAATTTACTGTATGAGAACATGACTTGGCAGACCTGGAGAACAGAGCTGGAAATGGCTAAGAAAAGATGGATGATACAGGATTGGAAACAAACAAAAATGCCCTTATGGAAGGCACACAGAGATGGCCAAAGGAGGCAGGAGGATGGTCCACACTTGGACCTCACTATCGACAAGGACAGATTAATGAGTGGAGAAGTTTGGAGGACAGAGTTAATTGAAGGAAAGGATTGATGTGTTTGGCAGACTATAAACTGGCAATGGTGAGAGAGAACTGATGGGGCTGGTGATTAGAAGAAGGACAGGGAATGAAAGATTTATGGACTGAGCAGTTTAGACAGATAGAGTATTACAGGTGAAACATAGGATGTCTATTAAGTCTCTTGTAGATTGGAAGAAACATTTCATTGTATCTCCCAGCATGCCCTGTCCTTTCTACAGCTTTTTTTTTTTTTTTTAATCTATCATGTAATTACTGCAGAGAACACACAATGACTCTGTTTGTATTCCTGTTATGTGATGGATCACTTTGACGAATGTAAAAATTTGAAATTGTCTAAACTTTCCTTGAAGAGACCCTTTTCCCTATAATACAGGCAAATATGTGTACAAGTCCACTCAAATTGCTTGAGTTATCATGTTATGAGACATGGAAAGAGGTGGAAGAAACATTAGACCATAAGCTCCTCCTAAACCTAGAACCAAGGGATGAACTCTTTCCACAGGGCTTGATGAATACAACTTACAATAAAGTGTTGGCAAATAGTGTTACCCAGAAACTTTAGTACTGATATGCAATTACTGTAATATTTTCCTCAACAGAAGAGATAAGAATATGTAAAGTTCCTGATCTTGTATGTTAACAAAGATTTAGTTAAGAAAGTAACAAGGCCACACAGAAATATATTAGTACAAGAACACATACCATATAAGTTAAAAAAAAACTACTTTGCATTTTAAGACACAGAAAAGGGCATCTGGAAAAGACATCCAGGTGGAAAAAGTCAAGTTTAAGCCCACTATCTAAATCTGCATCTTTTTCTTTCATGAGCACTGGTTTGTAGCCTTGGATGGAGTCATATATCACACACAAAACTTCTGTCACCTGCTACCTGGGAGTCCAGGTCTAGCTCTAAAGCAAAGCAACATGAGGTTGCTACGTGTTTCTGAGGACACAGAACACACTCAAAAGGGCAGGTGCAAAATCCGGGCAAACAAAAATCACAGTTTCCTAATAATTTTCGTGTTTTTACCTAAAGACTCATTTGCTTGACAGCTGATTCCACCGCAGAAGCATCACAGCCCATGGAATTCCTCTCACAAAAAAGGTCTAGAAAATATAAATCCCTTCCTTTCTCCCATCATTGTTTTTTCTTTCTTTCTCCCTTTTTACACCCTTACCTGTTGACCTACACAAATTTGCTAAATTATGCCTCAGCAAACAAGTCAAGGAATCCCAGGCAGAAGAAGACAGACTTCTCAACTCTCAGTTCTAGTTAATACTTTACACATGAGTAAAGTATATTGCATCTGCTTATCTGTATACTTTGAAATTTCTTATGGTTTCCTAAAAAACCAATAAAAATCGGAGCCTCCTGTGAATAATATATTTGCCTCTGCTGCTTAGACTGAAGTTTAGTTGTGCACATATACCTTTAAAAGCTACTTGATGGAAATATTTTGTGTGTATAAGGTCCATGCAGATTGTGCTGCTTATTGTGGTCCAAACCCAATTGCATCAGAGACAACATGAAAAGTCCACAGAGTGGGAAAAGAGGAAAAAAAAGCCCCAAACAAAAGAAATAAAGAAAAGCAACAGAACTCAAATAGCCTTCCCTCTTTTAAAAAACCTATTAGGAGGCTCTGTCTAATAAACCTTTTGTTTATGCCTTGCAGATGCCTCATTGTAAAACTGGTTGAGTCCTCCTCATTTCTCCAATATTCAACTGGTCAATACTCAATATCGAGGATTCAATATTACCAAGGAAAGCAAGAGGAAAGGGTTGAAATTTCCTTTCATTGACTAAAAAGTCAATAAACAATCACCAAGCTAAGCTGTTTCACGTTTTCACAATGGCATCTTTTGTTTTTATGAGGATTCTTATGGAAATCAGTGCAGCTTCTAGGCAAGTGTCAGCCATGGTACCAAAAATGCTTGCAGAAATCTGTCATTGTAGAGGGCTGGGACACAATTGCTCTACAATTTGCAGAAGTTTGGCTGTGTTTGCTGGAAGACTGAAAAGCAATAAATGACTCTGAGAAGCACTAGGATAATTTTACTAGCTTTCTGCCTTCTTTCCTTGTCCCTAATCACCAAAAGCTGTGTCTCTTTCCACACTGTTATAGCCCTTTTATGCCAGTGCAGTGCCCCTGGAATGTACAACAGTACAAGAGGTAAGTAGAAGACATCAATACAGACAAATAAAAAATGAATGAAGGAAAGCAGCATGTAGTAAAAGTCAGATGTGATATTTGGAGATTAGCCTTACTACTCCATAATACAACAGGACATTCCCAATCTGTTTTGTCCACAAAGTGCATCCAACAAAGGCTCACTTTTCCTTAAGTGAAGAGGGTGAACTTCAGGTTAACTAGAAACCTTCACAAATGCCAGTTCTTGCCTATCAGTTGAACCTCGATGTGTATCTACGCACAGTGGTTTAGGGTTAGAGAACTGTCCCTTCTACCCACACGTCTGTGAAACACGGGTATGACACAAAACGTTTTTCCCTCAAAAGAAAAAAAAAAGCCTCTAAAGATCTTCAGTTTACTCAGCACAACGAGCAACCTGAAAAAAAACCCAATTCTTTTTATAGCCGAAATGTGAAATTGAAATGAAAAACACCTTAACTCCATTTAAATCCATTTTTGAGTCATCGATCATTAATTAACCCTAATACATCCCAATGAACACGAGGAAAAGAAACAACCCAAAAAAATTGGATTCTGATCTTGTTATAGGTAAAGTTAATTGCATCCTGAATTTCACATGTGTGTTTTGCACTTCCCTCTTCACGTGTCTTTTCTTTTTTTTTTTTTTTTTTAATACCTTCACACTCAGGTGCGGCAACATTCCTGCTGCCAGCCCTGCACCGAAGGAGCGGCTCTTGGTCCGCCTCTCCGCGTGGCAGAACCGCGCAGGGACCGAGGGGAGCCAGGGGGAGCCTCCCCCCCGCATCGGGACGGGGTCCGGTTCCCTCCAGCGGCGGCGAGGGCGCGGTACCCTCCTACCCTCCGCCGGCCGGGCCGGGCACCGCGCCGAGCATCCTCCATGAGGGCGATGCCCCGCGGGGCGGGGGCGACGCGGGTCTGCGGCACTGCAGCAGCAGGAGCAGCTGCTGCAGCGGAGCCGGAGACGACCTCCCTCCTTCTCCTCCTCCTCCTCCTTCTTCTCTTTCTCGTCCTCCTCCTCCCCCCGCCCCGCCGTGCCGGGGGCCCTCCATTGTGCGGGCAGGCGGCCGCACACACGCGGGATGCGCATCCCCTCGGAGCGCCGCAGCGCCCCTGCGTACAGAGAGAGGCGCTCCCCCCGCCCACGGCTGGCGGGCGCGCTGTCACATCCCCCTCCCGTGCTGCGCTTTCCATTCCTAAAGGTACTTATGCACCTACATCCACATATATATACCCCCATGAACAAATATATGTACACATTTCCCCCCTCCCGCTGAACTCCGCTCTCCGCCCCGCGGGGAATCGGCGGGGTAGAGGAGGGCGCTTCCCCCGCAGCGCTGCTCCTCAGCGGCGGCATCCCCACCAGAAGGGAAAAGGTTACTGCAAGCGCGGCGTAAACAAAGCCGCCCCTCCTCGCCCCGGCTGCGACGACCGACCCGCCAGAAGTTGCGGTGCGGGTCCCCCGCCCCGCTCCGCCCCGCTCCGCGGCGGCGGGACAGCCGGAGAGGCACCCCGAGATGGCCCGGGGGCGGCGGGCACGGCGAGGGATGCCGGCTGCGCAGCGGTCAAACTTCTTTGTTAATCACACCCGAGCCCGCGGGCGGCGAGGGAGAGGGGGATGCATCCCGCAGAGCCCCCGGCAACTTTTCCCGACATCGCGCACGCCGCCGGTACCCGCACAGAAACTTGTTGGACCGCTAACCCTGCGCACTGGCGACTTTCGCATCCCCGCTCCCGCGGTGACCTCTCCCGGCGCCTCCGGGAAACTGTTGCCTCCCTCGCTCGGTGCCGGTGCCCGGCAGCGGGGAGCGGCCATCCCGTCCCTGAGGCTGCCGGCCAGACCCCGGCACCGGTCGCCACTTCGGGANACCTCGCCCATTGTAATACGTGTCGCGATGTTCGAGCGGGAGAAAGGCGCATTCTAAACGGATGTCATGCCATCTCCCCTTCCCGAACTGCTCTTGCAGGGCTATTGTGCGGTGTGGTATGAGAAATGTGTCTGATTTTTAAAAACAGGGTTTTATTTGTCTACAGCCTTGTTTCTTTTTTGGTTTTGGTTTTTTNCTGCAAGCGCGGCGTAAACAAAGCCGCCCCTCCTCGCCCCGGCTGCGACGACCGACCCGCCAGAAGTTGCGGTGCGGGTCCCCCGCCCCGCTCCGCCCCGCTCCGCGGCGGCGGGACAGCCGGAGAGGCACCCCGAGATGGCCCGGGGGCGGCGGGCACGGCGAGGGATGCCGGCTGCGCAGCGGTCAAACTTCTTTGTTAATCACACCCGAGCCCGCGGGCGGCGAGGGAGAGGGGGATGCATCCCGCAGAGCCCCCGGCAACTTTTCCCGACATCGCGCACGCCGCCGGTACCCGCACAGAAACTTGTTGGACCGCTAACCCTGCGCACTGGCGACTTTCGCATCCCCGCTCCCGCGGTGACCTCTCCCGGCGCCTCCGGGAAACTGTTGCCTCCCTCGCTCGGTGCCGGTGCCCGGCAGCGGGGAGCGGCCATCCCGTCCCTGAGGCTGCCGGCCAGACCCCGGCACCGGTCGCCACTTCGGGAGTTGGGGGACTCACCCTGCGGGATCAGGCGGCTCTCAGAAAACTAGCGGTTCCATCATCCAGGCAGTCCTTCCCAACTTTCCTTGCATAGGGCGAGGACAGAGCTCCGTGTATTTATATGGAGAGGGAGAGCGAGGGTGAGAGAGAGAGAGAGGAAGCGCGCTGAAGTCGACAAGCTGTTCAGCAGACTTTTGAATAAAAGGGGGATGAAATCGGATTCTTCCCAGTATCGGGACCCTAGAAAATCAAATCCTTCTCCGGAAAGGGATTCTTTCGGCCCCGTTCTCCGCGTTACACTTAGGGCGAGGAGCGGGAGGCATTGCATACAAATAGAGCCCGGCAGCGGCCGCGATTGGCGGCGGCGGCGCCCCCCGGGTCCTACAGCCCCGGCGCCGGGCAGCGACAAAGCCGAGCGGCGGCGGCGGCGGCTCCGNATTATCCGTCACGTTCCCTGATAATTATGTAGTTACTTCAGTAATCAATTATTCATTGAATTCCACTTACCTATGCTTTTTCTTTCTCAAGTTATGGCTTTCCAATGGCACATCTGCTCCTCTGTGCAAAGAGAGTAAACAAACAGTCTTTAAAATTAAGCAACTTCGTCCTAATTAAAAGAGAATAAAGGTAAAAAACAGTTATCAGGGTAAGTTTTCTCCATTACAGAATACAAAGACGGACAATTAATAATATTTATCCATTTTTGGGTGCAAGGAATCATTGGACTACAAAAAAAAAAAACAAAATTTGAAAAATCCAGGCAGTGAAAAGAACAAAAAACAGATGCAGCATTTATGTATCGACTGCTACATGGAGGGTAAATGTGAGATAATGACAACATAGGTCAACATAATGAGAAATGAAAGCAACGTAAACACTTGCATATAGGCAGGAGTATCACATGTAGCTAAACTTCTATTACTGCCTGTGGATAATATACTTTATATAATAAGCATACATTTAGATAATGACGATTAATAGGCCTAAAACTCTGTATGTAATGAAGTCTTTTAAATAGTGTATGAAGATTATCTGGGAATAAAGCCTGCAGATTATTGCAAAACACAATGCAGCTGAAGGTCTAAACGTTCAACTTGTCCTACAGATAAGGCTGGGAATCAGTGACCAGGGGGCAAAAGGTCCAGTGTGTAAGGTGTTGTTTATATGGCAAGGTCTTTACAGCCTACTTAATATAGATATTAGAAATATTATTGACAAGTCATACGTAGAGCAAAAGGTTATTTGCCACTACCCCATTATTTCGCCAGGATAGAGAGACAAGACAAATAGGACATGGAGGAAAATCGAGTGTTTAAACCACTCTGGGACTCTCAGGATCACTCTTTGAGTGAAGTACACTAACACCTTGGAACAGAGCAACAAAGAGGGCAGGAGGAAATCAGCATTTTGTGCATCAGTAGGCTCTGACAAGAGGAATGTTGATGACTATGGGATAAAAATCAGGTCTTCAGCACTGCAGTTCAGATCTACCTCACACTTTGCATCTTTAAGAACTTGCATCTTGTTGCAAGAAGCCTCTAACTCTCTGTTCTTTGAATTCTGTTGCTGCTTTGGTTTGAGTATTTAATCTTGTAGATAAATGCTAGGAACAAGTGGCATTTCTGTTGTCAGAGGAGGTATACTAGAACAATTAATAAACAACTTCTATGAATACACATCTTCAGTTATGACTGTAGCTACACATAAATATTTTTTTCTTGTTAACTTGAAGGAGTTTAAGTTTCAGCTAGGTTAGTTTGATATCAGCTGTGTATTGCACTAGTAAATACAAGTTGTAAAGAAAGATATTGTAGTTGTTTGCAGTTTTGACCAAATACTTTTTCACAATTTTGTTTTTGTTTTTCTATAGGTCCAGTTGGGACAAATTGTGTTTATCTGATAGTTCAGGATATGCCTCTCATAGTTTATTAATTCTGTTACACTTGCCATCATCACCTTAAGGAGATTTCTGATTAACATCAGTTTAAAAGATAACAGGCTCTGGGCTATTGTATTTAACAAAGTAATGTGAAATCATTGGCAAATCTAACAAAAAGAGTGGATTAGTATAAGTGCAGATGAAGGAGGCAATAACCAACACTACCACAATTAAGAAATTGCCCTGTGAAGGAGAGAAATTACTGTGCCCATTGTAGAGCCTACAGAGATTAATGGAATATGGCTGTGAAACTGTTTTAATAGATAAATTGGGTGGGTGGTTAAACATCTGAGCGACGATGATTACTTTGTAGTGAAACAAAACAAAGAGGAATAAATCACAAAGCTGCTCTATTACCACAATTAAAATGCAATTGCTTGATCAATTATCACTCCAGCTAATAGCTTGATGGAAGACAAGCAAATAAATAAAACATTATGCTAACCAAAGTTCTTTGAAATATAGTAGTAATATATGTACACTTACATGTTTCTTGTTTGCATACATTTATGCCTAATACATGTATAGTGCATTACATGACATAAATAAGGCTGTATATATTGTGTTTAGATATTCTTTTGTAGTTTAAGGGTAAACATCAACAATACATAATCGTGATAAAGCATGCAGTGGGTAAATATCCAACACACGTTTAGATAACTGCAACATTTCAGTATTTTCTAGATCTCTAAGAATCCTCTTGTTTTACGTACGTACCAGCCAAAGGTGATTTGGAAGAGTTTCCCTTTGGAATAATTTCCAAGGTCAGCATATGTGATGACACATGTCGGTTTCCAGCTCGCCCTTGGGAAATGACTGGAGTTTATGTGGACACGGGGAGGCGGTAAAGCAAACTGTGGCTGTCGTATATCAGCACTACATTTTTATATCAGGTAATCAGCAAAGCGTGCATTCCTGTACGCCAAGGTGAGCGGTAACACCTATGTTTGTATGAAATAAAGCCTGGGTGTAAAGGTGAATAACTTGTACAGAGTGAGCACCCGGTGATAACCTGGGGAGGGTGGTGACCCTTTGGCACTCCCTTGGAGGAGAGAGGCCTGAGGCCAAGAGGACTCTCTCCAGAGATAAGCAACTTACATCTAGGTTAGGTGACCAAGTGAACCACCCCACATGCCTTTCTCCCTTATGGTAATACCTTGTACCCAGTTGGCTAAATGGTTTCTACCTCACCCCCTGCCTTTCCCACAGAAAGGCCCTGAGTCTGTCCCGAAATGAGGGAGTTTCTGTCCCTGGCCTCCCCTTCCCAGGGACTGCTGGACAATAAAAGCTACCTGTGGAACTGCCCTACAGAGCTCCTGTCTCTCTGTCCCCGAGTTCACCTCGGGTGATCTCACAAAGAGCTGAATCACGAGAGCTGAAATCACTTGTAGCTGAGAAATCGCTACACCTTGCTAGGATCACTCGCTGTCCAGGGAGGCTTGCCCTGCCCCTAGAAGAGCTGTTCTCTGCAGGACGCTCCCTCTAGGAAGGTCGTGGCATACTGGTGCTGACCAGCTCAGGAACCCCTGAGACCATAACCCGATCCAAAGTCACTGGCAATGAGCAGACCTGTCCCCTTGACCCAAAGTCTTGATCGAACATAATGCTTGATTTCTCTGTAGAAGTATTCATATAGTTTGAATATGTAGGGAACAAACACTTTGAAATGATTATTGAGCATGGAAAAAAAAAATGTCTATATCTATTGACTAATTACAACACAGATTCTGTCAGAAGTTGAGTAATATTTGAGAAGATGGTTCAGTGAGTTTCTCAGGTATAAAAATGCAAGTAAATGGCAAGTAGTTCCTAGATCCAGTTATAGAGAGTTATGTCTGGGATTTCTTTTTAACATTTTAAAGCTTTGTCGTATGCAAAAACATTACACATGTGTGGCAAACTTGTTTTGCCTTTCCCGGGGCAAGAGCAATCAGAAAGCATAAAAGGCATATGGACACATTTAAAGTGAGCAGAGTATATGCTGTAAATAATCAGGTATTGCTGGAGTGTACCAATGAAAGAGCAGAACTTGTGCTCTCCCTAAAGCCGTAAGAGACCTCGCCAGATCCCTTGCGCTCTGTTTTTGTCCCAAATATAGGTGGCATCCACATTAAATCCTTTCACTTCTGTTCTTGCAGTTAATTTTTATTCTTGTTTGTCTATATTCAGCAGTTTATTTGGAGGAAAAGTCTGAGAGGCTACTGCCATTTCATCACTTCTGGATGAAGCAGTTGAAGAACAGGGACTCCTTCCTTTCAACTTTCCTATTCATAAAGGCAAGAGATGCCTCCTGACTATCAGAAAAAATCTACTGATGAAGGCAGAAATTCAGTGTAGGGAAATTTTGCAAGGAAAACAGTAGAATGGTCTCTGAAGAACAGTATTTAAGTGGGAAATTAGACTTCGAAATTCTCCTAGACTTATGGGCTGGACCTTTCTCAAGTAGCCTGTATTATCCAACACCCTGAAAATGTAGGATGGAAGGAGAGGGAATAGAGAAAATAAAATTTAGAATGATTAGAAAGAGATTTCAAAAAGGAATTGGATAGAATCAGAGAATGGTTTGTGCTGGAAGGGATGATAAAGATCATCTCCTTCCAATCCCAGCCATGGACAGAGACACTTTCCACTGTCCCAGGTTGCTCAAAGCCCTGTCCAACCTGCCCTTGAATGCTTCCAGGGATGGGGCATCCCCAGCTTCTCTGGGCAACCTGTGCCAGGTCCTCACCACCCTCACAGTAAAGAATTTCACCCTAATAGCAAATCTAAGCCTATTCTCAGCTTAAAGCTGTGCCCCCTTGTCATATCCTACACATATACAAAAATTATACTGTATTAAACAGAAACATTGGTCTGTAGCTAAGAGCAGACAATAATATAACAAAACCAAGGTTCCTTACAATAGAGGTGCAGGAAAGACAACCGTAGGACTAAGGGCTGATTTCATGAACTCAAGCTGGCAGTTGTCTTTGTTGCAGTGAATGAAGGATAGAATTGAAGAGGAACAGTCATTCAGCACCTCATCCCCTTATTAAGGTCACATACCTAGCCCCCCATACAATCCTTTTATTCCAAAGCCCAAGAAACTTTCAGTCTGATTGACGGCAGTTAGCAGAAGATTGGAATGGCTGCAGATTACAACTCCATGGGTCTCTTGCATTTTGGAAGAGTGAGGGCTTTCTGTTTCTATTTTTTTTTTTTTTAATATGGAGGAGGAATTAACTGTTTGGATGTTTTCTGCCGTAGTTCTGTATTATTATCTATTGAGATGTATTGTGAAATTGGAGACCTGACCATTGGAAGGTCGTTCTATATGCTACATGCTTAGTGTTTTTTCAGAACTTAAAAGCAAAACAGCAAATAAACATAAAAAACAAAGACAAAGCCATGAGCTGTAGTGGTGCATAATGACTGAAGGTTAAAGTGAGCTTGAAGTAAATGTGAAAAGTAGGAAAGCTATATATGTATACTTAGTAAGGGCTGCAGTGAAAAGATAATGTCAGGAAAAAGCTAAATGAGTTAGTGCATTCCAGAAACTGTAGGAGAGGAAAAAATTTCAAAAGTGTTTATCATAGGAAAGTGAAGTGTCAGGGAGTAACTGTTGCTGTTGCTAAAGGAAGAGAAAAGTAAATATTGAAGAAAATAGATTCAGACACTGATGTCTTTAATTTTCTGTATGCTTTTTCCTTCTGATAAAGAAATCCAAAGAGTCATTCTGAAAAGAGCTTTGATGGAACTTCAACCAAAAATTTAAAAAGCATGCCTTAAAAAATTAGATCTATGGAAGACATCAGTTCTAGATTATATCACATTTGATTTTAAGAGAGTAAACATAGAAAGATATAATATCTTTAACTTGACCTACTGATGCAGCTGGCAGTTTGTCTCATTCACATCCATAGACCTTGACAGCTTCAGCAACATGAAAACTTGTATTTTGTTTGAAACATTAACTTGGAAAAGTGGTCATCAAGTCTTCCTTCCAACACTGGAGGAAACCTTGACAATTTTTATCCGATTTAAAATATACCAAAGCAAGTGGAAATAGAAAAATCAAACAGTGCAATTATTTTCTCTGCCATGTAGTTAATGCTGGTTTCAATATAAACTGAAACAACAGTATAGAAAGCATATACAACATCCACTATAATAGCACAAGGCTTCAGGTGCACATAAGATTTTGAGCTGTTGCAGACATCTGAACCGAGGATTAGTGCCCCCTGAGGGCAGGGAGTGTGCATGGAGCAGAGGATACCTGGATTCTAATCACTCTGTGCTCTGCAGGACTGTATGGCTCTCCTGCTGTCACTGCTAACATGGTCCTTCAGCAAAACCTGGGCTCTTGCTGGAGCAGCAAGAGATGTGAAAAGGGTGGCAACTCGAAGTTTTTCTCTCTGCTATTTTTACACTTGCTTTTCGCTGACAGAGGGTAAACAGGTTGTGCTCTTTGCACTTGTGCACCCTGTGAATCAATGATTTGTAAAGGATGACTCACCCCAGCCACACTTGATCCTATTTGAAAGGCCGCTAAGTGCGTATGGCAGGAGAGATTTTGTCAGGAGCTCAATAAAACACTTAAAAACTTCTGAAGTTCTTTGTTTTTTTCTTTGTGTGTGGGTGTATCAAGGGGCTGGAATACAAAGTAATTATGTCAGCAAGTTTACTGCTGGGTATAAAATAAAGTCCTACCTTGTTTCGGATCTGCATTGCTTGGAAGTGGGGAAAGAATGGGAAGTCTTTCATTAAAACTATGATAAATTTAGAAGGCAGCTCTTTCTCCACCAATGTATGTGTTTACCTGTTGGTCAATAATGTTTTGTTAAGGCAATATTTTGGGGAGGGAATTGAGTATCTAACTAACGCCAAGGTAGATATTTTTAAGGGAAACATTAATTTCCTATCGAACACACAAACTAGAAAAGCCAAAAAAGTTAACTGAATCCTTAAATTCAGAAGCACTACTTTCGTATCTCCCTAGTACATCTGTTATGCTTCTGCATCATTTTTGTTTTAGTTTGTCAGCCATGCTTCAGTATGGCTTGTACATTCCTTATGTATAGAAAAGTATTTTTTTAATAGAAAATAAGTTTTTCTTAGCTCCAGGGTCTGCACACATCAGAGAGGAGAAAGATTTTAGTAGACTTTTTTTTTTTTTTTTTTTAAGAGCTTTGACAGGTGGGAGGAAATTTTCTTAGTCAATAGGAAGGCAGGTGTGGATGGGAGATTGTCATAGCTACCTTTAAGTGACACTCTTTCTTTCAAAACCTGGAATTTATTTTCAGCTGTACCATATGACATATAGGAAGAATAAATCCAGAGCTAGAAGATAGTAAAGGATCTTCCTGTTCTTAACCAACCTCCTGAGATGAATCACTGCTGGGAAAATGCTGATTAAGTCACTGATGATGTGTGCAGGTGTTTCCTTTTTGTTTGGGAAACCTTAAGGGAAACCCATGGGAGAGAAGGGGTAGAGTTGGAGAGTGTCTGTGGGAGGAGTGCTGTATCTGGGAGCATGTGCAGGCAAGTATGTGGATAATGTAGGCTGTTTATGAGCCTTTTTTTATTTATGTTGCTGTGGTGTGTAAGAGTTTGCTGAATCTGTAAGCTTTGAGGAGGGAGTTGTTTGCTACTTTGTGGAAGAAGCAAGTAACTCATTCTGGTCACCTTAGCTAAACTAATTCAAACTCGTTTATGTTAAGAATTTGATTATGCTGGCAAATGGATTTCATTTTCTAAGGTATTTCTGAGGCATGAAAACACTATGTAAATAGTGGGAGGCAAGGATAAAATCTGGAAACAAAAGGCACAAGGAAAGAAATCAAGATGTTCAGCTGGACTGTGATTATGTTTTAAAGGGTCAGAATAAGCAATACAATATCTGAAAGGGTTCTCAGGAACTAGGTTTGCTAGGTGAGGAAATAGGAACTAAAAATTTTAAACACCTGAAAAAGGTTTTTTAATTTGACATATTTGTGGTTATTCTGCAAAAATAATTTTAAAAGTGTTTGATAGGGAGCATTTCTATATTTGTACAGAGTTTTTATAAAGTGACTACTTGAAAGTTTTACCTTGTGTGACTCTAAGGATTTTTCCCTTTACTTTTGTTTTATTTTTTTTCTAAAATACTATATTTTACAATACTTTATATTTTTAGATTTAATTTTTTCTTTTTATTTCTTTTGTAAGTGATGGTTTGGAAGGGGTTGTCCAATTTATTTTGACTGCTCTCTCAGTTGACGGAGTGAGTGCTCCCTCAATTTTCATCCCTGAGTTGTACCTTGGAGACAGTAATGTTTTCTAGGAAACTTTAAATCCACTTTACAATAAAACAACGAGGAACTATTAAAGCCAAGAATTAACTCTTTTCCTTTTTAAAAAAATTGTGATTTGGAATTTTTCTGAAGATGCTCTGAGGTTTTGTGTCACAGGGGAACAAAAATTTTCCCTCAAAAAGACTCTCTGAAGCGCCTTTAAAGCAAATTGGCAAGGTTTGGTCATCAGCCAAACCATTCCTAAGCCATAACCTTAAATTTTATCCCAAAAAAATCTTACATTGCACCACTGAAAGACATTCTTGCTTTTCTTTATTTTTTTTGTTGTGGCTTTGTTTTGGTTTTTTTCTTCTCACTGGAATACATTTGCTGTGCTGTGGCTACAAAGTTACATGTTGTTTCTTCAAAACCCGGACTTGTATTTTTGGCTATGTTTTCTACCGATCAGCTTTTTATTAAGGCAGTCTCTAAAATACAGGGTTTTTTTTGAATTTTTCTTTTTTTTTTGGTTAAGGTTATCAGAAACTCACCAGAAATCAGTAAACAGTCTCTATATCTATGTCAGCTGATTGGATTAGATGAAGTTATGTTCCCTTTTCCACATCTGTTTCTCTACTCTTTTGACATTGATACTCTCAAATGTGTACGGATGTTTAGACTGTGCTTGGTGCACAAGGGTTACTGAAGCATTAGATGTTATTATTGGGTGCTGTATTAGAAAATAATTAATTAGGTAATAATTAATGCTTCTGGAAAGACAACCCAGACTTCATTTGACCTTCATGGAGAAGCCCGTGTTTGTATGGGGGCTGTGTGTTCCCAAAGTTTTGTCTAATTTTAAGAATAAATATAAAAGAAGGAAAAAAGGTTTCTTGTGTTTTCACTAAATTTTTTTTTTTTTTTTTTTGGGGGGGGGAGGGGGTAGTAACATGGAGCCAAGATATTTATTTCAGTGATATACAAAGCAAAAAAAAAACCCTGAAATTCTCCATGCAAATATGATTTAAGATGACTTTAAAAAAATATGTATGTGTATGTCTACATTACACTGTTTTTTTCTCCTACTGCTGCTTTCTTCTCTTTGTCCAATTAAATACTGCTCGTTAATCCTCCCTGTTTTCCAGTTATGTGAAGAGATTAAGTCATCAAGTACAGAAGATATATTTTACCAGCTTGCCAAAATTTGAAGCTATTTTTACCAGTTGCTTTTTGGTAGAAGAGTAATGATTGGTTTTGCTAGTTTCTCTTCATAATTAGGGTTGTTTAGCTGGTTTTGAGGCTGGGCAGAATGTGAATAACAAGTACTATTTTAAAGGAAAAGTGCCTATTTCCACATGATACCACTATACAGTCACTTATTCTGATGTCTTCTTCCTTCCTTTCATGGTTGTCTCAAAAAAATGAACATAAATTTCTCTTTGCTCTCTTTTGCTCAGTTTGAACCTCTTGTTTTTGCTTCTAGTGGGAAGACAAACACCATGAAAATGAGATACAACTCAATACAAGTAAAAAATCAATTACCAGTTTTCTGTTGTCTTTCTTTTATTGCCATTTTTAGTCTTTTTTTTAAATTTAAAAAATATTGTAGAATAGTACAGAGATCCAAAGGCAAAGAGATATATTGCCTAGAAGGCTTCTGGAAAACTGCATCATGTAAACTTGTCTGAAACTGAGAACTGAGCAGATTTTGTAATCTCCCATTCTCAGTTTCTGTAAAATGCCTGTTACCCATGCAGACCTTTCAGTAGTGTGGATGTGCCCACCTGTTCATGAGTCAGACAAATGCACAACCCTTCTTTCAGTGAAGATTTACAGGAGAATTAAGCCCTGACACTATTAAAAAAACCTGTGCTTTTCCCACTGGCAACTTGTACTGATGATGAGAGACTTGACAGCTTGGGATGGTGAAGGGAGCTCTTGGGAAGTCAAGAACTGAAACCCCAGCTTGTATATGAGGTGATTTTCAAGGTGGTTTTGAAAGTGACTAAAAATAGCCCTTGATTTTTAGGAAAGGAATGGAAGAATCCCAAGCAGTGAGTGATAGGTGGAGGGTAAAGGAAAAAAAAGAGATGGGGGAAAAAAAATTAGAGTCCAACATCAGCCTACAGAGAGAGATCTGTGGTGGGCAAGGGAGCCTTTTGGACTGGCTGCTCACAGAGATCACACTCTAGCAGAGAGAGCACAGGCTGAGCAGATGAATAATGACCAGTGAGAGGCAAACATGACCTCTCTGGGCTTCAGCAGGAAAACTGAACAGTGAGGAGCACTGACAAGCTGAATCCCTCTGTAAGAAATGATGATGTCCAGACCAAGGATGGAAATGGAGCATGATGTGAAGCCCATGGTAATACCAGAGATACAAATAAGTTTCCTTTTTAAAACCACACATACACAAATGATGAAAACACTAATCCTAATGATGGCTTCTGCAGTGAGTGTTTTGTATATGAGGGGAAAAGTAACAATTTTCTGTGTCTTGAGACAGATCTTCAAGTTAGTAAATGTGGAATAAGCACAGCACTGCAGTGCCTTAAAAGTAGGTTGTATTCAATAACAGTGTTGTGTGTAGGAGGACCATGACTGAAGGCTTCAATTAGTAGAGTCTCCTCCGAGAAAAATGTTAATAGAAATATTTTGATCAATATGGTTTATGGTTTTTTTTAATTAATGTAAATATAGTTTCCACACAGTTGTGGAATTTAAAGTTTCTGCCTGTATAAATATGTAAAAATAACATTTTTACTATCTACGCAGTGAGTAGTTTGGGAAAAGTTGCTACTGTCTCACTTCCCTCCTTCACCTGTACATATCCAGTGAAGTTAGGTCAATTAAATAAGACATATATATATAACTAATACTGCCCTTGATATTACAGCTCTTATGCCTGAAGTTAAACCCGGATGCAAGAGTTTTGGCAGCTAAACTAAAATAATTTAAATGAAAAAGAAAGAAATTAGACACGTAATGATTGGCACATCCACTCTCACAAAAGAGGAATAGTAGGAATACTGTAGATTATTACATTTTAATTAGCAAAACTTTTTTTCAAAACTTTTATAATTTGAGTTTTACTGGTGCTTTCAGCAGTGAGGTAAACGTGTTTTAATGAAAACCATATCTGCCTATTTTAAAAGCTTCAGATAGACAGATTAAGTAGAGTCAGTGTTGCTGGAGGTGATGAAATGATTGATGAATAAAGCATCTGGGAAATCCTTGAAGTAACTGTTAAACAAAGGTCTACAATAGGACCTGAAATCTCCATTTGAATAGAAACTTTGGCAGAAGAGGGAAAACCTGTATGGAAAGTCGGGTTTTCATGGTTTTACAATGAATTTTACAAGAATAGCTGTCCTAATTTGATGTATAACTGGAGATTGCTGTTATCAATGCTGATACTCCCACCACTTGGTGAAACAGCACTAAAACCTATTTTGCAGTTTTTATGTCAGTTCTCAGGTTCTTGGAACATTTGGTTTTTGTGCTAATTAAAATCTAAAACTTCATTTTATTCTATAAAATGAAATTTTAGTGTATCTAGGAGAAGAAAAAAAGGCTTCAGTTTTGAGTGGGGAGGTTAATATCTTGCCCCACCTGTCAGCAACAGCATCTGGAAGGAGAAGGCAGCATCTTGACCCTGCTTGAGCAGGGTGGTCGGCCCAGATGAGCCATTGCTGTCCCTTCCAACCTGACCCATTCTGTGATTCCTTGATTTGTTTTCCATGCTGAAAATGCTGCAACAGAGCTGCTGTCAAGCCAGCTGAATCACAGCTGGGGTATAACATCCTCTATACCCACCATTTCATGGGAGCTCCTTGGAGGCCTCCATAGCTATTTTTGATGTGGATTATATGTATTATTATTTATGTAGCATTGCACAATAGCTGGATGTGGATAAAAGTATCCCTTGGAGAGCCAGACATTTTGAAAAGCTAGATTTACAAACAAGATACAGAAGCATATTTGGTACAAGGGTTTCCCATCTAATCTTGCCTAGAACAGATTAATCTTTGTCACTCTCAGGCTTCAGTTGTTGAGTTTACAGACACCAGAAATAAACTTGTGAAGACTGAAACTTATTAAAGCTTTAATTTGTACTTGGGTATACTTTAAGTATATAAAGTGAAGCCTTTTTTGGCTGCCTTTTTTTTTTTTTTTTGTAAAATTTTACATCAGCCGATTCAATTTAAACTGAATTTCAATCTTAAACCTAGCACAACTTGCTCACTTCAGGGGTTTTAACATTTTTCAATAAACAGCTATAAAAATAACTCCCAGATACATTGGTTAAGTTTATCTGAGATCTGCAGGCTTCAAGACTCAAGCCTGTAGTGCTAAATGTTTTGCTTAAATCCATTAAAATTCTTAATCACCGGGTTTATTTGTGAACACTAAGTAGTTCCAATTAATATACATTAATGGATTATTGCATTCCTCAATAACTTGAGTGGCTCAGGAGTCCATGGCACATACCAACCTCTAATCACCTAAGAATTTCTGGAACATGAAAGAATTACTGAAACAAAGCAACATAATGAGCTGGGCTTTGTTTTATTCAGTTCATTGTTATGACCAAACTTCTATTGGATTTTCATGTAGATTGCCTCAGTCTGCATTTGCATTACAAATTTTTATTCTTATTGGTGTTAAATAGATATATAATACTCACATGGCTGTAACAATAAGCTTACAGGCTCACTTATTTTATTTTATAATTCAGTATTGTAGTGGAACAAAAAGCAAATATTTTGCTATAATGGTTATGCTAATTGACTTTTAATGTTGTTTTATTTTCCAGCTACTCACCAGCAGTCTCCTAAGTTTAATAAAGCTCAAACACTTAATTTTATTGCCTTAGAGTATCGATTATCTGTTTAACACCAAGAACAATGTGATCTGTTGTCTTTGCCTTGCTGATTATCTAAATTATCTTGAAGAAATAAGAGATGTGCATGAGGAGAATCTCATGCAGTAAAGTCACTTGTATATATTACTCATGGCCATTGTACAAAACCCACAAGCCTTTAATCTTAGACTCACAAGGGAAAGAAATTTTATTGTTTCACAACTGAACTCAATATTCCCTCAGGCATTACACCCCCATTTATATTTCTTTCTGGATTTTATTGCCAACATAAGCTTACTTAAAGGAATGAATAGCATACTGTCTAGTTTGAGACAAATATTTAAATTATACTTAAAAAACCCGACTAGATTTATTAGAGAGGGTATTTTTTTCAATCTTAAAAGTTAAATTGTTGAGGAAAACATCTGTTTCAAAGAAATAACAGAAAGAAAGAAAAAGAAGAACAATGGAAAGCTGCATCCGCTCCACTAGTATGAAATATTTTTCACTTATGTGCCTATGAAAACTTGGAGAGAGGGGAGAGTAAAACAAGCTATTCACAAGAAATAATGAGTAACTCTTTAGATATCCTAATCAAAAGGAAACCATGTTTTGCAACGCTTTGGAGTGCAGCATTTCATGACAACTATCAAAATTTGTGTGGGTATATTTTCACTATGTGTTAATCACATGCTTGGGAAGAACTAGTCACATCTGTCAAATATATGGAATTTCTGTCTTTTTGTGCAATTAATTATTTTGAAAACTGCTGTGGTATTGACTGTGCTGCATCAGTTTTCTGTTTGTGAAGTAGAACAAATTCCAGGTGTTGTGGCAGCAGATGTTTTACTATCAGTGAGTTCATAGAAACTGCCATTCCAGTGAATCACCAAGTGTGATCTCGTGCTCAGTCAGCTGGAACAAATCACAAGTGTTTCATGCTGCCTTTATTTTAAGTGTATCACATTTTGTGCCTCCAAATTTTTTTGAGAAGTGTGTGAGGCTTAACAGGGACCCCGCATTTTTCTACATATCTGTAACTTCAGTGCTTAACACTATTACTGGGAATATCCATTGAATTCATTGGAGAGAGAAAAACAAATGAGATAACAAATCACCCGGGATATTACTTTTGAGGAAGTAAATGAAGGTGGATGCGTACAGAATGTGCTGGTTGTTATTAGGATCTCTATCTTGTTAAGAAAATCTGTGTTTTGTTTCCATATATCCTGGAATATTAATATATGCTGTTTAGCCAGGACAATGTTGAATAATGACTGAAATGCAGTTTTAGCAATTGTAGAGCTTCTAGAGTTAAGAAATGGGAAGTGTTATCAATTCCATTTTAAAAATCCTTTCCCTGTCCCCCCCCCTCCCCTCAGTTAAATATTACTTTTAAGATTATACTGTCAGGAAAATGGAACACAGAATCATGGAATTGTTTGGGTTGGAAGGGACCTTTAAAGGTCAATTAGTCTAACTGCCCCTGCAATGAGCAGGGACTTCTTCAATTAGATGAGGTTGCTCAGAACCCCATCCAACCTGACCTTGAATGTGTCCAGGGATGGGGCATCTGCAGCCTGTTCCTGGGTTTTACCAGCTATGATGTGTAAACCTATAAATGAAAACAATAACATGGTCCAAATTTAGACTACTCTTATCCTGGATATGTTTTTTTCCTAGAAAGAAAAAGAAAATTATCAACAAAAGGTATTAGTAAAGACTGTGATGTTTTTTAAGTCCAAAATGGGCTGCATGCGTTAATCTCGTGACAACCTTTTGACCAATTCTGATAAAGGCTAATAGTTCCTGAAAAACGTAGGTTTAAAATTGATTGTTGGCACCTTTCTTGTTAATAATTTGGCGTTTTGTTTGTCTCTTAGATTTGTGGAGAAATTATAGAAAGTTCTAGAACTCCATTTCCTAGTATTTAAATTCAGGGATAATGGACCAATTTTCTTCCTCAGCAAAGCTTATTTCTTGGTTCCATCTCTGTCAGGAGAGCCTTTGAATCATGTTACATCCATAAACTCCCTTCAGAAATCATTCTTAACAAATCCTTTGTGAGCCAGAGTTTTGAATGTGCATGACATATTGGGTAATTATTATAAAGAGCACCTGATTATTTTGGCAATATATCAGAGGGAGTTTTTACATAACCTTTTGACCTACATGCAAATATTTCCAATGTTTCTTAGTCTCTTCTACTTAGAAATAAAATTTAAAAGTGATCAATAAATCACTGCACTATCTTGGTGGCTATATAAATTTTTCTTTTTGAAGGTGACATTTAAGCATGGACAACATGCCAATTTATAAGGATTTTTGGGTTTGCTTGTTTTGTTTGGTTGTTTTTTTTACTGGAGAAAAATGTTTTATCAGATCTTGCAAAAGTTTATTTTACCTTGCATAGAAGTTGAACTGAAAACCACTTGGTAACATCAGTTCTTGATTTCTTGTCTGAAATGCAGACATCTCTCTGCAAGTTTGTAAGTGCCAGGATTCTTGGTGAAACCTGTTAAAAATATTTCAGGAAATATTGTTTTCCATGTACATTACATGTGGGCTTAATAGGAGCCAAAATGGACCGAAGTGAATTGTTTCCTACTTTGAACAACAGACAATTCAGTAAGATAATGATTGCAATTTTTGATTTGAAGTGTTTTCACTGTTATTGTATTGTAATAGTCTTAATATATAAATGTTGTAAATACCCAAAAGAACTACATATACATATACAATTGCTTATTGCAAGAAAATTAGTTTAGAAACTTGAGGAGAAAGAATAAGTTGATATAAAATATATTTAATATGAAAATTTTGAGATATATATTGTTTTAGCTGAGTATTGATTATTATTTTCTTGTACTTTGAATATCATTATTATAAATTTTCACAATAATTTTACATTTTTATAAAACAAAATAAATATGAAAGAACTTGGCTGAAAAGAGGAAAGAATATTTCATTGTAAGAGTACTTAGGCTGTTTTAGAAGTTAGGACTCGTAAATTTTAATGGAGTATCTAACGGGCCACCAAAAATATCTTTGCTTTTCCTGCATCAGCTGCAGTAATGGCTTTAGATTTTTCTAACTAACGTGTATAAATTATTTTAATGTGGCACATAAGATTGAAACAGAACAAGCTATAGAGCTGTGTGACAAAGCTGCCCATAAAACACCTGCAAAACCAGAAGATTTGATCTCAAGAATATGCATTTTTTACCCTGTGAGATTCCAATAATGGCAATTATCTCCTGGTGGCTCTGGTCCCCTATTTGTTAAACAGAGGAAATTGTGCTTTTAAGAAAGCTTTCTGCCTGCCCATCGTGTTGACTTAGCTGTCGATGGAAATCTGTGTTACTCCCGCAATCCCTCCGTCCATCCCTCCCTGTGGCAACAGTTCTCTCACATTTCTGTGACACTGTGAAGTGCTTGAGAGGAAGATGCAAGATACAGAACAGAACTGCCAAGCATCATCTTCATGGCAGGAGTATGAGAGGGCAGCGCCCACCCAGTCTGGTGTGTTGTGGTGGGTGTTGGGTTTCTGTCCTTTTTTAATCAGGTGCTGTGAGGAGGTGAGAGGTGAAGATGAGGGTAGGAAGAAGAAAGGTGTGATGTCCAGACCTCTTCTCCTTGTTGCTCCAAGGCAGAGAAATGCAAAAATTATACAGAAAGGTCATGGATAAGGTGAAAAACACTGGTTGATGGCTTAGAAGGCAAACAAGGTCTCCCTCATTTTCTGTGAGCATGGTTGGACACTGGAACAGATTTCCCTGAGCAGTTGGTGGATGTCCCATTATTGAAAGTGCTCAAGCCACATTGGATGAGGCTCTGAGCAACCTGGTCTAGTGGAAGGTGTCCCTGCCTGTGGCAAGGGGTTGGAATGAGATGATCTTGAAGGCTCCTTCCAACTCAAACCATTCCATGATTCAAAATGAGCAGCACGCTTATAAGTGTGCTCTGACGTGACTGTCGGGCGACTATGCTTAGAAAAGCTTTCATGACTTCTCCTTGCTTTGGAATCATCAGTGGTTTAGGGCATTTCTGAAAAATCTTCTCTCTGAGTTGCTGTCTGGCTGTGGCCTGCCTGCTTCAAGAAGCTCAGGAATAAAAGTCACCCCAGATATTGAGTTGGAAAGAATAAGCAATTGCAAGTGCAAAGAAGGTGAAAATATGGAAATTTATAATGGTTCAATTCATTTGATGCAAGCTCTTGTCATTCTTGTATATGTAGTGTTAATCAGCAACTTTTAGCTAGCTTTTACCAGAAGTCTCAGAAAAACTTACAGAAATGGTATTACCTTATTCCACTGGGAATCTGAATGGAAAAGTGATTCAATGATTTTTTGGAGTTTGTCAAAGGCAGAGCCAGGGATATTCTTGTGTTTATGGGACCCTGACCTTTATTTATTAGTTCACTGCATTATCAGAAATAAGGTTAAATTCTGAGATACAGTTCCCATTACACTGTTAATTCAAATATTTCTATAAACTCTCTTGTTTACAGGTACACTAGGAAAAGGATATTAGTTAGGATCATCTGGTATTCTCTAACATAAATGTCTTACAAGTGCTGTAGTCCTTCTTTTGTCTTATCAGAGTTTTACTAGCAGTTAAAATAATTTGGGGGGGCAATTCTTAATAGAGTGAGCTTTATCTATCTGGTCGGTGGAATCTTTAAAAAAAAAAATTTGTAATAGTTTTGAATTGTAAATCATATCTTTAAACAGGTCAGGCTTGACTTGCTGTGTTTGAGTGGATTCACAGTTTAAATTCAGGGCTTCTTTTCTTCTTGCTCTCTCTTGCACACACTTTTTCTCTCTGTTCTTTGTGTGACTCTAAAATCTGAAAAAACGAACATGATTGCTTTGCAGATTAAAACTGAAAATTGGTTATCTCATGAAATAAATAGAGAACCAAGCTTGGCATTTTTATTCTTGGAGGGATAACATTTGAATTGCTATTGATCAGAAAAAAAGAAAAAAAAATAAGGGTAAACTCAAACTTATTTGCTGACGCTTTGTAAACAATTTAGATCTATAACAGACCCTTAACAGAAAAATCTATGTTTGCTGAAAGCCATTGGGGTTTGTTAACTCTGTAATCTTCTCAAATTTTTAAAAGCCTGTTTTTAAATTATAATTTTGAATCTTATTTAATTAAAAGTTAAAATCGTAGAAGATGGAACTAAGGCCTTGTTGTGGTTTGAGCCCAGCCAGTAATGAAATACCACACAGCCACTTGCTTCCTTCCTCCCTCCTGTTGTTGGAATCAGGAAGAGAATCAGGGGAAAAAACAACCAAACAAAACAGCCCAACCCAAAAAGTATTTATGGGTTGAGATAAGAACAGGTCAATAAAAATATTAATGATAATAATAGTAATTAAAAGGAGAAGGGGAGAGGGATAAAATACAAGGACAAGTGGTGCACAATATCCCTGCTCACCACCCACTGACTGATGCCCAGCCTGTCCTTGAGCAGTGGTGAGCCCCTCACTGCCAGTTCTCCCCAGTTTGTGTACTGGGCATGATGTTCTCTGGTATGGAACATCCCTTTGGCCAGTTCAGGTCAGATCTCCCAGCTTCTTGTGCCCCTCCTCACAGGCAGAGCATGAGACACCAAACAGTCCTTGGCTTGGGATAGGAACTGCTCAGCAACAACCCAAACATCACTGTGTTATCAGCATTATTCTCCTACTGAATCCAAAACTCAGCACTGCACCAGCTACTAAGAAGAAAATTAACTTTATCCCAGTAGAAAACAGAACAGGCCTTAAATTTTGAACTATTTATTTCTGAAGTTAAGGATATGCAGTTGGGTAGGTTGCTCTTTTGTTTTGTTATTTGGCTTTTTTAAAAGGCTAAAACCTGGAAAATTCTGTGATGTGCATGATCTTCCTGGAAGGTGAATGTTTCTCCATATTCTATGGAAAAACTGGGTTTATTTCTGTTCTTGAACCTCTTGCCCTGCAGAACAGCAGGTGATTGGAATGCTCTGAAGCAACTGCTGGCACTTTTGGAAGGTGTTAATGCCCTTTGCTGCTGAGACATCACATGTTAGTGACACTTCCAGACTGTTAGAGAGTAGATCTTTAAATATTTTTATCCTGAAGGCTTATTGCTGTGTTGACCTCACTGCTTGTAAAAAAAAAAAAAAAAAAAAAAAAAAAAAAAAAAACCAAAAAAAACAAGGCTAACAAGCAAAAAATGTATCACTCTTACAAGGGATCTGGTATTTGTTTAACATCCTTGTTGACTAAAAAGACACCCCACATTGCTTGCTTTTCAATGGCTAGAATGTTTCTACTATGGTAACTATGGCTTTCTCTTTCCATTTTAATCTGTATGGGGATTTTTTTAGATAAAAATTGAATGCCTTTCAATAATTTTAGAACATTAATAATAGTGCAGCTTTAGTCTGTATAGAAAGCAATCTTAATATTTCATTCTTTTGGTTGCAGTATCTATTTTTATGCTAAATTGGCTTTCTGAAGTACTTGTAGAAAGGTATAAAGAAGCTCCCAGAAGGGACCTTTTAGTTCTAAAAAAGGTAGGGATTTCAGTGCACTTATCTTTGCTTTTAAAAGCTGCCTCTCCATTTTTATTTTTTCTCTTTCATTTTTTCCCAATATGGTTCATCTCGCTGTTTATTTTTTCCATCCTGCCTCTACTTTGCCTTTTTCACTGTGCTGCAAATCCACTGTGTGTGTGTCAGGACTCTCTTGTCCCTTCCTCTGAAGCATCTGGGGTAAATTAATGCTAAGGTCAGACTGGTACAGTGGGTGAATTTGTGCTCTGCCTAAAACACAGGCAGAGAATTAATTTTCATCAGCGATTCTACTTGAAATAGATAAAACTCAGCCCTTTTCAGCATGTCATTGCTCTATCAGTGTGCAAGTTTTTCGGTTATATACACTTTTATAAAAAACAGATCAGCACTCAATGTGCAAGATATAGGGTGGTCTTTGCTTGAGACTGAAATCCTTGGCTTTAAAGCTTAGAATTTTCCTGAAATAAGGAAGAAACAAGGGAAGAAGGAAAGGAGAAGTAAAAAAACCATACTAAATTTGTCAGTTTTGAGGTTTTGGGGGCTTAGGTGAGTTATTTAAGACTTCTCATTGTCAGTAATACAGAGGGATTCATCCTGAGTCTGTTCTATGATTATTTATGCAAAAAGGTAGATTGCTGGGGTTTGGAGACATTTTGCCCTTGTCCTTCTATTACATGTTTTTGTTTCCATGGATACAGACAGTTACCTAAATGGTCCAGAAATATTATATAACCCAATTTGATAGACACCAAAATTATAATTTTGAACCAAAATGACCTTGATTTAATGGAGTTCTCCTCAACAGGCACAGTGAAGTTTGAGCTGTTATTCATCTGAGGGTGTGAACTATGCTATTGCAAAGATATACTGATCCAAGTGCACGGTGATGAGGATTTTATGACCCCCTCATTTCTTTAATATCTTAAGTAGGATGAGGCAATTGTCTGACTAATGAGATCTTAATGGGTGTAGTGGTCTGAGTGAGGGGAGTGTAGAACTGTCTTCATTTAGGCTAAATCTGTCCTGCTTAGAAATTCACTGTCCTGAGAATTTTTCTTGTAATACTGCAGAACTGGTACTGACAAGATTACCAGTGTATGTAATGGTTTCTAAAGGGGCAAAGACAGCAACAGAGAAAGTAATCTTAGCAAATGTAGCATTGCTGGTGAGGTTTTTATGAGGGGACCCGCATAATTTTGGGAACCAGGCAGAGTTTTCTTTTGTTAAAACCCAGGACTTTAAATCTCTATGGCCTAAAAGACAATCTTAATAAATAATTTTCCTTAGATAAGGTAATAGCTTTTTATTTTAATTTTGTGCCAGAGATGCAATAAATTGTAGGAGCACAGTGAAAGAAATCTTAGTTACATGGGCTTTTGTTTGTGTCCTCTGGTTTTATCTTTTATTTCACTCCTATGGCTTCCTATCTTTTTCCCCTCCTAAATTCTGATAGAGCTTTTCTCTTGAACAGTTTACTTTTAGCTGATGTGTCTCTCCTACTTTAAAAAATTGGTTTTGCTCTCTCTTTTTCCATCTCATCCATTTCCATCTGATTCTTCCAAGTCTGTTAGCACACTAGCATAGTAGCTATGACTCATAGTTTATGTTTACTTTCATTTCCCTTTTGGTTTAAAATTGCTTTCACAGATGCCTCTTTTACTGCTGTGTGTTTTGAAGTTTAACATCTTCAGGTCAATTAGGTTTCTGAAATTTATGTACCATTTGGTTGCAGCAGCAGTACTACAGTAGCTGTTATGTTCTACAAGATCTTGGCTGGAAGTAGCATCTTAGACCAACCAGTGCAGTCTGGAGGAAAATCTGCAGCTTCTAGGGGTGTGTGTTCTTCCTGTCTGAAAGAGAAACAGCCATCATTAAAACTAAATACCAGTTAAAAACAATTATTCTAACTTAATTAGCTGTGTTACTTAGACCATGGGATAATAGATAATTGGCATCTATAAGGAGGTGTTAACCATATCCTTGCCTCTTTTCCTAAATTATGAAGAAAAATTCCCTCTCTCCCTATATCACCTGTGGGATGTTGTTGGTTAACAGAGGGAAATTGCAGTGTCCCATAAAGGCAGTGCTTCTGCGGGGTTCCTAATTGTGAGTCTCCTCTAGTGTTATGAATTCCAGTTTCCAGTTTGTGTGTGAATTAGTTCATCTTTCACAGGCTTGTGGGGAGGAGAAGGGGGTCAGAGCTGACTCAGGATAAATGCCCCGCCCTGGGTGCCTGTGCCCTTCATCCACTGTCTTTGCAAGGTCACCATGTGGCTGTTCTGTGCAAGCTCTCTGAGGAGCACTGTTGGTGCTTTGGATGGTGTACCCTGCATTTTGGAGAGGGTGTGGACTGGGTATGGGATGATTTTTCCCACTGAGAGGCATCTCATGTGGGTACCTAGATTTGTGCTTTTTTGCCTAGGTGTGAGCAGGTCGCATTTGATGCATATCATGTATTTGGAGGGTTTAATGATAAAAAGGGCTGTTTGAAAGGTAGGATTTTCTGGGAAATATCGTTTGAGATTGAAAATTCTTCTAGCACAGGCTGTAAGTTTTCAAATGTTGTATTTTTGTTAAAAAGAATTGTCCATAGGAGATGTTTTCCAAGAACATTGCTCTAGTCAAGTAAAAAACCTCTTTAGGTAGCTAAGTGGTATCACAACTGTTCTCCTCAGAAGATATGGTGATATTCAAAAGGGTGTCTCATATTATTCATATTTTTTATCTATATTCTGAAAATTAATTTATGATGACTGATTAGAACAATTGCTACTGCTACTTTCATAGTAATAGTATCAACAAGTAATAATTCTTGGCTCATAATACACACGTTGAATTCTCTTTTCATTGGGTTGGAAAGATTGCTGTATTGTTGGAGGTGGAAATTAGTCTGGGAAAACTCTTGACTATCTTCTGCTGGATCTTTTCCTTCAGAGGGGACAAGAGTCCTAAAAGAGTCTCAATATTCCTCAGTTTCCTCAGGTGTTTTTTTTAATGTCTTTAGAATGACAGTTTGAGTATAGAGCACTGGTACACAGAAGGGATAGAGATATAACACTTTTAAAAAGTTTGTTGTAGTGAATAATCTCAGAGGTGCTTGCCAGCCTCATCGATGTATTCTTCCTGTTTCATGATTACTATCTGTTTTCTTTTGTTTGCAAATTTAATTGCTATTTGATGGTTATGGACAATATGGGTTTTCCCTCTGAAAGATAACAACCTTTTTCTCTTCTACAGTGCTTTCTGCTCTCTAGTCAGAAAACATCTTTCACGTGGTCTGACTAATATTTACAGTTAAACTTAATTAACTGTTTGCAGTTTGTATGCAGCCTTTAAATTTCTTCTGTTTCAAATCTGAAGAGCTTGTGTACCTGAAAGTCTATTTTCTTTTCTTGATAAAGGATCTTTTTCTGTAAATCTTGAGTGGGAATCTGCCTCTCAGGCAGCAGCAGAGGTGGAAGTGAAGGAACTGTTGGTAGTATGTTTTGTGTGACTGCATATCAGCTGAAGTGCATACAACAGTCCTCAGAGTGGGTTTGCAATTAGTCTTCCACTTTCAATGAGATTAATATCTTCATCATGAAAATAAAGGGTTGTGTTTTCTCTACAGAAAGGTCAGGCTTTATGTTGCTGTGAGGGCACGATCACTACAACTGAGCAGAAGTCCAGAAAACAGAGTAGGAGAATAAGGACCACAAAGTCTATAATTCTGCTTTTTGATAATTTTTTTCCCTATGCTAAATTAACAGGTTTTATGTTGTAAGTGCAAGTACACATGAGGCCATCTGGAGGAACAGCAACCATTTGAAGAAAACCGAGATGGACATCAACACTAATTTTCCTGGAGATAGCTACAGATATTGCTGCTGCTAGTATTGTGCAGCAGAAATAGGAAGTCCCACTCTGTTATTGGCAGTGGGGAAAAAAATAACAGTAACAAGAACAAATTAAAGGAAATGTATTCACTATAATTGCTAAACAGGTGGGAGGGAATAGGAGAGTTTGACAAGAGTTTGTCTTCATGTGGTCACAATGACATTAATGTGCAGAGCCAGCAGTTAAGGACAGGTATCCACCAGGAGAGACAATAGTCCTATTTTTCATGTAGTTTAGGCCACTTGCAACAACCTCTGCTTCTTGTGTGGTGTTTTATTTGCCTTCAAAGCTTCCCAACAACCCGCAACAGAACCTCTCTAGGAGACATTTTAGATTCTTCTAATTTATGGTTGAGTTCAAAGCTGTAAGATGTTTCTTTTTTCTGGACGAATAGATTAAGAGTTAAAAGGATTTTTTTTTGCTAGGGATTTATATTGTTTATAGTTTTACCTCTAATTACTTGTTTAAAATGATTTTTATGTCTCTCTAGGATATATGACTGGTCTGGTCCCACACTTGTCAGTGAGATTGCTGTAATCTTCCAATCCATTTTTGTTTTGGCACTCAGTTTGTAACTCTATTAAGTCTGTCAGACCTTTTGACAGCCAACTCTAAACATTTGCCAAGCTGACTATCTTTAATTTGAGGAAGGAAACACCGATAGCGATGGTTTTCTCTGCAAGAGTTGATTTTCTTTAGGATGACGAGTTCCAAACAGTGACTCATGCATGTCTTTGGGAAGCAGTCTATACATCAAATTAGCCAAGAGGAGTTACTACTTTACCAGGAATAGGGTGAAATCTAATGCTGCAAAACACTTTTTATGGAATTTTTCTTTCACTTGAGTGAGCAACAATCTTAATTTTATGTGATAATACATATACTGCTATAGTGTGGCTAATTAAATGTGTCATCTTGCTATAGATAAATGTCTTTCATGCTAAGAGTCTTGATGCAGTTGATGTAAACTGGTTTATTCAATGGAATTAATTTATACTGGTTCCAGATCTGGTCAATTATATTCTGCTTATGTCACCTTGTAAGAGGACTAGAACAAGGACTAAATTCATAACCTCGTGTCTCATTATGTAGAGCAGCAAACATCATAAAGATCATTAAAGAATAATTCTATTTAACTAAGCAAGCTTGTCTGTAGTTGAAGATACAGATAGAATGCATGCATAATTGACAAGAAAGGAAAACAAATTACAAAGAGGGCAAGTTCAGCATAACCTCAAGAATGTGTTAGAATTCATTCAAACTCTCTGTTGGGAGTAATGGGGGAATGCCTTCATTTTTACTTCACGTGAGGAAATAGAGTGCACTAAGACAACTAAACCAAAGGAAAAAAACAGGATTTTACCAAATAAACCTTCAAATAATCACATACAACAACTTTTATCAATTTTTGGTGATGTGGTTACCTTTGTCACTCTTAATGTTTCCATGTTGATAGACTGTTTAATATCTTATAAAAGGAATGTGGACCGGAATGTGCCTTTTTTAATCACAGATGATGTGAAAGTAATGTGGTATTGGAGATTTACCTGCATATACTTGTGATCATTTGAGCTGTTTGAGATGCTAAATCTAAATGTTTTTTGAATAAGACTGGGATTAATTAAGGGTTGAAAATCGAGCATGTTATCAGATTTTGTCAGGCTGCTGTCTTGATGTAGAGAAATAGGGAAGGAATATTTTTTCCTCTGCCTTGTAGAAAAATACAGCGCTACATGGTTTTTGGACTGAGTTCCATCATTCTATTTCTCCTCTCTGCCTAATGTCTGCAATAAAAAAAAGGAACATTTAATTAGAAGCAGTTATTGGGAAACACTACTTAGCTAATTTTTAGAATTATAACCTGGCTATTTTGTGGTTGGTATTCTTCCTTGTAGATGTAAATTATCATTTCTTCCATTATCAAGTTTGGCCACATGGCATTCTGGTCTATGTGCAACAGTATTTCTTCAGTACACTGCTCACTGTGTTGTCAGAGCTGGAACTTTGGGTAGAGAGGGCTGCTCTAAATAAGCCTGAATTATTCTAAACTTCGTTGTTTGCCTACTTGATTATATATGCAGGTAACAACATAGTAGAGAATTAAATACATTTTGTAGGTTATTTAACAGATTTGGGTTTGATTTAATAAAGTGCCCAAGGTTTTCAAAACCATTTTCTTTATGGCACAGGTGTGGCTGTATCCTGTACCTGCCAATATCCTCTATCTGTTTGCTAATTATGAAGTTAATTTATATTTCAGCTGCAGTGGCTAATCTTTTTATCTGAATAGATACAGGGGTACACACTGTCTAAGTCAGAGCCCTGCAGAGGTTGATCCCAAATTCTCTCTTACCTGCCACCACTCTAAGTCTAAACGGTGAGTATTTATTCATTCCTGGACTTACTTTACTCACTAGTATGTATCTTTTCTAGTCTTTTTGTTCTCCCTTATTTCTTAATCAAATGGATACTTTTTACTACTGCAGATGAAATTATCCACTAATATCTGTCTGTAGTGATCAGATTAAGGAGCAAATGATATTTCTAATATAGGTAGCTGTGATTTTGAGCTTCTATTCAAACTAAGCAGAGTATTAAATTAAACAATGATTGAATTTTGGGGAAAGCATTGTACCAGCTAAATTTTAAACTGGTTTTTGATAATGTATTTCTAGTAGAACTTTTGAAGAGCTGTCTAATATTCTTCAGGCATGTTGAGGTTTTCTGAATCACCAGAGACACATTAAATGTCATTTTAAGCTGTTTATACTGGTGAACCTTTCAATACTGCATCTTAAATAAAATGTATACCCTCAATTTGAGTTCACTTTGTACATTTTGTGCCATAATATCTTCTGGAGTATTGATCAAAAGGCACGAATTTTTAGACAAATGTTATAACCCACTGACCTGTGAATAAGATTGCAATTTGCAGAAACCTGATTTCTTATTTGTCTTTGCTTTTGATGTTTTTCCTGTAGTCTTGTTTAAAGATAGAGGTGCATTTTTCTATCTGTATAGCCTGAAATCTTTTTCTTAGGAGTGTGGATTCTTAATTTTTAATTTTTTACTAGTGCACTAATGGTTCCTGAAATAAATTCAAGTGTTTTCCTGATTAAAAGCTGTCACACCTTAGAGAAAGGAGAACTTGTCTGAGATCACAAGCTGTGTGCTACAGCTTTGTATGGAAACTGTTTGCGGGATGCTTTGGTTTGGTGGTTGTTTTGTTTTGTTTTGTTTTATTGTTTTGGTTTTTTGTTTTTTTCTTTCATGAGCAGCAATGGAATAATTTCAAAGCAGGAATTCAGAGTTGGGTTTTTATTCATTTTCAGATGGGAGGATTGAGGCCAGCCTGGTGACTGGCCTGCTGCCACCAGCCGTGTCAGTCACTGGTAGCAGCACTGACAGAGGGCTTGTACTCAAGACAAGGTATCTGCTTGGCCAGAATGCCTTTGAGCTGAAAGGTGTTTGCAGCTGGAATGGGGGTTGACTCCTCTCATTCTTTGTTCAGAGAAGTTATTAATGATCTTATTCAGCCTGCTGTCTTGGTAATACCAAGGATCAATAAAAATATACAGTATCATGCACCCATCATCCTTCTTGAGAAAGAGAGTATGGATGATGAAAGCAAGAGGGTTTACAGACAGCTGGAGTATGCCAATTTTGGGAAGGGGAGATAGAGTGCAATACAAATGGATGTAGAAAAAACACATGTAAAGGGTAAATAAGGGGTTGCTAAAACACAGCAGCAGGATACGATGAAAGCAGGTGGAAGTATGTAAGTCTATCTGGAGTCAAATGTCATGAACTCTTAGTATATCTGTAAATATTATCAATAAACCAAAGTGGAATACTTGTAATCAAGATCCTGAAAATTTAAGAAGGTTAATGTCTAGAATATAAAACTAGAAATTACCTTCTAATTTAAAAGTAAAAAAGTGTCATATTTGTCATTAAAGAATGAGACCCATTATTTTTACTCCCACTTGCAAGGACCAGTTAGTGGAAAAGATTAGCAGTAAGCAGCAAAATCTTGAGGGGGAAAAATGACCAATGTCACCTTTCAAGCCACAAAAGCTGCAGCAACTGAATTTTTATGTTGCTTCCCAACTCCCCACGATGACTTACAGTTAACATTTGCAGCAGTGGCTGCTGAGAACTAAAGGCTTACTCAGCAGAAGCAACCTAAGGTGAATGTGCGGTGCTCACTCGTATGGGGTCAGTGTGAGCTGAAAATGCTTCACCCCCCACCATCATCAATATTGCCAGATAGGGAATGCAACCACATGATAACAGGGCTGGCTGTGACCTTGGTGTAAGTGACAAACACCCCACATTACAGCAGTTCACAAGTGGCAATAAGTAATAGGGCTCGCAGAGGTGGCCATCAAATATAAGTAATCAACTGGAGCAATGCAGAGAGAATGCATGAGCCTGGGAAATGGTCCAAGGGAGAAGTATAAAAAATACCCAGACAAACTGGAGGAAAAAGACATTTTTGTTTTAAGACGGGAGACTTATGAAGGTTGCTGATAGTGTCCTGGACTGGCTGGGAAGTAGAGATAAGTTGGATGAATGCTATATAAAAAAATAAATATCTTGCATGCCTTGGATAGCATCACGCTGGCAGAATAGGTATTTTCTTTCCTGCTCACAAGTGAAGCATATAGCAAACTAATTCATAGCTCATGGGAGGGGGGAGGCAAGGGCATGTCTGCACTAAAGCTTAAAACATAAATGCATCCAGGCCAACATCCTGGACTTACAGTAAAAAATTATAACCTTAGCTTTCATTTTAAGTACTTCTTTTTTTCTTATTTTCACCAACGTGAAGGGCAAGGGATGAGACTTGAAAACATCTCCAGCCTGTAATTGAAGTAGTGGTGTCTTTCTGAGTCAGCAGCTGAGGGGTGTGGTGGGGAAAAATGGAATTAAAAGAGACTATTGCAGTGCAGAGGTGTGTCAGACCTACAGGTCATGCAGAAAGGATTAGTCCTGGCGAGGCATTTCTAGCAATGAAGTGTGTCTTGTAGATTTTTCTCAAGCATGTGCACCCCTATTAAAAGTATAAATTCAGAAGAAAGCCATTTCTGCTAGCTTTGTCTCTAAGCATCTATCATTTTCCAAAGCTTTGAAATCTTCTGTGATGGAAGCTCAACCTCCAAACTGCTTCAGTCTCTCACTATGAGAGTGCTATCTTACAAATATCAAACTATTTCATTTTTTTTTCACAGTAGATCAAACTTTATTATCTGTCTTCATATTCTGCTCTCCACCTTTTCTAAAAACTGGATGTTATTAAGTAGACAAAGAACATTTGCAGTTTCCTGCTGTAGGGAAGAGCCACACACTATACAGCTGTTAAATCCAAGACTTTATACCTATACAGTTCTTAAATTCAAGACTTTAAACCTCCATTTTGTGTAACCTGTGGAGAACGCTAGAGTTGAAAAATGGAAGAAAAATATAACTTACCTGTTTTTCCTCTTTGTGCTTTACAGGTATAGTTGCAAAAATAGGGCATGTTACTTCAGCCCTCTGGGTAATCAAGGTCTGGGGCAAATGATAAAGTTGTAAGTAGATAATTCATTTGCAAATCTCTTTTCTTCTTTTCTTGTATTTGAACAATCTCATTTTTATAGTGGGCAACAAGCACTTTTGTGTGCAGTGAGAAAATTTATTGAACTCTTACTCCACTTTTCTAGGAATTCCATAACTGGACAAGGAAGCAAAGGAAGCAGGCAATATTCCCCCCTTTTCTGTTTTCCTCTTTCAATTTAAGAAGCTGGGCCAGTCTTAAACAGATGCCATGGAAAGGAAACAACAATTGCTTAAGATTGTCCTGTGACTCATATCAAAGGTGCTTCTGAAACTACATGACAAGAAGAGAGATTTGAGCAAGAGACAGAAATAGAACTTCTTCAGAGGCTGTGATTGAAGAGAGGTGACCCAGGGAACACTGGATCAGTTCATAGAACTGATCAAAGAACTGGTTTCCTTAACTGGAGTGGTGGGCTTTTCCTTCTATACCAGATTTTATTTTTAATCTGACACATGATTTTGAAGGTGTTCAACATTTGCAAATTGGCCAGAATTTCCTAAGCACTCAGTATTCAATGTGAAAAGTCTGTTTACAAATAGCTGCTTTCCCTGAAGTTAAACCAGTTGAGTGCTCTTTAAAGTTGAGCCTAGACTCTTACAAAAATTTAGGACAATTTTATCTTATGTGCATTAGCAGGACAATGACTGCAAATGCCACAAAACAGTGGAGCTTTGTATGTTCAGCCTGGTGATTTTACGCATTTCTTAAAGAAAGTAAAGAACGATGGTAGGGAGGTTGCCCATGAATAAGTCTGAGAACAATTGAGAAGTGGAAATAATTATGATTGCCCTGGAAATCTTCTGTTTTGTTTTGTCTATATGTTAGAAGTCTACCAGTTATAGAAATGAATATGCACTATTGAAAAACTTTGCCCACTAACTGTTCCAAGATGCTTTATCAATAAGTCAGATGCTTTTTGTGATATCTAAATCCTGCAGCGAAGGCCAGGTAGCAAAATCACTGGAGGATTTAAATAAGACAATTTCAAAGGACTCCAGAAAATGAGATGTTTATAGGCATTTCTATGCTTTTGAAAATCTGCTCCTGAATACTACCGTTAAAGAGATATATAGAGCACCTAAATGAATAAATTATATGCAATGTACCACATGCAATTTAAAGATAAATTCCATGAACAGTTCTAGAGTGCTATCTATCAAATAATTATTGATGTATATATTTCTTTTGATTATTCTTCTGTAGCTGCAAACTCTTGTTCTCATGTTTTTTCAGGAATGTACCATACTTGATAATAGTAAGCAAGTTTCTCTTTTCTTCAGCACCTAGCGGGAAATCCTATTGAAAACCATGTAGCTGACCTCGTTTATGTCGTATATGGAATCATTCATCTTTGCTTAGGTTTAGAAACTGGCTGGTCATGTTGAATATTATTCTGTTAAAAATCTGTAGGAAACTTTGGAATTGTCATGGAAACCTTTCAAGTGAGAGCTGGTAAGTTTGCTGCAAGTACACACTTTTCACTGGCTGCCTTTAACTACTGAATTCCTGACTCTTTCTTCATTTTATCCAGTTCCCTAAAATATAGGTTTCTGAATGACTAGACTTCTGTGGGCATGTGCATATGGCTCTTCCCAAGACAGGCACCTTTTCAGAAGAGAGAAGACACCGTTTCGGGATGAAACCATCCAGAACAGTTGCTAGAACATATTTCTATCTACAGCTGATGGCCAGCTGGCAATGGCTCCTTGCTGGCTGCAGATACTTGCCAGAACTAAATGTGTTTTTTTCCTCCCTGCCTTCCAATTTGTCTCTCTCTATTTTAATATTTCCTTTGTTTCTAATATTTCAGAATCATCACGGTCACCCTGTGACCCTTTGTAAGGCAGCTATAAGGACACGCCACTCTTTCATTTAATATATATTACTGGGGCCAAACAAGTATTCATCAATTAGATTGGAAGATATGATATCAATATTTTACACTTGATGTTGCACTTCATTTATAGTCAATTCACAGTTCATTTTTTGATGAAGTTTCTACTGAAATGTTTATCGAATATTTCCCTAACTAATATTCTGTTTATTTTTAGAATATGTTATTTATCTCTTGACAATTCTTTGGGGCATAATATATATTCAATTTACAGAAATCACGATATCTTTCAGGATGCTGAACATTGCCACTAGCATTAGTTAGAGAAAGAAGCATAGAAGAATTTAGTAGACAATTCAAACCAGATTTTTTTTTCCCCCTATGGAAAAAAAAAACCAGGAGTCTGGCTGCTGGTAGAAACCACAATTTTATGAATTTTGAGGGGAAGTAAGTGTTACTATAGACTGACATTTGGTGCTTTCTTGCATTATAGTGCTCTTAAAAATGGACATATTCTGTAGCTATTATAGGGAGTTAACACATACTGCAGTGTGTTGAACTTTAAAAAATGTTTCTTTAAACCTTTTAAATCAGTAGAAACATCTTATTTCAGATGAATCCACTTAAATGTATTATAGAAAACCAAACAGAAAATGGCAGTAAAGAACTGTCTTGTGCAAACTAGCAGTAACACAACTGTACTCTAAAAAAAAATGTTTACAATTCATATTAACTCCTTAGAAAGAATCACAAAAACAATGCAGTGTTAGTTCTGGAAATTGCTGTGGCTGGTCACTGTAAATTAGTTCTGGAACACTTTAAACTGTTTTTTGCTAAGTTCACAGCATGATCAAATCCCTTTCCATGTGTTCTAATAATTTTCATACCTCAAATGTTATCTAGATTAGAACCACACATAGCAGGTATGGTATGGTTTGCTTTGAGTAATATTCACTTGTCTACATGTAAACCTGGGAAGCAGTTTTACAAAAATAATTTTTTACAAATTTATTTTACTTTTGGGTTATTAAGTCTGAGACACATTAAAGATGCAAATTTTAAACTCTGTCATTATATAAAATTTTATCCATGGCTCTCTAGATGAGTTTTGAGAGGTTGTACATACAAAAAGAGAAGCTACAAGGCTGTTAGACCTTTTTGGCCCCTGAAGTGAAAATAAAAGTGGCAAAAAGGGGAATATTGAATCTGAAACTTGCATGCAGCAGGGCAGTGGGATTTCTTTTGAAGGGAATCAGGGAGGTAATGATCTTAAAAAACCTCCTCTGTGCCTGAATAAGGAGGTATCAAAAAGTAGTAATGATGAGTGAGGAGAAAAAGGAGAGGAAGCAAGGTTATTAAAAACTAGTCATAAATTAGCAGTTGCAGATTGGTAATGATGTGCCACAACAAGGGAGAGGAGATAAGTCAAAGTACGATGGTGAAGGAGGAAAGAAAGAAAAGGTCAAGGTTTCCTACTCTCCTACGCAGCATCTACTGTAAGCCTCAGTCTCTTTTGTACCTTGCAGGCACATTGGGAAGTGCAGCCTTCATTTGTCCTCGTCTGGAGGCTCCAGACAGAGATCTTTCTGTCCCCATCCTTCTTTGCCCTGTGTTTGCAGAGGTTTGGCACTGTAAGGCATAATATACACCTAACTGGCAAAAATTCCTGGTTTTTGGGTTGACACTCTTAGTCTTTTTTTGTAACATGAGACCAAATATGTGTTGTTTTTGCAAGGTGGTCATGGAGCAGAGCCATGGGAGATGGCACAGAGAGGGGAGGAGTACCAAACTCGCTGTAGTCAGCCTCTGGACAGCTTGAAAGAGGCAGATAAGAGCAAAACAGGGACCAAATCAAAGTGGTGATGTAAACACATACAGGAGCATTCCATGTTTCCTCTCACGTCCAGCATATCTAGCTCCAAAGATTTACATGTGTTATCCTACAGGCTCGTGAATTTTTGGTGCTCACCGGTGAGGGTATGCAACACGTGCCTTCTCAGATAGATGAAAATAATGATAAACATGTGAAATTTGAAAAAAAAAAAAAAAAAGAAAGTATAAACACTCACTTCAAAGACTTCACACCGTGTTATTGAAATTAATGCTAAGGTTTATTCAGTTCTCACTCATTATGTTTGTCTTGTGTTGAGTAGTGATGATTACACGACACTGATGCATGAACTAGTATTCTAATAGGTTTTTAATTGAACTGAGGAAAATACTTGTGGGGTCAAAGTTTTTAATGAATGAGCAGATTAAATGTCCCATGAAAGGTACCATATGGTTTTTTAAAATCTGAAAATTAGTTGCAAAGTCACAGTTAATTTAATTATATGGTCTCTCTGTCTTGGGATAATAAAGTAGACTGAGAATTATAATAGAGAATAAAACCTTTGCCATTGAGAGACCTTTTAAAAAAGAAATGTTTGGATAACTGCTTTTAAATTATTCTACTCATATTTATGAGGATATTATTTTAAAGATAATGTATTTAGGTCATAACAAAATAGTGATTGGTGATGTGTCATCTTCTGAGTTGGACCTTCTTGCTGTGTCAGTATCACTCTGTGTGCATGCAGTAAAGCCAAGATACTCTCGTAAACACATGGGAAGTAAATATTTTGGGACACTTACAGGGTTTCCTGGCTTTAAGTACACTATCCAAACTTTTTGACCAGTATAGACTGACTTTTACAGAACATTCTTGTAAGAAAGCAGCTGCCTTTCAATGCACCTGCAACTGTCATGAAAATGTTTTTTTTAAAAAAAAAGTTTACGTATACTATACCCCAGATTTTGCCATAGTCTTCCTTGACTGTGTATGATTAATATTTATAATTTTTGAAAATATCAAATGTTTATTCTTCTTTCCAGCACAGTGCTGTTTACCAGCTATGATCACCACCAGCATATCTTTTTTTTTTTAAATGCAAATTCTTGACCTGCATTGGTTTTCTTCTTCCCAGATGGATGATAAATAAAGTCAAGTCTTTGATTCATTAATTTGAATACCTGTAAAAATCACAGAACAAAGTTTATCTTGTGGTTAGAGGACAAGATGGAACTTGTATAAGGAATTAAACAGGATTATTCACAGAAACAGTTCTCTACACCAGTGAATATTCTGCATTTAACGAAGCAGAGAAATCAGAAGTCTTTTCAGCAGCAAAATCAGTCACTGGTAAGAAATAAGGCTGGTTCTGATTGTATTTTTTCAGGTATAGTTCAAAAATTTTTTTTTTAAATGTAGGTTTCTTTTTATTTTGGTCAAGTAGCTTTCTTGAAGATGTACACTCAAGACATTAAGACATGAAATCAACTTTCATATTCTTCTGAAATTGGTTAATTTATTTATGGTGTCTGGAGAAAAGTAGTCTCAGATCTTATTAATATTTGTCAAAGAAGTAAATACATAATAATAGAAAATTAATTGTTTAGAATTAGTGTATGAAAAATATATTTTTAAAATGTTTCATAGAAGTAGATGGAGAAATCATAAAGTAAAATTTCCCTGATCACCAAGATCTACCTTATTGCTCTTTCTTTCTTTTACTAATGGCTTGATGAAGCGTGTATCTTTTCAAATAGATTGATCAGAATGTTTAAGTATCCGTTCTGACTTCTTATACCAAAATGAAATGATAGGAAAAGGCTGGAAGTTGTCATGCTTCAACACTGCCTGAATAGAAAAAAACCCTGTTTTGAAATAGTGAATACCCAGAGGAAACTGGAATAGATAACCTGAGTCATTAAACTGCATTGTTAAAAGAGACTTAATTCTTTTCTTCTCCTAATCTCCTCTATTTTCAGGGGTGGAGGTGTTTCTATAGACTTGTGATATTGTCTTGTACTAGACAATTTCCTCCTCAAACCTCTTGGCCTTTCTTTTTAAAATGAGCAGTTTTGAATAATTTCAGTCACAAGTGTTCATAGTAGGATGATATAGTGAATCTTATTGATTATACTTGTGGTGAAATATTTCCTATTTCTTGTTGTATTATTAAATAATGCAGCACAGGAACTTTTATGACATAAAGGAAACTACATATACAAACAATTTTTGCTGATCTAAATGACTGTGTTACTGAGAATTAAAATTGTATTTTATGTGGGAGATAAAGGAATTGGAGTGGTCTTCTGTGCAAAATAGATTTGTTGCACAGGAAACACTTAGCTTTTTTTCTCCAAAATTTTCACACTGAAGACAAGATTTGCAAACAGATTGATTAGCAGAGGAAAACAGTTTGGTTTTTATTTATGCATCCTAGGATACACATTATTCTCAACTACCATTTGCCTGAATATCAGTTCCTTGAAACCTATATCCTAAAAACATTAATACTAAGCACATGAAAAGGTGAGGCTAAAAATTTCAAAATCTTTTTGCGTGCAGTTGGTTGGATAGAAACCTATGGAAAACTTTAAAAAGTAATAGCTTAAAAATGAGAATTTTGACACAATTTATTTTCTGCAGAGTTAGGGAGAAAGGAGTAGTAGTAGGCTTGTGTCTAGTGCCCTGAAGCAGAGGTGTATCCAACCCAGTTATTCCATGTAAATGGAAGGCCAAGGTCTCCTCTGGCTTGTAGAGGCTGGAGAATATAAAAATCTGACCTCACTTCCTGAGCTGACTTTGACCTTAATCTTGTGTTGGGGAACTCAGCTTCAACCCTGCAGTGCTTGGTCTCACTCAGAGCGTGCAGTATTTCTGATGTGCATTTGCTCTGTAAATACCTTTAACTTCTAAGTTGTTTTTTTTTTTTTTTTTTAAACCATTAGACTGGTATAAAAGTAATTTTTTAGACAGTGGCTCTTCAATTCTGCCCACCTTAATAAGTAATAACTGTGACCATTCTTACATTAAATGCAATCTTTGGTTTGATGTATGCCATTTGCAGTAGCTGGGAAGCTGAAAGTAGATTTAAATTGACCAAAAATAGCCAATTAAGGTTTTTACCTGTGAAATGCTATTTTTATTTTTTTTGTAGTAGCTGAAATCCAAGAGAACTCTGGGCATATGTTTCTACCCCTGGGGGGCCCCGATATGCAATAAGAATGGAAGAATATTTAAATCTGGATTAGAAGCAGGTAAAATGAGATGAAAACTTGAAAGAGTCAGTAGAGGAGGAGTGGAAAAAAGTTATTTTTATATTGATATGCCATGAATTAATAATATCAAAGTGGTTGATATTGATATTACATTATTATAGGAAACAAATGTTTGGGCTACTTATAATAATTTTATGTTAAATCTAATGTAAATCATCTTTAAATCCTGGTTTTAAAATTTAAAAAAAAAGAACAAATAACCAAAATGTAATACCTAAGCATTACTGAAAAACATGTTTTCATTCTCTGTTAATTTTGTTATTTATTACATCTGACTATACCTGTTGATAGCCATAAGGAAGGTCACAATTTCTGATGAGTTATTGAAGTTGTACCTTCTTTATACTATTGGTTTTTGCTTTGTTTGAATTAGACTTTGTAATTCTTCAGATTATTGATCTCTGCAACCAAATAATTCTGATAGATTCTGTGGGTTCATGTGTTTTTTTAAAGAGTTTACATGGCACCAAGTGCTCTGCTTATTACCCATCAAAACTGCTTGGAATAATATATCCAGTAAAAAATCCCCAAACCAGACTGCAACAATAAAAAAAAAATAGACCATTGTTATTTCAAATAATTGCTGAAGAAGGTGTTCTGGTGAAATTATCAGGGTTGGAACACCTTGGCTGCAACCAACAGTGAGGGAAGAGGAGGGAAATTTATTCAAGTAGAAGTTTCTTAGCTGAAAATCAAAATAAAACAAGCTGATGAGAGAGAGAACAAGAGGCCAAGTCTCTATTCCTTGATAAAGGCACATGATCTTGACTGAAGGACAAACAGTGGTGAAAAAAATAAACTTAGCACAAAAGTCAGATTCTGATTTCTGGATTTTGACTGTACAGAAGGTAGGGGAACTGGTCTCTAACCAGTTACATGTGTGAAGGCAGCTTGGCAATGAGTGACTGATGGAGAAAGTGCTGTTCTCACCTACACTATCATCCTCCCCAGACTATGGGGAGATTTTGTTAGACTACTCATGCAGCAGGTCTGTTTGCCACCTTCAACTCTTCTGTTATTACAGGGAGGATTTATTCAGAAGCACTTGCATGTTTAGCATCTGATCCTGAAAATATGAACACAAATAAATTTCTGCATGAAGTCTGTCCCACTGGAATGTTATGCTTAAAGTGAATTTCTTGTCTATAATTGTTCTTGTGAATGAGGATTTGTGACTGGAAAGGAGGTGGAATTTTTCAAAGGGATTCCACACCCTACAACACGCTCAGTATATGAATCAGGGGAGAGAAGGAGGAAGGGAAGGATGTTGGGAGTGATATCTGTACTCCCGAATCACGGTTAGGTGTGATGGAGCCTTGCTTTCCTACGGATGGCTGAACACCTGCCTGCCCACGGGAAGAGCTGAATGAATTCCTTGTATGCCTGGCTTTTGACTTGTTTGACTTGTTAAACCCTCTTTACCTCAGGCCCGTGTGCATTCTCACTTTTACTCTTCTGAGTCTTTCCGCCATCCCAACATGAAGAGAGTGAACAAGTAGCGGGGTAGTTCTGGGGTCAAACCACAACACTTCTCCTTTTTTTTTTTTTTATCCCTGAAAAAGCACCCTAAAGTTTATGGAGAGGGTTCAATTTCACGAGTCTATTAAAAAAGCAAATGAAAACCAAGCAGTGACATTTCATAGGTCACCTGAATGGCTGGAACATGCTAAAGCCATTTTATGGATGTTTGCTACCAGACCTAACAGGGGAACTAATAAGAGTAGCAGCTTACCCTTTTTGTGTGCAAACTGTTACTGGACTTACTCAGCTGGTGCATTTCATAAATATTTGCTGATAGCTTTAGGCAAATGCTACAGTAAGCATCACTTTGAAGCATTTTAAGTGGATGTTCTGGTGGCTGCACATCTCAAATCCTGTAATAAAGCCAAAATGTATTGCATAGAAAATTGGTGTGTTCATAAATTTTATACTCCTCTTCCCTTTTATGTAACTTTGCTTCTGCAGCTCCATGTTCACAAGGAGCAAATCAGAAGGTGCCTTTTTTGTGCTCTTCAGTTTGTACACATCCCTTTCAGGTTCTTCATCTCAGTCCTAGTTCAAGATGTTTGCATAGTCTCCTTGTCCTGATAGCACTTCTTTTACTACCCTTTCTTTCCTGCCCAATGGCCTTGTTCAATCATAGTTTCAAACTTCTGACATGAACCTACTCTTATGCTTTCTCAATTACTACTTCCCCCCCTGCCAATTTCCTGTATTTACCAGAAGCATGGTTCTATTCTGAATTAGCTCTCATTTTTTTCATGCCAGCTACCAATCCTATTTTTATTCTGATAGCTCCCATCCAAATCCCCTTTTTATTTGTTTACAACCACCACTTTTGCCTTTTTATCACCCAAAGAGCTGTGGGACATTTTGTAAAATTCAGCTTTTCCCAATGAGATTGTTATTCTCCTTTGCATTAGGATATTAATTTCTCAAATGCCTTGGAGATGCAGAAAATTTAAGAAAATCCCCAGTAAGCATAATATTGTTTCCTTTTTATCCCACTTATCGGATTTCTGCTAGGTAATGTGATATTGCTTGTGAAGAAAGTAACAGCTTGACAAGTTTGAAGCAACAGGTGTATGGCTTGTTTCTGCTATTCTGTTTCATATCACGGTGTGTCAGCACACAAAGGATATCTTTTTATTTTTTTCTTTTGCTAAATGTGGAGGATTGCCAGTAGTAACTCCATATTTGCTGGCATTAGGAGGACAGGCTCAGCAGTGCTAGGAGGCTGAGGCAGCTTCCCTATGCATTTCCAATTAATCCCAGCAGGTTGTCTCTCTGTGGCAGGATAACACATAAAGTGCACTGCAGGATTGTGGTACTTTTATGGAAAAGAAAATACTTGTGTCTGTACTTCAGATCCAGAGCTAGACAGAGCTTGCCTGTAGTCTTTTATCCATGAATACATTGAGAACATTCTCGAGTGTACAACGCAATCCAGCAGGTGCTCTTTCCCAGCTGAAGATCCCATGACTTATTTTGAAAATCAAACAGAAAACCTGTGCACATGCTGGCAAACGAGTGAGATCCTAAGAGTCAAAGCAGATGAAATGGCTGATTCTAAAGTTACCATAGCAGATGGGATCCTTTTTTTTTCTTGGCACATCTATTATTGATACACTTGTTGTGCAGATGTTATTCATATAAATACACAAATGAATTGTACTGAGGTATCAGAATTTCTGGTGCCTGCCTTACTTTGATGATGAATAAATGAAAGCACCGATTCCTGTTATTGATAAAGAAGGGCTAAATGATGTACTCACATGTACAGTCTCCTATAATTTCTTTAAATTATGAACTATTACAATTTGATTTTGTTTTTTAGACAGAGGGCTCATTAATCAACACTCCTGAACTATCAAAGTCATTATTGAATGATATTTTATTATGAAAGATTGTATTTCTTACACAGTGATAGTGTGATGGAGGCATTTTGAATTTCAAATGAATAGCTGCACATCTTTGGGATCTGTTAATGCACACCAGCTCAGAGCCAAATAGCCACCAGCTATTCATATAGAGTGTGACGTTTCTGAGTTGTCTTGTTTTCTCCTACAATCACATTTGCAGAGGTGAAAGCAGTTAACACAGCAAACATTTTTCTTTAATGATTTTGTCAGCTGTACTGAAACCCTTTTTACTTAAAGGCAGGAGTGTTTTTCCTAATTTTCATATATTTAGAAAAATGTATGTATTGTGCCTGTATAATGATTCACAATTAAGGTGGTTTTATGTATTTATATATTCTATATGTTCTTCTGTATATGATTCTACCCTTTTCTTAGCATTTACTTCCTGTGAATTAGATTAAAAAGTCATGTTTCCTCCCCAAATCTGTTAATTTGCCTAGAATGTGTAATTGTCCCCTGGAAAGAAATAAAAAGCTACTTGATGTTTAACATTGGTGTTCTGACAGATTTTAAAAAAAAATATATATATTGTAAATTAAAAATGTTACTTTCAGACACAGTTAAAAATAACTTAAGACTTTCTCTGCTATTGAAACATATGTACTTAATTTTTTTCTATGGTTAGAAAAAAAATGACTTCTATGAATTACTGCATATTCGTTACCGAATTGTGATCCTGAAGTCTCATCTTGTAGTGAAGGTGTATAGTAGGTGGCTAAGCTTTAGAGGTAAGAACAGGATATTCCATTCAATGAGTAAACTCAAGGCTTCAGTACAGTGATAAGATAAATATTCTTGCTGGTAGCAGCAGGAAATGCTCTTTGATGTGTTCTCTGGCAGTTCAGTACAAATGGGCCTATCATGAATGCTGATGGAATTGAAAACTAACTAGAGGAGTCAGCCTTGAGAACATATCCCCTCACTATCCTGTTTGGCAATAGAAGTATAGAGTTTTATAAATAAGGAAATAAGTCAGACTCTCCAATCTTATATTACCAGTGTATACAGTGAATAATTTTCAGAAAATGCTATTAAGATCTTTCTGGAAGAAATATTAGGTTTCAAGCTAAAAGTCGTTGCGGTTTTTGGATAGTGAAATTGTAATCTATCCAGAAACTAATTTTTCAAAAGGTGCATCGTTTTCAGAGAGGACAAGAAATTAAAATTCACATTTCTCAGAAAAATCTAGAGATTTATTTAAACTATTGATATTTCATTAATATTGTTCTTGGGCTAGAGCATTTAAAATAGATACACAATTTTTTTTTTATGTCAGCTTTGTAAAGCGACTTGAAAGACTTTGGTTTTCTGTGTTATAATATTGAACCTCTGTCTCCATGTACCTCCCTGGTATTTCAGAACATATATTGAGCATCTTTGTATGCTATGCTCAATCCAGGTACATTTCCCAAAATATATAATAGCCAATTTCCTCCCCTCACATAGACCAAGGGATTTTCCCAGACACCATGATATAGGTACCTCAGCCAAGAGGAAGACAAACATTTTTTTTTACAAAAATGCTAAGGTAGATTAATGAAAAATTAGGTGTCTTGTTGCAACTGAAATTATTCTGCAACCTACAAAACATTGTGGCCTTTAAATGTTTAAAGAAACAGTTTATAAGAAAGATGGGAACAGACATTTCAGCGGGGCCTGTTGCAATAGGACAAGCTGTAATGTTTTCAGACAAATAGAGGGTGTATTTAGACTAGATACAAGGAAGAAACTTTTTTACAATGAGGGTGATGAAACTGGCACAGGTTGCCCAAGGAGGTGGTGGATGCCCTGTTCCTGGAAAAATTCAAGGTCAGGCTGGTCATGGCCCTGAGGGAATGTCATTGCAGGGTGTTGGATCAGGTGACCTTTAAAGGTCCCTTCCAACCCAAACTGTTCTGTGATTTCACCCAAATACTAATGCAGGCTTGAGCCAGAGCAATATACTTTACATCCTGTGTAGAATACACGATTTTTATTTATGTGTTTTCCCGGCTACACAACCATACAAATGGAAGGGCTTGGAATAATTTATTTGAAGGAAAACATATATATACTATTCTAATTTATAAATTATTACATTGTATAAATAGCAAAAAACCAAGCCACTTGCAGAGAAAATTGAACCTGGAAATAAAATAGATGCGCTCTTGTCCCTGGGGAGAGGTTTGGATCCCATGAATGTTCTACTGCTTGAGAATATTTTACTAGAGATAGAAATTATCCTTGCCAAGGAAGCATCACAAGATTTCAGATTTTACATTTTATCAAATTCCATATTGCAGGGAAGAACAAGAAGATATTGATGTGAATTTCACTAACTCTTGAAATAATCACTGCCCTTAAATTGAAGTGTGTTAAAGAAGATTAAGATGCTGTTCCTGGTTGCCAAAGGTGAGGTATCCCCAATTACAGGTGCTAGTGACCCACACAGCAACAACAGGAAGCCTTGGGTTTAATGTTCACTTGGGAAAAGAGGATTATCATAGAGGGAATGTGGTCCTGAATTTGAAACTTACAGATGTTGAAGACAAATTGCCTTCCTCAGCTAGAGGAATAATTTTGATTAATTTATTTTTGTTTTCCCATGGTTATGTGAATCATGTTTCAATTATAATGGCTGGAAGTACGATGGTTACTAGAAAACAGAGTCTGTTCTGCTTCACTACAGGGTTTTTTGGGTTTGTATTTTGGCTCTGAAATGATTTAGGCTATTAAATAAATGCAACCTACAACGTCTATTCTGAAGAAAAAATACTGAAATGTGGGAACCAGTGATAATAAAGGGGAAGAGATTTAGCAGTTCTTTTTGCTTCAATAAGGATTTCAGAACTGGTTACAAAATTTGTTCATTGAATGAGTAGAATTGGCTGGAGGAGGGAATGAGCAAATAAAAGTTTAGAGGCTTATCTAATAACAAACCCATGTGTCAGCAGTTCTGAATGATGACAGTTTTACACAGCTAGATATTTTAATGTAGCACTATTAATACAGTTAACGTTCCCCTGACTATGGAGAAGTTAAGGGAAAAATCTTTCCTCTATCAATTTGTCACAGTGCTTTACCGGCAGGAATCTACTTAACTGTATCTTAATTTGTAGAATTAATGAATGCCATGAAGTTGGTTTCTGCCTTTTCTTTCTTTTTTTTTTTTTTTTTTTTTTTTTTTTGCTAAAGAGTACTCAGAACCCTAAAAATTTGAGTTACAATGTGCATGGTAATAATTCATTTTTTAAATTAATATGTTGAAAAATAATGTATGATCCTAAATCTATGCTTTAAACAACTGGTCTAAAGAAGCTCTAAGGAGTTTGTGGTGTAAAGTTTGGGTTTCATATTGAGATTAAACTTTGGCCACATGTCAGTTGAGAAAAAAATTCAGATCTTCTTCAAAAAGTCAGGCAGAATAAACACCAAATTGCTGCACCAAAAGAAACAGACAAAGTAAATAAATAAATTTTGTTTATCACTAATAATTTTAAAATTATATAGGTATTTAATTGCATATCCTTTTAAAAACAGTTCTATAATGTTGTTTTGTAACTATGTACCTTCCATGGTTTTACAAAGATTTAAGTTGCTTTATAAATTAATTATTTTTTTTATAATGATTGATTCAGAGAATATATATCTCTTACTGTTTCCTTATACTCCTTTTAGGGGGATGGAATGCAGCAAAGTTGAGATAAGTTAATGCCACTGAAATCAGTCCATAAGAAGTTTCTCTTAATAAGAAAACTAGGAAGAATGAACAAGACTAACTTAGAGCAGTCTGTTATTTTCATCTATCAACATATACTTCAGAAAAAGCTATTGAGGCACCAGAATTTATTTGCAGGGAAACTAAAATTATTCTTCAGATTGACGTTTGCTATATCCTGTTACTCTCTGATGAAAGAAAATGTAGTTCCTTGCTGTACAAAATCTGTAATATTCATTCATGGTATAAATGGCTCCCAAATGATTATTTAAGCCAAACAAGGTTCCATTGTCACCAGGGAGTGTCAAGCAAGGTCTTGGGATTTGCATAATAATTGGTTTGAAACAAGTGATATTCCATACAGTACTATGTATACAGAGAGAAATGAATATGGTAGCCACAGTCTGTGAGATCAGTATCAGCACCGTAATGAAAACTGAATATTTTTCAGTCTTTGGAGGTTTTCAAACATCCGTAAAGCTAATGAGCTAATTTAGATAAGCATTAAACATGAATTTAATCACATTACTGGTAATTATTAGCAGACACACAATATGAAGGCCTTACAGTTTCCTTCAAAAGTTGTAATTAAGCATAAAAAAATAAATTGTTTGACCTAATGCACTGCATATAAATGACTCAACTAAAGACTTTTAGATTTAACAGAACGCTTAGCTTAGAGTCATTTTTCCTTATATACTTTTTAGCTGAAAGTAAAAGTATGTTTTTCGCCCCATGTTAACTTAAGAGCAAAATCACATATGTCTGCAAATGCTGCCTACTGAAATCCAAACCCATTTCCTAAAAGTACACAGCATATCTTTACCTGACCTGTGGTCTCACTCCCATGCTGGTCATGAGTCAGCAGGTAAGCACCTGCTGCCAGTAATCTACCCAGCTCCTGAGAAATATTTAAGGCTAAGCATGTGAGCAAGAGTCTTGAGTTTAAGAATAAAAACTGTGCTCAATAAGATTTGGCATTGTGCCTGTCCACATTTGCCAGGAAAAATCTGACCCAAAAATCTTCAGAGACATCAAAAATGTTTCCTCTTTGGCTGCCTAGACCAGGCAAGAGGCTACATTCCCAAAGCATTTCAGTGATAAAAGGTAATGGGTGGAGCATAAAAAGTGTATAATTTTTTTTTTAAAGGATTTTGAATTCAAGTTTCCAGCCCTAGAAAGGTGTGACCAAACAAATATTTTTAGTTTGCCTGTATTAAAGTAAGAGTGGCTCTTGCACAAAGTCTTAAAGCTTGAGTGTATAGAGTCTGGTCCCTGAAGTTATGATTCTGGAAAGAAATGCTTAATAATCTGATTTCAAATAATGGAAGAGAACTGTTTTTTGAAAGCTGGCAAATGACTGTGACTCCTCAATTTCTCTCAGGCAGAAGGAGAGGGCTTTCCTATTTAACAGAGTGGTGAACTCATCTACTTTTTCATTTTTCAATAGACCATTGCTCAAGAACACATCTTCCATGCCTTTACTCCTGTTACTCAGAAGTTACACTTTTTCAGCAATATCGGAAAATGGAGATTTATATGAAAAGAGATAAAATGCCTTTTTTCCAATGGATTATCACTGATATAAAATTATTATCTTTTTAGAGGCTTGTAGAAAGCCATATTTTTCACTGTAAAAATTGGCAGCGAAACCATTTTCTGTGTAATAAATTTTCAGTAAAAGGTGTTCAGCCACCTCTCTGCCTAGCTATGCTATCTGTGCCTGTGATTAAGCTGAAGCCGTTTTTGGGCTCTTGCAGGTCAGCTCTCAACCTAGGCTGGAATGTGCTTTTGCACACAACCGTGTGGCTAAAGAGGAATCAAGCCAACTTTTCCTGTCTGAGAAATGAATAACAAAATGGGCCATGCTTAAATATCTTGTGGAATTTTTACAAAAACTTCCTTCCAGCCTCCAAGCCCCACAATATTTGGCACAGGAACAAGCAGAATTCCTCAGATGGAAGAGTAGGTAATCAACTGTAGGGATGTAGGCATCAGCAATCACCAGGTGTAGGGCGCCTCTGTTGTGTAAAATTCTTCTGCTTCTTACAGCTCTTTCTCCTTCCTGTCCTTCACTCAACTGTTCTTCACTCTACTTGAGAACATTTTTCTCTCTTCCTACCCCTCTCTTCCCCTGATGTAGTCACCCTTTCTTCTTTTGTTGTTCTTCCATCTGGGTAATCCTTGCTAAACAGCGCATTCCTGAAATATTGTGGAGCCATGATGACTCCTGCAATTGCATTCCTCAATTTATTTATTTATGTTATACATCTTCCTCTTATGCTATGTTTATATAAGCAGTTACAACAGTGCAACACACTATCTATAGACTAATTAGAATTTACTATAATAAACACAGCTATTAATCACGACTTTCATTATTTCCTGCTCTAATAAACTCTTGATATAATCCAGGACAATGACAAGGGAATGATCATTAATAACAAATATTTGGTATTTACTAATTAATTAAAGCTGCTCATTAATTTATTTGAAGGATAAAGATTAAAGAAACAGGCCATTCATGTAATTTACTGTAAATGAAAACCAAAATATCTTCTCTTGGAATTAAAATTTTCATGAAACTTTGCATATTGTATTAAGGACCTTGTGGGTGGAAAGCTACAGCTGTTTAATGAATAAAATTCCTCATTTAATTCTCAGTCAGAGCCCTCAGAAGCTGTATGGTGCATATGTGAAATTACATTAAGCAAATAAGAAATTATATTCTCATTTGCACACTGCATGGAAAGAATATTTCTTGCTATGTTTTTGTGCTTTGTCTACAGCAAATGGAGCTGAGACCTTATCTCCATGTCTCACCTTGAGGTCTCGTGGTTCTGTTGTGCTCAGCTAATATAATACAAATAGAAAATATCAACTTCTTGCAAGAATATAAAATCGGAGTGAGAAAAGGAATTTAACTTTTTTTGTTGTTGCCTCAGGCACAGCTTGAGTTAAGTGACACCCATGTCTGTGAAACTGATTTCTGCAGCCTATCTGCTGGAATTACCTTGCACAACTACTCCTGTATTCTTTTGCTGATGTCTTTCACTCTGTGTTTTTGTAATACTCTAATTGCACCTATGTGTACTCCTCCTGTTGTTTCAATATGCCAAATTTGAGTATGAGAAATTTCTGGCTGTTAAAGACTTGTGTTTGATTAACATCTGATGTTGTCTTACCTCTTTCAGAGTCTTCATCAAGAGCCTAAAGCACTTCATGTCCTGTGCCGATGTACAAATTTTTCCGTAATTTTGATGTATACTGGGAAAGTATGATGTGGAATGAGAAGGTGTGGTGATAACTCAAGGAAAAGAAAGGCTATTAGAAAAACTACCTGCAGCAGGAACTCTAGAGTCTTCTCTGTTTTTTTTAACGGGGATCATCTTTCATGGTGTTGAAGGGCTGCTTGTAGGTGCTGGGGTGCTGAGGAGGTTGTGGAAATGCACAGCCCCTTCCCAGGATTTTGGTGGAAAATGTACCTTGGACAGAGCCGTTCTTACTCAGACACTTGGGCTCCACTGCCTGATTTATGTGTGGAAATCCTTGTCTGGGCTTTTGAGTCATGAAAACAAATTTGCTTGAGGTGTGTCAAATGTACTGATGCACTGAACCTGTATCTTTTATTAAAGGGATATGATTAAGGAATATCCCTTCAGGATATTAATTTATAGGACTATTATTAATACTAATATGGTATTAATATAGACTAATATTAATACTGGATAACAATATAATAGGAATATAAATTCAGGACTATTGTCTAAAACTTCAAAACCAGTTTTTGAAACCAAAACAATCAAAACATAATCACAATGAACGTTAGCAGAAGAAATACCCAGTTCTGTTCGTGTTTCTTTTTGTTATAAATTATTTCATGCCTATTGTGTCCCATTTCCAAATTTCCAGAGCGAAGAGTCTGACCTTTGTAAAATGTGTTTTGAAGGTCATTTGTGTTTGGTCTCTCTGAATTTAAAATTTTTATCTTTTCAAATTGTGAAATTTAGGTGTGGATTCACTGAAGTGGAACAATTCCAATGTGATTTTGGAATAAGATTTTTTGAAGTCCTTCATGGTGGGTGTTATATATATGTGTTTTAATTCGTGCTTATAAGGTTTATATCTGTCTAATATTAAACGTCTGTATGGGATATGAATGCTTAAAAATCCAAAACTACAGGGAGACTGCATTTCACTGAGAAACAGTTCCAGGAAGGGTAAGGAATGTACCCTCAGCTAAAGATTTCCGAGAAACCCATTATCATATCTGCAGAACCAGCTTAGCAGAAGATGGGCCATCACGGGGAAATCATCCGGCCATTAACACCACGATAAGATATCGGCGACATATCAGGACCATCAATCTGTTCCTGGGAGGATACGTGATTCCATCAAAACCCCATCTCCTCATCGGAAGGACATTGTTCCTCGCTGGAATCACTAAAGAAACCAAATTAAATATCTTTGGACTCTGGACTCTGAATACAAAGTCGCCTTCGGCAAAATAAACTGTATAAAAACTCACTGCTCCGGGACCATGGTGTGAACAGAGCTTCACTGACACCCTGTCAGGTTGCCTGTCACCCAGTATCCGATCCCGGGCTCGGTACTGTTTTTTTCTGCATTGTGGCTTTTTCTTCTTTTTATCCTTAATCTCTGCCAAATTTTCTATCAATAAATTTGTTCTGATTTTTATTATAGGAATTGGCTCGTTTCATTTATAACAGTGGGAGTAGGAAATTCTCTTAGATCATGGCAGTGGAATCAGTGCACTTCCAACAGCATTTGAGATTTTTTTGGTAGAAATTATTTATACAATTTTATGACTTCCAACACTCATTTTTAAGCTTACTTTTTTATAAACAAGACATGTGTATAATATATTCATCATTAATCTGTGACAGAGCACATTAGTTTATATCTCAAGATAATCCAAAAACTTAGGGTAGCCTTTCTTTTTTTCCCCATAGGAAAAGTACTTTGAAATTTATAGTAATTATTCGTGTCTCAGTGAATCAGCATGAGTCATAAAAGATAGAAGAAATATTCCTATGCCATGCTTGCCATCCTCCTCTTTATATTTGCATTTTCAAATAAAGAGGGGAAAAAAAATAGAAAGAAAAACCAAAACCAGAGTAATTTTGACCTATGTTGCTCCTTCAGTCAGTCATTTAAAAAAAAAAAATCTCCCTGAATTAACAAAAAATGATGCGCCTGTATGTCTGTGGAAGCAGAGGGCTCCAGTGGGATCTTGTTCATTCTGTGAGTTTTTGTGACCTCTGGATGAGCAGAACGTTGCACATGAATATGTAGGCAAGCAGCAGCCAGGCAGATGTTACACTTACTGACCTTCACTCACTGAAACTGATAATCAGTTTGGCTGTCATTCATTGTGCTTTTGAGGCTTTCTGGCAGCAGATGAATGCCAAGGAGACATATTTGATCCTGTAGGTCCTGCCAGAAATTAGGTTTGTACTTGGATATTTTGAAATGAATCTGAGTCGAGTTTGACAACAAAGGGAAGGCTGCTGCAGTAACATGTGCAGGTGATGCACTTCTCAATCTGTTTGTATTCTCCAGACAGGGAGAGATCAGGGCCCTTTCCTGCCTTTCATTCAGCTGTGGATATCAAGGCCAAATGCACAGTAATGTCAAAACATATAATTTATTTATTTATGCAGACAAACTGCCACTGAAGTTGCACCTATGTAACCTAATGAATGGAGCATCAGTGTTTGACTTAATAACAGGCAAAGAATTAATTACCAGCAGCAGAAGTCTTCAGCTTTGTAATTTGGAAATTAGAAGGGGGTGAGGACAGACATTGAATATTAAGATAAACTTTTTTTACACGGCTAATGGCGTCTTGCATACTTTAGTTGCCCACTAAACAGTGTTTGATTATAAAGCAAATTTTCTACATTTTTAATCAGGCTTTTTTTTTGTCCCCCTAGTATTTCATTAATGGTTTATGGAGGTTCTGCAGAAGTAGATGAGGATGAGCAATACTGCACCTGCATGTGCTGGATGGAAGGAATGTGGCAACAGAAGCATAATAATGTTTAAGAATTAGAACATTTGAGGGTTTGTAAGGCTGCAGAAGCTGCAGTGGGACACAGGCCTCTGCCTCACAACCATCCAGAAATCAGAAAAGCTAAATATGCTGCGTGTGTTTTTAAAGTGGAATGAAGAAAGTACGTGGGGGGAAAAAAAATAAAGAAATTTAATTAGTAGTAATCAACAAAGATTATGTTGTTACGTACAGGAATTTAGATTGCAGGGCTGTAATTGCAGCTTTCAGCTGAGGAGCATCCAGGCCAGCTCATCAGGAAAGTCAGCTTTGTCTTTTTCAGTCTGTAGATTTTACGTGCTGATCTATTCTTCTGGCATAGCTGTACCTGTCCAGAGGGCTGTGATGGACAGGAAAGAAACCCTGAACATGCAACCCCCCTCCCTATGCCTCTATTTGCTCAAAGCAGAGGCATCAGAAACTGATATTATCTCAGGAATATTAGGGTGATCCCTTGATTATTTGAGCCTTCGGTTGCCTTTCCAATAGCAGTCATGTTCCTAAATGCAGGTGGGAGGAAAAGGCGCTCAATCCTGTTTCTGCAATCCTGCAGCGAGCTCCTGAGTTGGTAGACGTCCTTTCTGCCTGTGCTGCCCAGCCGACCTCTGAGTGTCACAGGGGCTTTGGGGTGCTGTCTGCCTCGCTGCGTGAGGTTCACACCTCGGAGCTGAGCCAGAGCTGGCAGCGACCCGGGCTGTAAATAGCACAGCACACAATTTTCGTGTTGGAGCTTGAGGTTTTCGAGCACTCTCCAGTCATGTAAGTTTCACTGCCTTTCACTAACCCAGGCTATTTCTTATTCCAGAGCTTTTAGCCTCTGTTTCCGTGTCACTGCTGAGTGCAGACGTGATCCGTGCTGGTTAAAGAGGTGTTCAAAAGATGAAAGGAAATGGCTTTTACACAAGGGTGAAATAGTATCTCACTTGTATCCATGACTGCATTTTTGACTTTGAGAATTTATATGATAATTAAAAAAACTCAACAAAACTCACTGAAGATCTTGAAGATTTTAAAAAATGTGTTATTAATAATAAATGTATTTTCACTATAAATACCCCATCCATAATTCCATGTGGGTGTAACCAAGCCAAGTTTCTTTTTAACCTAGCAATCCCATTTAAGAAGTTCCATTTCCCCCATCCACTTTTCTGCTTTTCCAGTTGTGAGTTCCAGCTGGAAAAATCTGCTGTCTTAATGGAAACTAAAATCTGATCAGCAGCACAAAACCATCCCAGAGTGATACAAAACCACTGAATCCTTTGAATCCTGTCCTGCCTGAGACTTTAATCCTGGCTTCAGAATGAACACTTTTTAAAATATGTAAGACAATTCAAACTCTGAAAAATCATTATCCCAGGGATTTTTGTAACACAGGTTCTCAGTTCCAAAGGAAAAACCAGGAAAACATTTCTGACTTTGTGCAGATGAAAATTAGAAAGCAATTAAGGTGATAACAGGAAAGTCTAAATTTGCAGTTTAGAGAATTCAAGAAAAAGATGTCAAAGTTGCTTTTCCAGGCTTTTTGGCTCAGAGTAAAAATATCCCCGTGTATGTTTATTCTCCTCACATTATCCTTTTAAGAGTGATATTTAGTGTTTGTCCCGAATATATACAGAAGTTTGCTTCATTTGGTTTATTTTGTCTGGAAAAAAGCATTAGTTGGCTTGTACTTTACCAGAAAACTTATTGTTATTGTTGGGCTTACACGTGCAAGTAAATAAGGTATAAAGTGGCATAATGGGATCTTTTCAGCCAGTTCCTGTTTATATGTTGAACTGACCACCATTAGTGGCTGTGAATGGGTCTCATTGTGCTGGTGTCAATGAGGTTGTGCTTAGTCCTGTGAGCTTGAGAGCAGTTGGTTATGGCTGAGAAAAAGGCTAAATAATAGGACTTACAAACACTGTTTGGCAATTACCAAGGCACTGTTACTGAATATTTGTTTTACTCTGGAGACAGGGACTTGGTGTCCAAGCAGAGATCCTCAAAGCTGTATGTGCAGGGCTGTTTCTGTATGGGGCAGTCTGAGTCTGGGAGATCTGCAGTCCATTCTGTGGTGAAGTATGATGGGCTATTTCCAAATTCATGCTTCTGAGTCTTCACTGGACCATGTGTTTTTAATATACACCTCTCGTCCCATGTTGTTGCTGTCCTATAGC
>VXAD01006245.1:0-90219 GCA_013399195.1 Dicrurus megarhynchus
TTTCTAAATCTCTGTTGTTTTAGCTTGAAGTCTGTTGAAGGAAGCTGTGTCTACAAAGAGCTGAAACGTTTGGTTATAAATTAATATGTTTTAATCTTGCTTCAGATGTCTTACATTAAAATATTGATTCAGTTTATGTAACAAGGGAGTATCTCTGACAGGACCACAGTTCTTTAGTAGCTCTTCTTTTTACAATATTAGGAATTTACAAATAAATATATCACGTGGTTTGAGCAGCATTCATCCTTCTTGGTTATTTAAAATTTTACATATATCATGTTTGATTATACAGAGGAAACTCCTGCACATCCTGGTCCATTTTATCTTTTGTTTGAGTAACTAAGAGTATGAAGTGGAAATCTTTTGCAACCTAATTTAAATTTTTTTTTGTTTTCCTCTGTTTTCCTGTTGTGATGCTGGGTTGAAATAGAACACTCAGTAGTGATACGGTACTCTAGCAAAGCTCATTTTTTATGTTCATTTTTATGTTTATTTTTAAATTCAAATATTTACAGTCATCATTATTCCAAAGGAGGAGTTCAACCTGTAGAACACAGGAGAGCTACATACAGCAAATTAAAACAACATATTACGTGTGAAATCCTAAAATTTTAATTTAGAAGGACTGCTTGGATCTGCTTGCAGAATCCTCTCTTCTCACATCAGAAGGGGCAGTGAGAAAAGGGAGGTTTAGTAAAGAGTTATGGTAAAAATGGGAATTATTTCCTAATCTAATTTTAAAAGTTTGAGTATCTCTTTAAGTTTTATCTTCCTCCTTAAAACCTTTCATTAGTCAATTATTTCCCTGTGAAACAGTTCTGAAAATTCCCTTTGTAATCCAAATTCAGCATCAGGTCAGTACTGGCTTTGGATTGGTATTTTTAAGCCTTGGTGATGCAGCTGTACTTTGACCTAGAAACCCATTTCGATCTGCTGGTTGGAACCACGACTTTTTAAACATCTGTCTGGGGGTTCTTTGACATGTGAGTAGTTGCTTGCAATTGAAATGTTGTTGGTAAATAATCCAAAGGCTTGGGAGAAATGTTGGGAAAAAATTTTGCAAGGGTCGCGACTGGGGGAAGATCCTGGCTCAGTCCCTTCCGAGCAGGTGATGGAACAGATTGTAGGTGACTTGTGGGGAGCAGAAGGTCCCTCCTGGAGCTCCCCTTGGCAAATCTCAGCTCAAAGCCTTTCCCTCTTCCCTCTTCCAAGGCTTCCATCCTCCCAGGATTCACTGAAGCTCTTCCCAGCAAATCCTTCCAGAGTAACCCCATCGGGCTGTCCTTGTTTTCCAGGTGCCACGAAGTGCAGAATTCAGCGAGAAATAAATTTAGCTCCAGCACAGCAGGAAGTTTCAGAGGCAGCAGCTTCTGCAAGGGATTGTCAAGAACAATCTGCAAGGAGGCTGCTCCTGGCATATAGAGTCTGAGCTGGAGCAGTGCAGGGAAGGAAGTGCTCCGTGCCAGCTCTCAGCACCATATGCTTGCCCCTAATGTAAGGCACAAAGAATATGGAGACAGCAGCTGCTCTGCAGGGAGGTGGCCACTTGTTAGATTTTGAAACCTTTCAGAAGTGTCTGTTCCTTTTCTTTTCACGGGTATTTTTTTCCCCCCTTGCTTACGTATTTGCATTCAAAAGATGTTCCCTGAAAGAAATCTACTTTTAGGCTGCAGTAAGAACAGGGGAGTGTGATCTACTTTTTGTCAAAATAAAGATAATTTTGGGAGGACTCTGATATTTAGGTTTTTTGTGTTGAGAAATGTGGGCAGGTTTTTATTTTCTTGATATCCATTGGTATCAGGGCACAATGAAATCATATCTGTAAATTAATTACTGTCTGGGATTGTCTGACTTTGATGGAAAACTTTGTCTTTCTTTGGGTTCCAGGAGTGTTCCAGTGGCCCGATCACATTCACATTTAATTCAATGTCAATTTTCACTGAGTCCAGTGGCAAAGAGAAGCATAAATGAGGATTTAGATCTAAAATGGAAAGAGCTGGCTTTAATATGCCCAGAGGGATGGATCTTCTCTGGCACCCATCACTACCCAGGCACTGAAGTTGATTCTTCTGTTGCACTGAGAAACCTGAAGTTCCTGGCACATTTCAGGAGCTCTGTGCCTGCAATGCCAGGAAAACAAACCTTACTTATGTAAACAAAACTGGATTTTACAAGAGTTTTTTTTGACTCCTGAGATTTTCGAGTCCACTGAATTCCAGATACACCTCACTACGAGCACTTGCATTTTGAATTAGGGATTCTTAAGTGAATTTGAGAATCCAGAGGGAAGTTACATCCCAATATAATGAGGTTATAGAAGGACAAGTTGTTACAGCAGGTAATAAAATTAATGTATCACACTGGCATTTTTGCTGAATGTCAGTGTTTTACAGTGACCCTGGAGTGATGTTAAAATGTCATAGCAACACCAGAGTGACCCATATTAGTCAGTAAAAATGATGGTTCACATAAAAGAAAGATTTTACAATCCTTTTTGGAAGGATAAATCTCTTTGAGACAGAGATTTTTGGGTTATTCTGTGTTGTTCATCATATCTGCATCTCTCTGAAATAGAAATGACATTAATCTACCTGTCACCAGGTATAAATCTTCCTGCTGATAGGGAGATGATTCTTTTGGAAAAATTCACATTTATTTGTTTTCTTCGGTTCTAGACCAGTCTGTTATTATCTATCTGACCTTCATTTTTTAAACCAGCTGCAATCAGTGGTTTTCTGGGATAATTAATTATTCATGCTTATTTAAAAGATCCCCTTTTCCCTTTTTGTAGCCATACTTGCTGCAAGAATTCAAAGCCAGTAGGATGACTGATTCACAGCTTTAATCATTCCCTATGTGAGCCCTCATCTCAGTGATGGACAGTGTAGGGAATTCCATCAATTGGGAATCCCACTTCTGAAGTAAACTGGATTTTAAAGTGAAATTAAACATGGATTCTGAATACAGTCCTGCAGTCCTAATTCCACAAAATGTGAGGGAAATGTTTAACTCACATTGAAAAGCATGGCTTAGAGTCTTGGCTTGAGCCAAATCAAAGTCTGCTTTCAGTGCAGATTAAAGCTGTGAGATGATTTCCTGTTTTTATTCCCATAAGGGGAGTTTAGCCCTGGCTTAAGGAACACTTTCCTAATTCTACTGAGCATAAGAAAATGCAAGTTATCAATAGTTTTTAGTTCACACATTGGCCACTCGAAGTCTGGGGCGAATTTGCCATGAGAATATTTTGTTTGGGGTTGGTGGAAACACTTCTAAGAAAGTTTGTAAATGAAGCGTTTATTTATATGTTGAAAGAGAATTTAAAGTCTTCCTTGTCCTTCCTTGTGTCCTTCAGAAGGACTGAGAATTTGTAGAGGTTGCACAGTGTTCAGTCTACTCCATTTTCTCTAACATACACAGAATTTATTTGTCTGAAGCAACAGACTGAAGCAATTCTAGAAATGGGTACATTTAGGCATAGAACTATTTTATAGATTTTTTTTTTACTGAGATTTATTGTTATGGTTGGATGGAGATTTATTCTTACGTAGTAAATGCCTGGCAGGAAAAAAAAAAGGATCGAGCTTTCTTTACTCACTCTTTTAACTGTGAAAATCAGCAAACCAATGGAATTCTAAGCAAGAGAGAAAAGGAAATCCTCTGTTTGTGACAAGTGAGAATTGCTTGGTTTTGAGCCTAAGGAAGTTCCTTCCTTTTTAATGGATTGCCCAACCACCACAAGCTGCCAATGGCTAATTTAAGAAAAAAGAAATGCCAAAGACCAAATGTGGCAAATATTGTCTAGAGAAATGTTTCTCGTTGTGAGGAGATGCTTCAGGTCTGTTGGAGCTCCATGGTATTTTTACCTCGCTTTTAAAAAACTGGAAGATCCGCGGCTGCACAGCTCAGCTCTTAAATTGTACCCCGTGACTTCACAAATTGCCTAATTTCCTATTATTAGAGAAATTCATCTCCAATTTTTTTCTTCTCTCCAGCCACCAGAAAAAGAGGGCGGGCTGCCTCGCCAGGTGGGCAATAAGACGGAGTGTGGCCTCTTGGGGTTTGTCCTGGATTTGAAGCAGGATTACGAGCCCGTCCGCAGCCTCATCCCCGAGGAGAAGCTCTACAAAGTTTACACCTTCAACTCCGTGAGGAAGTCCATGAGCACGGTCATTAAAATGCCGGATGGCAGCTTCCGCATGTACAGCAAAGGAGCTTCCGAGATTGTCCTCAAGAAGTGAGTGCCCTGGATCATCAGTGGCCTTGCTCTTCCAAAATGCAAAGCATTCTGACACTAATATGTGGGAATTCTGGTGTTTGGAATTTGTTGCCTGCACCAGAAATACGACAAACTTTAGCTGCTATTATTATTTTTTTAATTTTTTTAAGTGCTTCTGGGAAATTGGCTGATTTTTCTTAGCATTGGCTGCCAAAGAATTGGGTCTGCATTTGGTAATTTACAAATGGATTCTTTACGTTCGACCCATTTGGAAAATAAGCACTTTTCAATTTCACTGTAAGTTGTCAGCTCATTGATTATTGAGGAATAATGCATGAAGGGCTCTTGGTGTCTGTGCAATAAGTTACAAATTCTCTCTGATATTTCAGTAGTGAATCTTCTGGAAATTTATAGCAGAAACTTAAAACCTGCCGTCAGAAAAGGAAAGCATTGACTGAAATGAGCTTGTACAGGAAATACTTTGGCAGTCACGCAGGTGCACACTCAATTTTTAGTCTCTCTTCCTTCCCCAAACCAGGTGTTCCAGGATCCTCAACGCGGCTGGGGAACCTCGGATCTTCAGGCCCCGCGACAGGGACGAGATGGTGAAGAAGGTGATTGAGCCCATGGCCTGTGACGGGCTGAGAACCATCTGTGTGGCTTTCAGAGACTTCCCCAGCAGCCCCGAGCCCGACTGGGACAACGAGAACGACATCTTATCTGACCTGACTTGCATCTGTGTCGTTGGCATTGAAGACCCAGTAAGGCCAGAGGTACGTCCAGTTTTTATCTTACAGGGAACTGAACATGAATGACAGGTTTCTTACAGGTTTTATCTCTTTTTTTAATTAGCTCTGTCAAAGAAGCAGAAAATCAGCTATTAGAAATGGGTTTTACTTGATAGAAAGCCAAATAATTAAGGTGATAAAATTCAGCTATCAGTCAGCTGATATTTAAATAAAGGAATATAGGGATTTTTGAACTGCAGGGTTGAGATGATCAGCAGAGGTTTTGTAATGCTCCCACATGTTAAAGAATTTTCCTTTAACAATGCAGTGATGTGCAGCTCTGAAAGTGGGGAAGACAAGCGCAGTGACTAAAATTGCCGTGATTATAATGGCAGTTTCCACAGGAACTGTAGTTCTGCCATTTATTGTTAAAGTTGCCACTTTACTTAAGGTTGTACCTGGTGACTCCTCGGGAGAACTTGTTTGTAAATTGCATTCCTACAGAAATTCCACTGGTAGAGTTAGAGACTCCTGATCTCTCTGTTTGGTGCTAGATAATTAACGGAGAGTTAATTCCATGTTAGGGTTTGGAAATGGCGGCGGTAGCTTTGGAACTAACATGACACAACCCCAGGTACCAACTGCACAGCTGTGCCTTGCCTCAGAATGGATTTTACTGGGTTTTTTTCCTCAATATGAAGGTTAAAATATAAAGTAAATCTTGCTTAGGTGACAACTGGATGATAAACTCCTTATCTCCACGAACAGCAGATAAACAGCATCCACTTTATCTGCCATCAGATGGTCTCTTGCTGCTAATCCATCTGTCCCCACGCCTGACATTGCAAGGCTTTCAAAATGTTGGAAAATGTCCTTTAGAAGTTCTGTCTGCAGTGTTCCTTTAATACTCCAGCTCACATATACGGATATTTTGTAGAAAATATTTTGCAGAAAATATAGGTATTTTCAGAAATATTTTGTCAGTGGCTACAGGAACTGTGAATCAATCCTCTCCCCCTCCCAAAACTGATTCATGATCCATGTTAGAAAACAGCTTAAAGTCAGGTTCCGTGTGGTGTGACAGACTGCTGGATTGGGGAGCAGTGGGATTTGCAGTTATTATGGAAAATAGCTGCAAAGTCTCCTTTCATGGGATTGTTAGGAGGGTGTTTTGTAAGAGAACTGCTCTTATCTTGCAGGGAATAATTTCTTGGGAGCTCGAGGTAAAAGTGAATAATTCTGCTAAAAATAGAGGGCAAATCTGACTTCTATGTAAAGAATCGAAGAGATGAAGGCAGGAAAACATCTTATTTCTAAATAAATATTTGAATATTGTATTGAATTTCTTGTAGCTCAACACCAGAACATGCAGGAACATTTCTGCTTCAGTGCAAGACACACAATAAAATATTTATAATTTCAGAATTTTAGCAAACGTTGGACATTTGGGATTTGGGAATTTGGTTTTTGTTTTTTTTCCACCTTGTCCCTTTTGACTGTTTCAAAGTGGCAATAACGTCATGAAAATATTTAAACCAATATTTAAATTTTTACTACTGCACACATTATAAGGAGTAGCAGTACCTTAGGGGAAAGAAACGAACAATAAACCCTGAGCCAGGAGAAAAACATAAGGTTCAGAAAACTCTCTAGGTATGGAATATCTGGCTTGGTTGGAATGTCATGATATGCATGTGTGAAATCCCCATTGTTGATGCCAGGAGTGAGATGTTGAGCAGTTATAGGGAATATTTTGCCAAAATTAAGTCTGCTCGTTAAACAGACTCCCCACTGGAGTTTATGACTTTTTGAAGTGCTTTCTGTAGGGGAAAAAAAAAAGTACATAAAAATTAGAACTATTAGTAAAAGTGCTGTTTTATCAATATTCTCAGTATTCATGGTTGTCAGTATTTATTCTGATAGAGGTGATTGATCAGGTAATTCCAATAAAACAATGCCCCCATCCTGGCAACCTTCAGCTTCCCTTCAATGACATTCCCGTGTTTCCTGGGGAAGGCTCAGGATTTTCCTTTTCTCTGAGATGTTGTTGGAGCTGTCCCATGGATGCTGGGCAGGGAGCTCCTGTGGCACATGGCTCATGTGCATCCATGGAGTGATTCCACTTGGGAATACTGGCAGTGGAGGGGTCCTGCTGCCCTGTTCCAGGGATATTCTTGGGATATTCTGGGAGCCTTCTGGCACTCACATCTCCCCCCATACACTAAAAAACCCAGTGTGCATTAATTATTTAACACTGATGTCCAGCAACTGTCCAGTTTTCTCTGGAATGCCAACCATGGACACCCATGGCTTTTCCATATTCCCAGGTTAATTCAGACACCAGCTGACTCGTCAGCAGCTGCTGGATTTAGCAAGCACTGAGCTAGTTGCTTGATATTTATATTTTGTGGGCGTGTTTTTGATTTTTCTTTGATAAATACACAGGAAGAGAACAAACAGAGTGATGCCCTTCTCCTGCAGAGATTCTCTGTTGATCCTGACACTCTTTCTGGCTTGATTTTAATGAGTCTGAACTGGCTCACACTGATTTGCCAAAAAACGCCTCCAGTCTGTTATTTCTGGGAGATGAACGTAAATCCCTTCCAAATATCTCCTATTTATTTGTCACCTGATTGGGAAAGATATCCCTGCATTGGAGACTTTGTGCATGTGTGCTTGCATTGGAAGTTTTGCTTTGCAGGGGGAAAATAAACCAAAAAATTGTGAAATGTGTACTTAAGCTCTGCAAAACTGATGGAAAATATCTGCTTCCTCTGCCCACTCCGTCTGCCAACGCTCTTTCTCCCTCACAGCAATAAAAAAAATATGAACAATATTTTAACTGTAATTACTGTACACAGTATTAAATCAGATACCACCCACCAGCTGTCCAGAAAATGACAAGAGAGGAAAACAGAATGATTTCTCCAGTTAGATGTGAGCTGGAGATGTGTTTGCAACTGGGGCTGTCCTGCCCTGACCTTGTTTAATGCAACTGGCACTTCATGGCAATAACCCTTTTTTGCTGCTTGCACTATAATTCCTTTTTTCTCCTTCCTGCTTCATCCATTGGAATATTTCCAGATATCCATCTAAATCTGCCCTGTCCTATGCACGAGGGGCACCACAGCTCCAGTGGGTACCAAAGGCATTTCCAGTTGACAAATGGGATCTAGGCAGGATTATTAATGTGGAAACTGGGGAGATCAGGGGTCGTTTGCTTAAGGAACAGATTTAACCTGATCTCACATTCCCCTCTAGAAACCTATTTCATATCGCTAAAAGGCTTCAGGTCTAAATAATTTTTCCAGGGTTCACAATTTGTGGGAAAAATATTCCTAGTTAGAGAAGAGGAAATGGGAAGATACAGCTCTGTCCCTGAGTAATTGTGCATTGCCATCTTCTGAGTAAGGCACTTCACTTCCCTGTAGCTCTGTGAAGGGCTTCTGTCTTCATGATGAATCCTGGGCTGCTCTTAGACTCTTGTAGGTAAAAATGAAATTTAGAGAAGTGGTGCTGTGCTGAAGAATGACATCCAGGTTGTTCCAGACATGTTAAACACTTTCCTCATTCTTCCACATCAAATAATATTGCTGGTTTTCTTTTGAAGAAATAATGCTTTCATAATAATAATAATAATAATGCAAAACAATGCAAAAATGTGATGAGACTGAATTAATTGGTTAGTGATATTTAGTTAGAAATTATCATTAATTAGGATGTAGTTTAGGGGAACAGAATTTTTTCCCTATCTGAAATTGAGCTGTAGACATGGAATCTTTATATAGGCTTCATTCACCCAAGCAACTGTATTAAAAGAGTTTTATTTAATTATTAGGAATCAATATTTTCTTTTAATTCCACAAATCTTTCTTGGTTTTTTTTTTTTCAATAATCTGTGTATTATGCCAAGCCAGAATAGAGCCCCTGAACTAATCTCACAGCCTCTATTACACCCTGAATTCTCTCTCCCTGATACATTTCCTGTGCAGCAGAAGTTTGTCTCCTGCAGAAAAAAGCATAACTAAAGTCAGGCTTCATTTTTATGATTTTGAAATACATAAAATACTAATTTTAAGCTCCTATATTTAGGAATTCCACCTGCTGATAAGCATGAATAAAGTAGTGCTAAATCACAAGAACTTTTAAAATAATCCTGTTGAAAGGGCGGTTTGGATCAGAAGTTCAGTCATTTCCTGTATTCTCCACTCCTATTTACCCATGTTGAGTCATTATGCTCAGCTTGTTAAAGGTCAAAAAAGCTCATTTTTATTCAAGCCAGGAGAAAATTTAGGGAACTGATCTAAAAGATGGTTTTTGTTTTTCTTGCTACAACATTTGCCTTGCCTGTGGCGTAACCCCAACTCCACAACAGTCAAGTGACAACAAAACGCGTCTGATTCCTCTTTCTGCTTCAGGAATTTCTTAGCCTGAAATTTTTCAGGATGGGAACATCTGCACGGTGTTTTAGCTCTGACCCAGGAGTTCTCCGTGCCCTTGCCTTGCTCTCGCAGGTGCCAGAAGCCATCCGGAAGTGCCAGCGAGCCGGGATCACCGTGCGCATGGTCACGGGGGACAACATCAACACCGCGCGTGCCATCGCCATCAAGTGCGGCATCATCCACCCGGGAGAAGACTTCCTGTGCCTCGAAGGGAAGGAGTTCAACAGGAGGATCCGAAACGAGAAGGGAGAGGTAAATAGAACCCAGTGAAAGCACTGAAATATTCTCCTGCACTGGTGTGCGCCTCAGATCAGTAAAGACTGGAAAAATTGGCTTGGAAAAATTCCTGCTTTTTTCTCCCACTAAATTTTTGCAATTCAAAACAGCAGAGAAATTCCAGTCTTTACCCTTCCAGGGTCAGTTTAGTGCTGGCCTAATTCTGCAGGTTGTAGAACCACTGCACTGCTCCACAAGAAATCAAAACTAAGCCCTTTAAAGCAGGTTTATGGTAAGGAGGAGAAGGAACTCAACAGCAATTTTGCTCCTAAAAATGCAATCTGTACTGAGAACCAGCTCCTCTCTTTTCTTTAATTTATTCCGCTTTATCTAACGTACTCACATCAATGATTTGCCTAAAAAAATCTGTCCTTTGGAAGGTTTTTAACTCCTCACCGAAGATGGAGCTCACACACAGCTCTAACAAAGTAAAATCTGTGCTGGCTCTTTGAGTCCATCATAATTGAGTGGACACAGTTGTTTGCTCCTTGCATTGATGGATGGAATCCTGGGAATGTCAACAGATGCAACAGGTTGGGCTTTGTTCCTGTTGCTACACAAGAAAATCTTGCCATTATTGGTGCTAAATGAAGGATTTGGGTTCTCACGTGGAGTAGAACAACAAAGCTATAAGCAGGTTTGATCAGCTTTGACAAACTCCACTATCCTGTGTCTGGAGTGATGATTGCGGGGGAATTATCCATAAAGATGATAAGAAAGGCTGGTTAGGTACTGTGGAAAAATTTACCTGATTTAGCCAGCAGATGAACCCTGCTAGTAATGGCCTTGTCTTCACTTGCAGCATCGATGGCTGCTGGAATTTTCCTGCGCTTTTGGAGAAAATCTACATGTTTGAGTAGTGAGGGGAATTGTCTGACACAACGACATAAAATTTGCTCATCACAGGCTGGTGGTTTTACTGTTTGGGTTCTTTTTCTGTGTTCTCCCCCTGCAGATCGAGCAGGAGCGGATTGACAAAATCTGGCCAAAGCTCCGGGTGCTCGCTCGTTCTTCCCCCACGGACAAACACACTCTGGTGAAAGGTGGGTGCAAACTGCCCTTGGGGGGGATGGAAATCAACGCCAAAAGTGTTGAAGCATCATCTGCCTTGATTTCACTGTTACAAACCCACCTGAGTTGTCATTTTTAGTTGTGCATCTCTACACCACCCAAGGAAGTTTTCTTGCACTCTTGTGTTTGTGTTTGACCTCAGCCTTGAGATGGAAAAGAATAGGAAACTCCTTGGCAGGAATAAGAGAAATACCAATAAGATGTCTGGCAAGTGGATGTAGGCAATGACATATTTCCCTTGTGACTTTTAATTGGAATGAGGCTCGAGATGGGAAGGGAAAATGTGCATTTGGTGGGCAGAAAGGAAACATTGTTGAGAAATATATAAACAAGAGAGGTCAAAGATTTTGTAGTCTCTGCCTTACACCCCTTTATGATGAAAACAAGAGCAGTCTCATTAAGAGTGAATCCAGTCACTCCAGTGCACCTGTTCTCCCACGATTATTTTAAAGAGTATTCCAAGAGAAGAAAACCTTTTCCTAAACCTAACCTAACAGCAGTTATTGGGGCGGTGGAACTGGGAGCTGCCCAGTGGAGATGGGGATTTTCAGCCAGTTCCATTTTTCCTATAGGCTCATCTAACTGTATGATTTGCATTGGCTTCCTTTAGATTTCTCTGTTTTTAGGGTCTGTCCCATAGGAACTGCACTGTACAAAAAACATTCTCTCACCCCACTGTCTGCAGATGGAATGCTCCCATAAAAGAGGGATTGGTTTGCAGTTTCCTTTTTCTTTTGATGACTTGACATCTTACTCTGTTGACTTTGAGGCTCACACTTAAAGGCTGATGGAATGAGGCAGTTTCTGAGCAGGAATAACCTCATTTTTGGCCATGCTCAGGTGGAAGGCCCATCAGCAGATGGCTGTCTCCTGGCTTCCTGATAAAGAAAGAGCTGGAATATTTCACTAAGGCCCTAGAAAGTCTGGAGAGCCCCTCTTTGCAATTGGAGCAGCTGAAGTTCAGGATAAATCCAGCTGATCAGTTACATGTTTTCAGCTGGTTGACTGCTGCAATAATAATCATCCACATTTAGGTAGGAAATCCTTTCGGTTCCATTGCTGTGATTCCATACATGACTGATTCCAAAGGCTTTTGAGCAGCATGCAATTTTTAAAGACGCCTAAATGACTTTAGAGCGGAAGTTCCATTGTGAATTCGAAGATTGGGTCATTTGGGTCCTTTGGGCTTGAGACCAGGTGGAAACATGGATGATTCCAGGGAACTCTGGCATGGTGCTGGATGGGGCAGCTGGACACCCAATGTATCATCTCCACCCCACCATTTTCCATAAATGTCTTATTGTGTACACAATTTATTATTATGGTAGTACCTATGTGTAATTTATAAATAATATACAACTCTGGGGGAGGTGTGCTCCAAAATAGTTTTCCAGTAGGGGTTTGTTCGGGATTGGAAAGGTGTAGAGGGCATTTTTATCTCCATGGGTCAGTGTTAGACCTGCACAAGGTCAGCTGAAGTCCCCTCCCCAGTGCATCTCAAATCCTGTTACAGCTCTCAGAACAGCCCTTGTACAGCCCCACAGCTGATTTGTTTCAGAAACACAACAATTTGTGTTTCATTAAGTGGATTAACCAAGTCCCTCGGGAGCGCTCGTCTGAATCAGTCAGGATTTTCCCTCAAGAGGAGAAGGAAACCTTTGCCAGGGAAATTGAAATCAATAGAGAGCTGGAGAAAAAAGGAACAACAAGTTGTTGGTGGTTTGTAGCATACGCACTTTGACAGCCCAAAAGATATTTACTCCTGCTGGATGCCACATGCAAGCAGCACAATTAATGTGTTAAAGATGTGGCAAGGTCAAGAGAGCAATTAAGTATCTTAACAAAGTTCAAGAACAAGGCTGTGGAAATCATGATGGAATTTTTTGGCTGGTAATACTCCAAGGGCCATTAAAAGTTACAAGAAACTATTTAAATGTTCACTGGTTTTGGGCCTCTTGTTAAAATGTTATGTTTTTCTCAAGACACTTGAGGGATTGAGAGGATTTTCTCCCCTTTGATGTATTTTATCTGCTCTAGGCTAAAAACACACATCAGAAAATAAACTTTTTTTATATTTAATTTTTAATGACATGCAGCTGCTGGAGGGAATATTTTTTTTCTCCTTAACATAGCTCAATCCCACCCAGCAAAAGGATCATTTTTATTTTTCACTTTTGTTTTTACTGCTGCTCAGGGACCAGAGAAAGGCATGGTTCAGCATTTCAGCCTGGGCAGACACTTGCTTTCAAATATTTATGGCTTTGAAGTAGAGGTAGATTGGAAAGACACCCATCAGAGCATTTTATCATCACAAACTGCTTCAGTACAAAAATTGCAGTCCCACTGAAATAAAATTTGGGATGGATTTTAAGACACCTGTTGGTATAATTTCATACTTTTTACTCTATTTCAAAACATAACAAGTAAAAACATATCATTTATACTGATGTGGGGTTACAGTGCCGTTGCTGAAACAATTCAAAATTGTCAGTTTATCTTTTAAAAACACTGTGGGCAACAACTGTTTAGTGCTGATGGGAATTATCATCAGAAGGTATAGAAAAGATCAAAGAAATATTTATTTTACCAATTAAAGAAGCTGTGCCTTCCAATATATTTAAATTAGAGTGGAATTTTTATTTTGTGATATTAAAAACAACTCTTCTCATGTAGGGCTAATTTGTTATCAAGCAGAAAGGGAACTTTAAAGAAGACAAGATTTTTTAGTAATTACCCTTAATTACTAAAATATTTCAACTATTATTGCATGGGGTGGTAGTATGTTCATAACCTCATTAATGTGGAAAGCCATGAGACTGGGTGGAAGAATAAAAATGCTGAAAGTTGTATTAATTGACATCCTGAACTTCAGGGAGGACTATTGACTTAATTCCCAGTGCTGTCTGTAATGTCATATAGAACATTTTTATATTAACCTTCAAATCTCTATCCAGGCACGTACCCAAGCATGTAACTGCAATAAATTTGAGCTTTCTCCTTCAGACAGACTTTGCAAATTCTTGTTACATTAACAGGGAGCTTCCAAAAGTTTGGAAGTATTAAAAACTAGGCTGAAGTATTAGAAATAGCCTGAAGAGGATGTGTTTATGAAAATACGTGGCTGTGACTATGTTTAACTTGTCAAAGACACACAAATCTGAGCCTGTGGGAGGTTCAGCTGTCCTGCCTCTCTAACACCTGAACTGGGCTCCAGCTCTGAAGTGCACAACTGGAGCTGAGTTTTTCCTGCCTGTTTTAAGCAGTCGAGACAGAAAGAAATCTCCAAACCAGGAATTTTTTTTTCTCCCAGGAGTTTCTTACTGATGCAGATCTAAAGGGTGACAGTGCCAGCGAGGGTTTTTTAAAGAGAGCAGCATTTGTCCTGTGACAGAGGGAGAACCTGGGGCTGGGTGCGATGGGTTTGAGCCGAGACAACCTTGGTTAATATTCCCTAAGGTATTATCCTGAGTGGATTTGATTTAGTGCTTGCTTGGTGTTAGATGGGAGGCAGGTGGGAGATGTAGGATATATTTCAGTTTTGTACCTTGTATTTTGTGCTTTTTATAGCGAGCTTATGCATTTAGAGCCCCTCTTGACAGCTCTGCATGATTGTTTTAAATATGGTCTTTGCCCTCATCTGATGCAGGCTGCTTGCTCTGAGAAACTCGTGTCTTATGCAAGCTGAAGGACAAATTCCTGCCCAAATTTCCTTCCCAAATTCCTGCCACATCAGAGGGATCCCTGTGTGGAACACACTGTCATGTTCTGCTCTAGGTGTGCTCCTGGGGCTGTTGAATGGAATTCTTTCTGACAGAAGGAAGTCATGGCCAAACAGCTCCAGATGAGGGAAGAGGCCAATGAAAGAGCAAAGGTTGTTTTGGCAGGAAGCTTTGCTGACAGTTGAAGAATTCCCCATGAAAACCCGTTTTTATCAAAATTCTGCATGTAAGCATTCAACTGGAGTAAAGCTGTATAGTTTGAAGAAATTTCCTGGTTGTTGGACATGACTGATTAATGTTGAAACTTCTTTTTAGCCACTTGGACTGAGTGCAAAGGCCAGGGAATGTTCTTCTTACTGCCAGCCTGTCGGCTCATGCCCTCAGTCCCATTTTTCCCTGATCACACCAGAGGTTGATCCTCACAGCTCAGGAGAGAGAGAGGAGAGCCCTTCCTGGGCATCCTTCTTCTCTTTGGTCTCCTCACATTGTGAATTTTATCTAGGCACGCTTCTCAATACTGAAGAAAATCCTTCAGGTGAAACCTTATCCCAGCCATTAACAGAATGTTAAAAACAAGCCCTAAATGTGTTTGGAAGGGGACACGTGCTGGAAAGAAGACAAACATTCAGCAACGTGAGGAAGCAGGGAGGAGGAACAGGTTAAAAAGAGCAGGCAGAGGTCAGGGAGTGTCAGTAGAGCTGTGATAAGGCCTCTGAATCCCAAACAACCGCTGCTGCTCCATTGTGGAAATTTGTCTGACGTACAGACAGGAGTTTTGCAAAGTCCTTCTTTTTCCCCGGGGGTAGCACTGAAATCCATCCCCACAATTCCATGTACTTCCAGTGGCACTCCCAGTGGGCACTGCAGGGGAGGTCTGGGGCTCAGGTGCTGATGATACCTGAGACCTTTTTGTGTCTGGTGTTCCATGGCTGCTGTTTATGCAGGTCTGTGCTCTGGGTGGTGTTGGGCTCATCCTGGCTGCACAGTTTGTGTTTTTTGGGATGAAAGTGTCTCCTGAACCTTGTGAATGACTGCTAAACCTTGTGAATCACTTGGCAGCACACAGGAATTGGCTGATGGAGGGCAGTTGGTGGCACAGTCATCAACACAGTCACTATTTATATCCATTTATCTCTATTAGGAGATCATTTGTTTGAGCCTCTTCAGCTTGATTTGGGTTGTGCTCCCACTTGGAACCCAGTTGTGAGCGGATACTATCGACCTCTTTGGAGCACTTAATACCTTAATGAGCCAGAGATTTTAATGACTTTTTTTCAGAAGCTTAAATTATTAATTTAACATCAAAGGATGTGTTAATAACAAGAAGGGAAGACCAAGTGAATGCTTTTAACAGTAGTGACAGATGATGTTCCTGTTTATTTAGTAATACCAAAGGCAAATCACCCCAACAAACTGGAAGTTCTAACTGTAAGATCTTATCAGAGTAATGTGCCATTTATCTGAGATCCCCCTGCCAGTGAAAAGTGAATAGGGCTTTTTTCTCATTTTCATAAGTCTGAAAAGTACAGGGCACTAACTGCTTGCACAGGGCACTGCAATCTTCTGGTGCCTGATAAGCCTGAACCTTGCCAAGAGGCAGCTATTGCTCTGTAATCTGCAATTTCCTATTTCTGCTTGCCTATCTGATAGGGGAGGGATTTTTTTTTCAGAGCAGAGTGAAAGCTTTTCATACTGGGTAGGTTTGGATAATTGTTTTTGGAGGTTATGACTTTGTGCAAAACGTGTTAGCAAAAGGAATTCTGTCGTTTTCCTCCCCTAAGGTATCAATATGGAAAGGTGTTGTATCCTACACAACAATCCTCTGTTCTGGACTCATACTCAAATGGGCCCTGACATGGAAACGGAAACATGAGTGGTGAAGGATCTGCATCCTATTAAAAACCTGGGCTGCTTCTGTAGCCTCAGAAAAATTCTTCATTCTTTTCCTGACTTTCCTTATCTGGATAAGTGGAAAATAATTCCCTGCAGCCTTGTTGTGTGAAACTTGATTCACCACATGAGAAGTGCTTTTGTTTTTTTCCTCTCAAATGACCTCAAAATGAAAGTAGAAATTATTTTATTTTAGCTATTTATTAAAATGCTTGGTTCCAAAATTTAAAGAATTATTTTATATCTCCTTAATCATTGTTTGGCAGAATTGAACATGGCTGTTAAAATGCTTCAGCTAAACAAAATTCATCAAAGACTTTTGTTATCTTTGGGTTAAGAAGGCCTCTTAGTAAAACTGATATTACAGCTGGGTCCCAGTTTAAGAGAGCCCTAACCATGAATTTAAGTTTTTGGCAGATCCCTTCCACTGATGTTTGATCAGTGCTGGGCTGTGACACAAAACTTTAAATAGCAGGAATCTGCCAAAAGAACATCATGAGCAGCTCTCATTCCCTTTGAAGCCTGTGCAGGTTTTGTTGATGTGTTGATGATGCAGGATCAGAACTCTCCATGTAAATCCTCATGGTGATGTTTAGTAGTGGATGGTGGTGATGCCGCAGCTTTCATCATTATTTTCCTTAAAGATCTGCCTTTTTAATCTCTGTAAAACTGTGTGGTGTTACCCAGTCTATTTCATGCCGACCCTGCTTTTTTACAGGGACGTTTTATCTTGCTAATTATTGCCCATAAATGTCTGTAAACACACCCATGTATACATTTTTTGCAGGTATTATTGACAGCACACAGGTGGAACAGAGGCAGGTGGTAGCTGTGACTGGGGATGGAACCAACGATGGACCAGCACTTAAAAAAGCTGATGTTGGCTTTGCAATGGTATAATCTCGATGTTTGTGCCATTATAAATTTGCTGTGAGGGGTTTTCCACTCATTAAATGTGAAGTTGCTTAGTTGTTACTTGTCAGTGAAGGAATATATTGGAGGGAGCGAGTTATGTTGCATCAGAATCCTTTAATTCACTTGGATTCACTGGCATGGCTTGTTTTGATACTTCTTCAGGATTTTGCCTAATTAATTATTGGCTTTATGCACAATCCTGGGCGCATACAGGAAAAGGAACTTTTTCTGCACAACACTGGAGTTCTCTTCTGCTGTGGTAAAATCCCCCACAAGTTGCAAAGGTGTCTTCCATGTGTATTCTGACTATATATTAAGACACATAATTCTCATTTTTGTTACCCATTCTGTTCATGTCTATCAATAAAACATCATCAATAACACAAGTAACTCAGATGATCAGCAACCTTTAAGCCGACAACTTGAAACTCTCAGAGCCATCACCACATGAATTCCTCTGCTCTCTGTCAGTTCCATTTCTGTGGCCTAATTCACTTCAAAACCCGTCCAAATTAGCGAAATTCCAGGAAATATAAACAGCAGAACAGGCTCAGCAGCCGCCGTGGGCTTTGAGTAGGAAGATTTGTGCTGTCCAGCAGGGAATCTCATTCCCAATCCCTTTCCCCAGGGCATCGCGGGCACGGACGTGGCCAAGGAGGCCTCGGACATCATCCTGACGGACGACAACTTCAGCAGCATCGTCAAGGCCGTCATGTGGGGCCGCAACGTCTACGACAGCATCTCCAAGTTCCTGCAGTTCCAGCTCACCGTCAACATCGTGGCCGTCATCGTGGCCTTCACCGGCGCCTGCATCACCCAGGTGAGCAATTCCTGCCGGGATCCTGCCGGGATCCAATCACTCCCGGTGCGTGGGGCCTCGCGTTTGATTCCTGCTTGGCACGCGGCAGGAAAGCTTTTGGGAATTCTGCTGAGCATTCCAAGGTTCAGGCTGCTGAGGGCTAAAGAGCTGCTGGTGTCAGGCTGGATTAATCCATTTTTTTCCCAAAGGAACTCGCTTTTAGGAGCTGCTCATTTTTGCCGCTCTCAGTGTTGCCATCCCTGAGCCTGTGATGGTCAGACAGAAAACGTGATGGATTGGGAGAAGGAGCAGGTTATGGGAATTTGCCTTTTCCTCTCAGAATATACTCACTAATAAATATATATTTTTAGTAATCCCAATCGTTATGACTGATAAAATGATTTTGTTGCTTTCAGGCAGTTCTTTTTAATTCCAGATGCGGATGACAAACCAATTAAATGACACATAGAATTGGACTTAGACCTCTCTTTCTTCCACTCTATTATGCAATCCTGGTGCACATGCAGGTCATTTGCAAGAAGCGTGCCTCAAAACAAATTATGTTTTTTCTCAAACGATAATTTTTTGGGAAATAAAATTTTTTTTTTCCTCTGGAGAGCAAAAAGGATATATGTAGTACAGCATAAGGTTTTTGTGTTTAATGAGAAAATAACAAAAAGTGGTTTTTAGTGCTGTCACTCCCTAAAATAATGTATATTTTAGATGCTGCAGACAGGTGCTGTCACAAAATGCCTCCCTGGATCGGGATGCACTGTGGGAAAGCTGATGCTTCCCTCACAGTGCATCACCCAGATGCCCATACCTGTTTCAGCAGGTACATTTCAGCCCAGGCACACCTGAGCAAAGCAATGAATAAGTCATCAGCTCTGCTCCAGGCTAAACTTACACTGGAATCATGGAATTGATCCTTGCAACCAGAAACCCTTGAGGTTAACAAACCCACGAGGTCAAACTTCTCCTACAGCGTGGCTGACACTCAGAGGCCTCGGGGGTCCCTTGTTGTCACCACCGAGCCTGTGCCGAGGGATTAAATCCATGGTGTTGCAGCAGAGTTGGATAAATTTCCCTCTGAAAATGTTTTCAAGCATATTGAGAAAAGGTCCAGCTGTGAAGTGATTGTTGCTGGTAACACAAGAACATGGACTAAAACTCCGGGAGGTTTTCACAAGTGGTACAAAAGCACCCAGAGCAAGGTGCTGACAGCAGGGTGGTGACAGCATCACTGCAGCTGAGGCCAGTGCTTCCTCTAAGACCCTGTTTAGCTGACATTTTGTCACTGGGATATCAACTTTTATTTAAGGTGAAATCTTTTGGTCAATGCCCAGAATTTCTTCAGTTGTTTCGTAAAAGCGTGAAGGGAAACTCATTCTGTTTGTTAACCAAAGAATTTTCCATTCCTGAAGAGGTTAAACATTGCTGGATCAGTGCAAGGACTATTTTAAATCAAGTCTAAGTGCATGTGAAGTGCACAATCAGTGCAAATATATTTCCTTTTTTATTTCTGGAGCTTTTTTCATCCTTTGAATCATTCCTTTGGATTCTAGGATTTGGATCAGGCCCAGTGCATTTCTCTTGCCCCAGAGGTCTGTGAGACCATCCCTGGGCCTGTTGTCCCTGCTCACAGGTTTTAATGGACACCTCCTGGAACTCCTGTGTTGCTTTGCAAGCGGGTTCCTGTGCAATTCCTGAACTTGGCAGCAAAGGTGCAAACCCAAAGGAGAGGTGTGGAAGGAGCTGAAGTGGAAAGTGAAGCAGAAAGGCAGCAGCTCTGTCCTTCTGCCACTGTTTACACTCAGCCTGACTGTGGCTGATCTCGAGCTGCTCCCGGTTCTGTCTCATTCGAGAAGGATTTTGCCTCACAAATGCACATTATTGTGTTAGGCTTTGACTCCAGCCAGCCAAAGGACATTCTGTTTGGCTCGAAAGCTTTGCTAAAAATTGCACTTGGGAACGTGCTGTACCCTCTCGTTGCTATGAAAATAGCTCCAGCACAAAATGCAGGACTCTGCCAAAAAAAAAACCTTGCCCACAACAGGCTAGGTGCACACATGTACATCCACATCTGCAGAACTGTGCACAGGCCTGACTGAAAGATTTTGACTAAAATGTTTTAGTCCTTACCGAACAAACAGAGCTAAAGTCTATAGTTTCCAAAAGGCAGCACAGTTCCTGTGACCTTCAAAATGAAGATGAAGAAAGTCCACACTGCACTGAATTTTCCTTTGATTTGGGTGGTCAGTTTGGCTCACTCTGACACACAAAATATAATTTCAATCCATCATTAATATTCAGGTTAATGGACATTACACAGGCTCTCCTGGTGGCATTTCAAAGTAGAATAAGAAAAACTGCAGGTAATAACATTTGTTCTGTTCTTCCTCATGCCACCTCTAAAAGAATCTGTTCTGCAGTTTGGAACCAGCTTGAAACATCGGGCTGCTTCAGGATGAAGCTGCCTTTACACTCATCTACTCTTTTTGGTTTATGTTTAAAGGAAGTACAAAGATAATAAAATCTTTGCTTGGACTAATCTTTTTTAATACTTGGCTTGTGCTTTGCAGCTTAATGGGCTTAATTTTATTCAGTCTTGATCCTGCAATTGCTCTGGTGTGCATGTAAATATGAGGCTGTGGTCATTTTCCTGCAGGACTCTAAGTGAAACCACAGCAATTCTGTATTAATGAATTAATTAATGACTGTGTGAGCACTGGTGGGAGTGAAGCCAGCCCTCCAAGGGGCACCCAGAGAGTGCATTGCCCACGCAGGAGATGATTTGTTTGGTCCAGAGCACCTTAGGAGGCCTGTGGAGAGGCTTAAGAAAAACATTAGGCAGAACCTGGGACCATTAGTGGTCGTTTTAACAATCTGCTGCTTTCTTCCTCAAATAGATCAATAAAGTGAGGGTCCTTGCCAACTCCACTTCAGGGAACTGCTGTTCAGTTTAATTCTGTTAATTTTTAGCAAATATAATTTCATTTTTTTATCTACTTCAAGACAGATGCTGCTGTTAGAGGATATCTACCATATCTACTATTTCTGTTTTGTCCTGGTCTTCTTATGTGTACAAAGTGTCTGTGACCCTCTGCACTGCTCCAGTGTCAGATAAAGCTTATAGAGGACAAGCAGTGGGCTGTCCAAGAAGTTGTTATGCACAGGACCAATGCAAATGGTTGTTTCTCTTGTCTCCCCTGGCTCCCAGCACGAAGTCGTGTTAAGGTGACAGCAATCATATTCTAAGCAGCATAAGAATTACAGATCCAGTGTCACCTGCTGACAAGCTTAGCACAGCTGCTGCCAGAGCTGCCCCTCCGAGGGATCTCACTTACACGGGGCCCTGCTTCAGTTTACAGCAGCTCAATCTATAAGCCACAAGATCTGAATTTTCAGCGAATAATGAACTTCAGTGTTGCGAGTCTGTAATTATGTAAGGCGCTCTGAGATCTGGGTCATCCAGGAAAACAGAGCCTGAAGAAGCCTCTGGTGAGAAGCTGATTCAGGAGCCCTCAGTCTGGGGTGCAGGGGTGTTTCAGCTCTGTGTGTGTGCACAGACCCCAGAGGAGTTCACACCTCTGCTTACTCCCGGAGAGGTTTGTGTGGCTCAGTGCAGCTGAGCTGGGCTCATTCACCTTATTTTTAATTAATCCAATTCAGTTCCCTCTTGCTGCCTTCCCTGTGGTGCCCAGTGCACACTTTTAGTGTGATCAGGGTGTGGTGGCCTTGACCACTTCGTGTGGAATTGTCCTTTCTCTTCTGCAGCCACTGCCTCTGCTTAAACCCATCGTTTGTTTTTCCAATGGATTTATGAGTTACAAACTTTTATATTCTGACTTCATTCTCTGAATAACAGTTTTACAGAGTCCCTGATTGATTCAGTGAGGGTGGTTCTTTGGAGCTCTGCCTACGATTCTTGTGAGTTTTGTGCCTGCAGTGAGTCACTGCTCCACATCTCTGGGTGCCCTATGGAGCTCTGTATGGGCTCATCCCTCTTCCTGTCCCCAGCAAACCCACAGCACTCAGAGGACATCAGCTCATTATGTTTGGAGCTGTTCAAAGTGATCTGGGTATGGACAAAATGAAGATTTTAAAATGCAGCTCAGCCAAATGGAAACAGTTTTTTACTGGAGCCATAAAGCAAGCGGGTTTCTCTCCGTGCCAGATTCAGTCTGTGGCTCCAAGTGTTGAGGCAATTGTAACTCTTCAGAAAGGTTCCACTGAAGAAAGGGAAGACAAAGGCTGTGTTTTAACATTTTACATTCAAATTATTATTCTTGCACTTTGAGAGAGACTTAATGTTTTAGCAGACATTAGGAACTGAAAACAGTGACTCCACAGGACATTATGTTTGGAAAATTAAATGTTAATTAAAAGGCACTGTAGCAATGAACTGCTGCATGAATCACTGATTGTTTTTACAGATCTTGTTCAAAAAAATGAGGATGATCTATACTTACATGTATAAGGCAGTAATTTACGTGGTTATAATGTTTTACTGCAGAACTGTACTTGGCAAATTCTAAAATAATAGCACTGGCAAACTTGAAAATGCTGTAATATAAAATCAAAGTCCGTACTGTTTAGCTTTGTTTTGGCAAGGCTTAGAGGCACGGAAGTGGAATGGAGGATGCCACTTCCATACAATTAGCAGACAGTGTGATCTAGCAGCACAGTGAGGGCTGGCATTTTTTTGCATTAATGTATACAAAGGTAACCTCCCAGAAATGCTCATTTTTGTGAATCCCTGCATGTGTTCTCTGGCAAATGGGAGTAGAGAGGTAAGGGTGGAAATACCTTTTTGTTCCCTTGCAGCTTGTCATCTAAATCAAAAGTAACAAGCTCTAAAATTTGTGAGGCTGTGCATGTCACAAAAGATTTGTAGTTTATTTCCAGCCTTTGGCGATTTGTACTTTTAAGTGTTTCCAAGACGAAGTGTAACATCACTTGATTTAAGGGACATTTTCCTTTTACCTCTAGGCCAAGGCTAACCTTTGCCAAGGTCAAGTGGAAAGGAATTTGATGAATAAGTGCTGATTTTGGGTGGTTCACATCCCCAAAGTTTTCAGAGAGGGAATTAAGAATTATTGGCTGGTCAGTTAGTGGCTAAAACACAGGGAAAAGAAGGTTGATTTGCATCCCACTTGCACAAGTGACTCAAATCGGCAGTGGAAGCCTAAGCTCCTTAGCTGATATGTGTTTTCCTCATTTTCCACCAACTAATCAGAAATCAGATAGAGTTGCAGTGGAAATTTCATTCCACTGCCTGCCCAGACTAATGTGTATTTAATGTTTTGGCTTCAGCCTCGAATGAGCTCTCACACTTGACTGAGCAGTGTAGCACTGCCAATAATAGATAATTATTAGGGGCACCACAGCCACCCAAGGTGATTGGCAGTGTGAAATGGTGAGAACATGCTGTTGCCAAAACTGATGACTGCCAATTACAGTTGTGTGATTTAGGGACTGAAATAATCTGCCTTCCCCTTCTGCTGGGGATATGGCAGGCCCTGATAGACACCTGAATCTCTGGCTCTATCTGTGAAATGTAACAGGGAAATTCGATTTTATTGATGGAGAATTCAGTGCGTGAAGTGGAAATCGAGTTATTGTAACAGATCAAAGCAGAGAATGTTCCTCAAACTTATTAACGAGACAGGCGAGAACATGACAAGGAAAATTCTTCAGCAGAAAAGGGGTTTTCCTTTTTCCCTGTGTCCCACTGAGGGTCTGTGAGCCCCAGGCACGAACTGCTTTTACTGCAGGTGCTCTCTTTGTTGGAGCCTTTAGTATTAATAAAAATAAATGAGTCTCGATTTGGGATGAAGTTTGTCCTGATTGCTTTTAGTTTTTTAACCACCTCTAAGGACAAGGACATTTCCTGTTTCTGCAGCTGCATTTCAAATGAGTGAGCTGAGCTCTCCAGATAAGCCCAATTAATGCAACCCATAACCAAGAGGTCAAGAATCTATTAATGCTGATTGTCCTCCTGGCCATGAGGAACCCAACCTGTAAGACTTAGAAAAAGGAGGTTGCTTTTCTCCATCCCTTTGAATAAGACAAATGTTGTTGTGGCTTTTTTTTAATAAATTAAACGCATCAAAATCTGTGTAAATGTGTTAAAAATGTGTTTTTAAGGGAAAATATTATTTTATCTCAGGGGAGAGTTGGAATCTAAACCAGATGCACAAGAGACCAAAGCACTTACCCTTGTTTTCTATAAGTCCTTGGGATACTGAACATGTGTTGACCCTTGTTTTTTTATGGTATTTCATTAAAAATGAACATTTAACCCTTTAAAGAAAAGGACAGTTCTCAGGGAGTTTTGTTGGCTTTGCTTTGGTTTGTCTCCTGTCCTCTACATTTTTTTTTGCTTTGCTACTGCAGCACCACAGTAATGAAACACATAAAAATAGTGCTCCCTCTTCCAGCTCTCACACTGCAGAGTAACTCAGTTTCATGATGAGGTTTGTCACGTTGATGCCTTATTACTTTGGCGATTCTTTTTCCCCTCATAAAAACGCTCTGTTTGGAACAGGAAGCAGACCTTGCTAATGCTGTCTGTTTCACACAGAGTCCAAAGGCACAGGAGGTTGTTACAAAAAAGATCCCTTTTTGTTTTTCCTCCCCTGGCTCCTCGAAGCATCTCTCTCCCCTTACAGCTGCCCCCATGAGTTACGCATCAAAACTTTGTAAGAGTTGTCCAGCGTTCTCCTGAGATCTGTGTTAGTTTGCTTTATTTAGTTCATTTTGGGGTTTTTAAACATGACCTAAAGTCCTCTGTATTATGACCATGGACTTTATGGGATTGTGTGAGGAAAGAGCTCCTTCTAGTGACTGGAGAGCTGCTTCAGAAACTACAGCCTGCATCAAATAACAATATTTGGGGGTTTTTAATTCCATTCCCATAGTTCCAAATCTGCTGTCCTTTTACTCATACAATAATACATTGTCTTGCTTTTGCACATTTGATACAGTTTAATAAATTTCAGAGTACTTTTTATTCAAAATATCAGTCTTTTTTTTTCATTATGTCACTACTGTTAAAGGTCTTATTTAAGTATAATGTGTCAAGATGTCTCCGTAATTGTTCCATAAATTTTTAATAACTTCAAGCTGTCTCTGAAAAAAAAAAAAAAAAAATACGTTTTGGTGAAAAGGAAATGTTACTTTTTAAATTGTTCTAATAGAATTTTTCTTCCAAGAAAGAAATTTGGATTATCTAGTTACCTAAATTCAGCTGAAAATTCAAGCATGATGCACGAAGGCAACGGAGAGCGTTGCAATAGGTGTTATAAAGGGTTACTGTTAAGCTTTACATGAGTTTTGTGGTTGCAAATTTAAATGACTGCGGGGAGGTAATTTCTCTTTGCTCAAATCATTGTGCTCCTGGTCCTGCAGAAGGAACGGAAGGAGGGTCCCAGTAGCTCAGTCCCATGGGAAAAACCAACCCCCAGCCAGGCTTTTCCAGGGAAACACGAAACTTCCTGATTTCCCCCCGCAGGACTCTCCTCTGAAAGCCGTGCAAATGCTGTGGGTCAACCTGATCATGGACACGTTCGCCTCGCTGGCGCTGGCCACGGAGCCGCCGACCGAGGCGCTGCTGCTGCGCAAGCCCTACGGCCGCAACAAGCCGCTCATCTCCCGCACCATGATGAAGAACATCCTGGGCCACGCCGTCTACCAGCTCACCCTCATCTTCACCCTGCTCTTTGTTGGTGAGAAGCTCGGCCAGACTCGGTGCTCAGCTCACAAGGAGCTGGGTTGTGCAGCCAAAGCGTCAAAGCGCTTTAAATGTAACAAATTAACGCGCGTTTGTTGTCTGCCTTCGTTATCCAGCTGGTTAAGGGGAGGGGAAACACAGCAGATGTCGTGCTGTAGTCACCTTCCATATATTGGTACCTTGGGAATGGCCCCGTGGAGCTTTTTTCCCCCTCACAAAATACAGGTTTGGGCTTTGGCAAAAGTTTATATCAAAACACGGCACAGAAGGCTATGTTGTAATGGGAGTGTTCACCCTGCTGCTTCTACGCTGAAATTTCATTGTAGACCTGTCATCGTGAGCAGGGATGTAAAAACAAATTAAAAAAACCCCACCAAACAAACCACAATAAAAATCAAGATCCATTTTACCAAGAGCTGGAAAGGCGAGAGCTAAGTGTTGTCCACAGTCCAAAAATAAAGCTGATCTGAAGTAGTATGGAAAGCAAGTAATCAGTATTAAGTGATACAAATAACGCTCTGCTTCGACATTTAATTTCTGGAATGGATATTAAAAGGGGGCAAAAAGTCTAATTTATTGGATTACTGGATTCTTCTTCAGGCCTTGCTGGCAACGGATGCTTTTTATAGGTTGTATTTTGGAGAGGGGAGGGAAGGAGGAGAAATGTTTCTTGCTGCAGGGAATAGTAGGAGCTAATAATAGATCCTGTTGCTCCACAATAATGACTGAACCCTCTCAGAGGACTGATGATTTTTTCAGTTGGGCATTGTCTTCTTGTCACTTTGTAGTCGCTGTTAAATCGCATGTGTTGTCTTTCAGATTTTTTCTCTGTTTATACAGACTTCCAGATAAGCTGCAAATGTAAATTTATGATTTTCAGGAGGTTTTTGAGCTCCATTGGGAAAGTCTTGTCCACTTTATGGCAATCTGGCAGCTTATTTGGGATGCTCAGAGGAGGTGATGGTCTGTTCACAGTGGAGTTACTTAAACCAAAAGAATTGCCAGGTTTCTGAAGAGACATGGTCTCTCAAATTGTTAGATCTACAGGGGATTTTGAGAATGTCTGCATTAGGAAATTGGAATTTCAGATTCCCTAAAATATGTGAAGAAAGTCTTGGTAATTCATGTGATAAGACTCAAGAACTTCTGTGAACTTCATGGGGAGGTTATATTGGCTTTTTGATGAGTTTTATGGTTTAAAATACTTTATACTGAGCCAGATGAAATGTAAACCAGGCTTTCCCCCCTATTCTAATTACTTCTGTGTGTCTCTGGAAAACTCCTGCATACTTTGAAGGACACAGCCTAGACAATCTTCTGATAAGCCCTGGAAATAGTCTTTTCCTTTCTAAGCGCCAAAAGGCTCAGCTTTGCAGTGGCATGATGTTCTAAACTCAGTGCTTCTATAGCTAAATTTCAAATTAATGAGAATTATTTCTATTTTGATCAAACAATACTTCCTTTCTTTTGTAGTTGGTTTCTGCAGAGACCAGTACATCAAGCTTTTATCTTCTTTTTTTTAAAAATACGCTGTATTTGAACATACAGTAAATGTCTTTGAGACATCAGGCACCTCAGAAATCCAGAATTCACTGTCTGCTCCTGTTAGGCTGTGGTATAAAAAACAATCTTAACCTTATCTTTTCAAAACTCACCGCATTTTTAGTTACTCATCATGGGTTGCATCTTGCTTTTTATTGGTCAGATCTATGAGTGAAAGCGAAATTATCAAAACAAACAGCAGTGCCTGCTGCTGATCAAATCTATTTAAAACCACGAATGGCTGTGGTTTTTATCACCGATATCCTTCAATGCTTGGCAGAAGTTACTGGGTTAGTAAATGGGTAAAACCTGCTGAAGAGGGGTGGCTTCTAACCCCTGTAGAAAACTGCAAACACACTGGGAATGACCTTAAGGGTTTGTTACACCTGAAAGAATTGAGTGCTTAGAATAATTCCTATGGGGAAGATCAGCGTAAGACTGACAACGTTGTGGAGGTATAGAGTTGTTAGATAGGAGTGAGCATTCGAAAAGCTTCTTGCTCAGAAATTTGAGATGTGTTTTGCTCACTGGTGCAAGAAAAGATTTTACCTAGAAAGGTGGTAAAGCAGAGCAGGGAAGGCAACGGGCTAAAGACAACAGGGGAAAAGAAATTGGTTTGATTCGTTCCAGTGGGAACTTTTATATTTGTCTTACACCTAGGTGAGAAAATGTTTAAGATTGACAGCGGGAGGAACGCCCCGCTCCACTCTCCTCCTTCCGAGCACTACACCATCATCTTCAACACCTTTGTCATGATGCAGCTCTTCAACGAGATCAATGCCCGCAAGATCCACGGCGAGAGGAACGTCTTCGATGGCATCTTCAGAAATCCCATTTTTTGCACTATTGTCCTGGGGACATTCGCTATTCAGGTAACGCTTCGGGCAAGAAGTAGTAACTACCCACCAGAAATCTACCCTGTGTTGTTTGGGCTTTTTTTTTCTCTGTGCTTTCCTTTTCTTTAATTTTAAATCTAGGTGCTGCAGGAGGCTCATTTAATAGTAAACCACCTGGTTTCATGTGTTTTCTCAACCAATGCAAGTGTTAATAATGGAAAATGTTATGTAGCCATACTAATGCAACATCAATTTTGATCCTTGTAACTGGGTTAATTCTTAGATTAATCTTAGCATGTACAATAACAACAGCCATCGTTGATATTGTAGCTGGTTTTTAAAGAAGAAGTTATTTAAAGTATATCAACAAAGCATTTTACAGTTATCTATGACTTCATGAAAAGACAAATTTACCTTCAGATAGCTGATGCTGAACTGTTCTTCTGTTCAATGCCACTGCCCAGTGCTGCTCAGTATTCCCAGCAGCAATGCACCTGGATTGTGATTCCTCATGTTCCTCTCCTGAGTTTGCTGTCCCAGTCACAAGTGAACATGATCACAGTAATACATATTTTTCCCAATTTTTTCTTCTGTAAGAATTCCTCCTTCTGCTCATACCTGACCCTGTACCTCATACTATTTGATATTATCATTTATAAATCTGTTTCTATCCTGACATCATTGCTCAGCTCTGCAGTGGCAGCTCAGTGTTGGGAGCTTTCTCCAGGGAGGAGGAGGGAGGAGGAAAGAGCAATTTGAACCTGGGCTACAGTGGTTTGAAAAGGGAAACTCCTCAATAAACTGAATATTGGAGAAAGGGCAGCAGTGATAGGAGCAGAACTTCCCAGTTATAGTCTTTAACAACTAATTCAAAATCATGGGTTTAAAACCTGGACAATTTAAATCTCTGGCTTGTGATTTCAGATTCCTGGTTTTGCAGCAGCAATATTAACAAGAAATGTCAATAATATCTCATTTTCAGTTAGCAAAATCTTCTCAGCCTAGTGACCTCCTCAGACTCTGTGTGTTGTTATCCTGCTGAAGGTGTGGGGTTTTCCCACCTTCTTCCTCCAACAGATCTAGAGTTTTCTGTACCATCTGTCTCTCTAGGATGGCACATCTATAAATACGCAATAAAACATTTATCAGAGGGAAAAATCCCTGTTGCAATGGACAGCATTCCAAAATAAACCACATCAGGGTCAATAAATCCCCAGCTGAGAATATTCAGGAGCTGGGACATGGGGACAGTCCTGTTCTCTTTCTTCCTGACCATTCATACCTGACCAATGCTAAATATGAGGCTGAGGAAGTTTTTTCTGAACTGTTGTGGCTTTTTCTGACCTTTAGTTGGGGGTGCAGAAGTTTGTGGGGTTTGATGGGGTTTTTTGGGGACCAAAATTCTGCAGCCTTTTTTGTATGGTTGTTTTTGGTTTTGTTGCCTTTTCCCTCTGAAAAATTGACTCCTTTTCCTCTGTGCTTCTCTTTGTAGATAGTAATTGTCCAGTTTGGAGGAAAACCCTTCAGCTGTTCTCCCCTGCAGCTTGACCAGTGGATGTGGTGTGTATTTATTGGATTAGGAGAACTGGTGTGGGGTCAGGTAAGCATTCAGGAACCTGCACATCCTAAGGTGTGACACTGTCGGTATTCCTGTTATTTCCTTTCTTTCTCTCAGTGTCAGGTGCAGCCCTCACTGAAACCCAGGGTGCTCTCTGCGAGCTTCGAGGAGAGATCCATTAGCGAGGATAATTTATCCCTCTGTTCCTTTGGGGTTTTTTGTTAATTTTCACACCTTTCCTTTCTAGCAGGGTGTGCTGACACCAGGGCCATCTTCAGTTAGGCTTTTTTGTGAGAGATGTTTGAGCCACAACTTAAATCTTTTAGTCACCAAAAAAAAAAAAAATGCAGCAAAGGCAATTCTGTTCCTTCCCTAGAAGAGAATTCCTCCTGTAGGATATGGCAGAGTTTTGGAGCTGAAATAAAGTTCCAGTTCTAGGTCAAGCAACTCATTCCCTTGCTGGAACTGTCATAGGAAAAGTTCCAGTGTGTTTAAAATCCTGCAGTGATTCTCCATCCCCCTAATTCTGTGTGTGAACAATGGAAGTGCAAAAAAAAAGAGATTATCTTGCTTTTAATAGTTGTAGAAAAGTGCAGTTAAATTAGTGTGTCCTTTTAAATTTCTGCTATGTCCTCTCATCATTGGCTAAAATATAATTGTATATGGATGAAGAAATAAATGTCAATGAGATGATATTAAATAAATTGGGCTTAACTCTCTGGAAGTGATATACAGACACAATCAGTATTGTTAACATCCTACAATATTCTTTTATGTGCAAACACAGATTACAAAGTTAATAATAATAATAATAATAATAGTAATAATAATAGTAATAATAGTAATAATAATAATAATAATGATATTTTTGAATGCATTAATAGGGTATTTAAGTTGTTGCCACCTGGTGCAGTAAAGAAAAATGTGAAGTTACATTTTTTTCTCTCAGATGTAAAGAGATTTGTAGATCCACAGTTTTGCCTCTATGAAGAGTCAAGAAATTGCCAGCTGCAGTTGGGAACTGCAGTGAATAAATGCTTGCTTTCAAATCTGATTATTTGTTCTCTTCTGGAAAACAAATTCACTTTTTGGACAGTTTGGCCTCATTTTTCCTTAGAAATAAGCTCAGACTCAGAATAGCTTTTAATGCATGTCTGGCTGAAAACCACCACTATTAGAGGGTTCTACTATAATTATTACCTGAGGTTGGGATTTGACTTAAGGCCTTGCAGGAGGAAGACATAAAATCAGTTTGATAATCTCAGAAAGGAAGGATCTTTTATTTCTTTTACCACCTGTTTGGAAAATACCAACTTTTGGAGAAGGGGGAGGTAAAGCAGGGAGAGGGAGAAGAATCCAATCTGCTTCATTCAGCTGTGAAGAACTTCCCACGGCCTTTGATCAATTTTTTGGCTTCTAAATTTTGTTATCTGTGGCTATTACATAACCACTGAGAACTAATACTAATATCAGCTTTTTTTCTTTTCAATTTAGTTGCCCCAGGCTTATTGAGACTTTAGACATTAAATTAAAACTGGTATTGGAACATCTCCACAATTTTATCACTAAAAAGAAAGCAAATACAGAGGGGAAAAAAAAATCTGTCTTGTGGTCAGTATTTAGCAACCAGAAAAGAAAAAGAGAAGCTAAAACCAATTAATTATGTCCGTATTTCCATGATTTAAAGTCTGTGGCAAGGCCTTTCTTCATGGAGCTTTTCAGTGAGAGAGAATTCTTTTGCTTTATGATGCTTCTCTTCCTTCTCAGCCTTTTCTCTGCTGCTGTGACTCATTCTACTTCAGCACAAAACAAATTTGTTATTCTTATTTTTAATCCACCTCCTGAACCCGCTGTTCTTGTGAACCACTAAAAGCAATCAAGATTTCCAAGTTTCAGTGCCAAAGCAGGCACTTCTAAAAGGAATTTAAGGAGTAGTTTCTAGGAAGTCAATTTGAGATGCTTTGAGGGACAGGTTTCTAACAGCTCCCATCACTTCTGACAACCAAGGCTTTCCAAAGTATTTCATGTCCCATTCCCAGAATTATTGATCACTTTTTAAAGCTGTGTTCATATTGCTGGGAATAATCTTTAGTTCTTAAATCTGCATCCAGTCTATTGAGTGTGTGCTCTGAACTGGGTGGATGTTGGCAGATAGAGAAAATGAATGAAAAATGAAAAAAGCCACGAAAACACCTTAAGAAAAGAATTAGAGCAGAGTCTTATCAGCTTGGCTGAGGTGGTGCAGGAGAGGAATGTTCTATCACATAGAATCCTGACCCAGTACAGTTATTTTTATGAATATTGGCTTAAAAATCCTTTATCACCATCACTTTCATCAGATCCCACAGTCTCCAGTAGTTTCTTTCTGTAGAGTGCTGGCTTTGTAGTTTTGAAAGCTGGGAGGCTGGAGGACTTTCAGTAAGTATTTAATTGATGAGATTTACCCTTTCTTTTTCTCTGCTGTTCTGTCCTTGCTTGTGTCACACTAATTCATTCATTTTCCAGGTTTGCATCTTGTTTTTCAACCCCCTTTTTAAAAGGTTTTATAATAGAGTAGAAACTGGGTTTGGTTTGGTTATTTTTTTTTTTTCCTAATCTGTCTATGAAAACATAATGAAACTCAAGGAGAGACCCTCAGCAAACTCAAAGGTTTGCTTTCACCCTGAAAATATTTGGGACCTTTCCATGTGTCTTCACTGCATCCATTCCAGTTTTCCAAAGCTCTCCTCACCAGTTTCCCCTCAGCTGTGTTGGTTCTCTCTTCATTTTTCACACATCTGGGCTTCACAGTTGTGGTTGCTCACTGCTGAAATGACGACAAAAAAGAAAATTGCAGCAGTTTTGTACTAAGTGGGTCTAACAGTTGACTTTGTAGGAGGTTTATTTTAAGCATTCGTGTGTTCCAGGTAATGTTTAAATTGCCATGACATTCTCCTGGTTTTATTCAAGGGCTCAGAACAAAGAGAAAGTGACTGCCCAGGAGGGTAACACTGAAATGCATTTAAAACAATTGTCCAGCTACAGTATCTGCAATTTTTAAAGTTTATTCTCCTGTCTTATTTATTTCCAAGGACCACTTTGGTGGGCAAACAGAATAAGAGGGGTTAAGTTAATCAGAATTGATTGGTGATAAGGACACAGAGCGAGAGAGAGCCCTATGAGAATCCAACAGTCAGATTCACACCTTTCAGAAACCTCAATTTTGAGAAATGCCAGGAAAGAATTCCAACTTGCTGGAACAAAGGGAAGCTGAAGCCATCAACCAAGGGAGTGTGAGATTTATGAGATGCAATGAATTTTCAGCTCCCATTACCATAAGTCATTACAAATACCCAGACTCTAATTGCAGAGCTATCAGTCTCGTTAAGATTTCTTTCCATAATTACATTTTTATATTTCCATCTTGTTTTACTTTCTATTTGTTTTATTGGTAACAATTTTCCCAGCCTTGAACTTGCTCCACACAGTGGGTTAGTGGTGCAAGTCATGCTAATTGTTTACACAGTAAACGAAATATTTTGGGACTAAAATGGAGTTGTCCAAGTGCAAAATGCTGTTAGAAGCAGGCTTAGCTCAGCTTTTATAGATCTTATTAAAATATGATTGCTCTTTTGTAATTAGCAGATTGTTATGCTGTTGCTCTTGAATGAGGCTTATGTTTTCAGTACTTTTTTGTAATTTTAGGTCATTGCAACCATCCCAACAAGTAGGCTAAAGTTTTTAAAGGAGGCAGGGAGGCTCACTGAGAAGGAGGAGGTCCCTGAGGAAGAGCTCAATGAAGATGTTGAAGAAATAGATCATGCAGAGAGAGAACTCCGACGTGGACAAATCCTCTGGTTCCGAGGGCTCAACAGAATCCAAACCCAGGTACGCTAAAAATAAATACCCACAAGGTCTAAAAACACCCAAAGAAATGTTTAATGTGGGATCAAGGCAAGATAAGGTTAACAGGAAGCCACGGACTGTTTGTGTGTGTGGAGGATGGCACTGGTTAATTGTTTCCAAAGGAAAAACATGAAAAACAAAAGAGGGGAACTGAGCAGAGGGGGTGTGTGCAGCAGAAGAGATAAACTGAAAAGATATAAAATGATAAAATGCAAAACCAGGAATCTGTGATTTGAGAATACCGTGACTGGATGTTCTTTTTCTCCTTGAGTGATGACAGCTCATAAAATTGTGCTGCTTGGCCAACGTCAGCTCGCAGAATGTTATGAAAGCTTTCTAAAACATATTGTTTGATTTGCTCAAAAAAATACATTGTTGCTGCCATTGCTGCACTAACAGAATAATTGAAATTGTGGAGTCTGAAGTATGACGTACAATTTGATTAAAAAAATAAATCTGTTCAGTTCTGGCACTGCCACACATCGATCACGATTAAGAGGGATTGGTTTTCTTTCCTATTAGGTAATGAAAAATGTGGTTCTGGAATTTAGGAGGAAGGGCCTAAGCAGGCATTAAATATTGAGGTGTAAGAGTTGGCTACTAGGAACGATTCCTTGGAAACATCTCTGCCCAACTTCTGCTAAACACAAAAATCCGTGGCATTATTCACTACACCGGATCTTTGCACCGAACCATGGTGCTAAATATAGTGCAGGTTAAGGAGCTGTAAAATTTGTCCTGGAGTGCTGTAGAAAATCATGTGAAGTATTTTGCCTTTTCCCTTGCAGTGAAGTGTTTCATTGCACTCAGGTGTGCTCTGCTTGATCTTTCTAAGATCAAGTGTTTCTGCCAGCTTGCAGCAGAGAGCGGGTATCACCACATCAGATGTGCATGTTTTACATGAGCCTGACAAGAAAAAGAGGTGAATAATTAAGGAAAAGATCTTTTTTGTCTTGAAAGAATCTTCTATAGAACATTTTTGTCTCAGAAGATTTGGGGGTTTTGTCCTCATCCAAGATAAATAACACGTTCTGCTTTTTCACATCTACAAATTGATACTTTTTTGGGGTGGGCAGGAGAGATGCAGCCACACATGTAGAAAAAAAAATGATGGAAAGAAGTCAAATCAGGGCAGTGAAATCTCTTGGCTGCATCTGCAGAGCATAAAATAAAGAAGGTGGAAGCTGCTGGTAGAGAGATTAAGAGCTGGGGAATTCCCAGGGTTCTGTGGTAAGTGATTAAATATGGATCTTCAGCTTCGAGGTTGTGTGTCTTGACTCCATTGAGTCAGGAGCACTCATCACTAGAGAAAATTCAAATTCAAATTGCAATTGGGACAAGCAGGTGCCCAGGTAATGGTGATCTTTAGGGAAAGATGACCTCTAAATGTGCATTCTTTTCTCCCTGGTGGCTGTAGGAGGAGTGTTGCCTGTTGGCATTTCTGTCAGGATGTCTTTCTGGTTGGGGTGAGTGTAAACAACTTCAAGCAAAGCAAAGCAAATTACATCCTTTCAGTTCTCTTTCTAGTCTGAGAGGTAGCTTTTAGTTCTGCATCTCTTTGTCCACTTAATTCACAGAGAAATGATTCTTTTGCACTACTTAAACCTAAATGAACATTAATTATCTCTCTTTGCTAACATCCATCTCAGTTTCCTTTCTGCTCTTAGCTGTAGAAGCACCTCTGGTAGGATGTCTCCCTTCTCTCTGCCAAGAGGCCTCTGTGATTTTTCTTCTCATTTTATTTATTCAGTGACTTTGATTTTTTTTTGCATCCATTTCACATCTGTGCAATGACAATGAAAGAAAGGAAAGAAAATGGGCCAGCAGATTCCAAAGCAGTGCCCAGGTGTGCAGTGATGGACTTAGGTCAAATTTGATCCCTGCTGGAGGGCCCCTGAGCTGTGTGTGGGCCTGTCCAGGTGGATTCATTCCCTTGTACTGCATTTCTCAGGAGGCCAGCAAAAGAAGAGCTGCTGGAAGAAGATTGGGATGTCTGTAGCATCCCTGGGAGGATTTGCAGGAATCCTCTGCACTCCTGGAGAGGCAGAAGAAGAAGGTACAGCATCCCCTCATTTTATATCTCTCTGAGAATGGCAGACTAGGAATAAATGCTGGGCTCAGGACCAGATTGATCATTCAATCCTAACAAGACCAGTTTTCACACTTGGTGCTGTAAATTGGATTATTTGCCCTTATCTTCTCTTCAGTCACAATTGCACAGATGGCCTCAGCTGCCAGCAGAGCCTTCTCTTCTGAAACAAAGAACCTGCAGCAGGCTGGGTGTTGTTTTCAGGTGACCAACACATCTCCCTTGCAGTGCTCCCGTTTAAACCCATCCAAACTGACAAAACTTTGCAGTGCTAAAGAGATTTTTCTTCCACATCCCCTCTCAAACAGAGGGTTCCACCCAAGACACCAGAGAAGGGACTTCCCCTGGGATTTTTCTGTTTCTGTGAAGACTTGCATAAATTTATTCGAAAGGTGTGTGAAAAATGCACATAACTGAGCCAGAGACTGGCTGTCAACTTCTGATTTGTTCTTTTTGGCCTCCTTGTGTTCATTTAGATATTTTATTGTCTTATGAATATGCAGTAGGGAATTCTGGAGGGATCTGTGTTCTCCTTCTTGAATGGAATGGTTCCCTTACTGGAAACGTCTCTCAGATGACCACTGAGGTGTGAAGCTTCACAAACGGCTCATTTAAGTTATGCAGGTTTGAGGAGGATCTAAAAGAGGTCTGAAATTGCATAAAGACAGGACTTTGCAACAGTTTTCTGCAGTTTTTTCCAAGTACTTGCTGCATTTCTCACAAATTTTCCAATCTGAAGGAAGACAAGACTGATCACACACTCTTGGTGGGTTTAACAGCCTTTGGGAAGTTCACCAAGTTCACCTCCAGGCCAAACTGCATCATCTGAGTAAAAAACAGGAAAAAAAAAAGCATCTTACCTTTTTTAACTATATATTGAAAGTTTCTCTATTTCCCTCACATTTGAGAATGGAAACATTCTGAAGTGAGGAGATTCAAAAACTTCTCAAGTTTCTCAGAATTTTACACCCCTGGTCTGATTCTTTCCTCTTTTGCTTCATTCATCCTGAAATCCAGTTTGCTTTATCTGCATCAGGTGGGAAACAACTGCCTGGAATGTTCTGAGAACAAAAGGAAAAGCTGAAAAGAATACAGGTGACAGGGCAACTTCTACTTTAAGATTATTCCTCTTCGGGTGCTAAAAATCACCCAGAGGTGCTGTATTGCATTTTTCACTCTTCATTTTTCAGGTAGAAAACATTAAAACTTTTCTTTTGAACCAATTCAAACCTGCCAGCAGTGGAAGTCACTCCTGGCAAGAGGCTCTGAAGTTGGATAAAAAGCCAGCACCTCATTTTAAGGTTTCCATGTAGCTTTTAATATAGAAAACATTGTGGTAGCCTTGTGTAAGTGGAATGGAAACAGTTTTATTTTGTGCAGAAAGGTGGCTTTTTTTAGGGTTTTTTTTTAATTTTAAATTCACATCCTGCTTGGAGATTAGGGGAACAAGACCTGCGTTCTACTCACATTAATGAAAAAAGAAATTATTCTGAAAACCTCTTTTGTGCTAAAAATCAGGAAAAAAAAATCTGTTCTGCCAGGATTATACTGCTACTATCAGATTTTAAATTTTTTTTTTTAATTGCTAATCACTGATATTTTTATTAGCTGTGCACACCTAAAAAAATTGGATCTTCTGGAGTATAGAACACAGAAAAATGAGACAGATGTGAAAAATTTCAACATTATGGATAAGCTTCAAATATAGGACAGTATTTTTTCTCTACCTGAAGGTCCATAATCAAAACACGACTGCATCCTATATTGTGTTGGAAATTTTTTAAACTCAAGAATTTTTGTTTCCTTTCTCCTCTCTAGCAGCTTGAATTGCTCTAAATAAATGCTTTCCCTTGTCATTAAAAGGTTACATCTTAATTCAAAGTGCACTATTTATTTTTCCATGATCTCTTTTCTTCTTTGTTATTTTCTGCTTGGAGAAGATTGCTTGGGCCAAGTTCTTCTCTTCTTTCTTGGCTTCAGGCTGAGCACAGCCCTGTATGTTCAGCTTTTAGGATTCTGGGGAGGTTGTCATCTTCCCAGCATGAATTATATCCATGAAGAGCTGGAGATCCTTTCTTCAGGAGAAAAGCAAATTTTTCTGAAGAAACCATTAAATACAGATCTTCCCTCCTCTTTTCACTCTTGTACCAAAGGCTTTCAGTTTGTTAGGAAGGCATTTGCACATCTAGAAATGCCCTTTGGCTCAGGGTTTATCAACAACACATTTCATGCCCTCAGTGGGAGTCTCAAAAGTCGTTTTTGAATGGTCTCTTCTGAAGAGTGCTCTGTCACCTGGGTTAGACCCCGAGAACCCAAGATCTGTATTTAATTCTACTTTTGTAGAGCGTTTCAGGTGAGTATTGAATTTGCCACACCAGCAATGGTTTGAGCCATGTGGTTTTTCCATGAACCTTTGCTAACGACCCCCTCGTTCCTTACCCCATGTGCCAACTCACCTCACATTGTCTGATTTACTGTGAGATTTGCACTGGACATGTAAGTCTGCTGCCAAAACCAAAGCTCTCCAGGGTTGTGGGGACTGCTGAGCACTGTCCAGCCCTGTGTGTGCACAGTGAAATGGTACCAGGGCTCACACAGAGCAAATCAGCTGGGCTTTGTGTAGCAAAATTCACTGTGCCAGTTGCACAGCAGTAACCTGGGATCCCTTTTCCAGCTGGCTGTGGTTGATTATTCCCATAAAAACACACAGGAAGGTAAACAATAACAGCCAAAGATAAGATTAAGAGAGGGGAAATATCCGTATGAATAAAGATGCAGCCCTACAAATTGGTTTATTCCTAAGACTGACCACAGCAGAAAATCATGAATTCATTCTAGTGCTTCCCACTTGGAAAATGTAGGAGGGTTTGCAGTGACATTTGTGCTGTTTAAATGGATAAAAATACCACCATAAAATAAAAATGACCTTTTTCTAGGCTGGGTATCTCCAGAAATGTGGGTTGCATGATCTGGTAACAGTGGGTTACTTCAAACAAGTAGTTGTTGAATTCCCCCCGTGGATATTCCTGCTGCTTTGTCTGTTGTGGTTGCACTGATGCAACAGAGAGGACATTTTGGGGTGTAGGGATTTGTGGGATTTACTCCTACCAATCCCTGGCTTTCCCTCTGTACCCAGAGCCTGCTTTTTATGGGTTTATACTGGTGCCAAAGGATGCCTTGAAATAATCAGCTTTGTTTTCAACTCATCCTCTGTGGTGGGGAATAAAAGTGCTCAGGATGGATCTGTCAAACAGGGAATACAGCAGGCATATGAAAACAAGTAGAAAATTGTCATGTTATTTGCTGCAATAGTCAGTCCAGTTCCACATTGTTTTCTGGGTGATTTTAAGTGCTTTGTATAAAGATAAAATTTTAATATATTTAAACCTCCAGTCATAACCCCCCAACATTCTTTACAACTATGCTAAATTTATATAAACTTTCATTACAAAAAAAGTCAGCTAAAATACTGGAAGAGTGATTTTATCAAAGTCGTGTACTGACAACCCTGGGTTTGCAGACAAAATGGAGTCATATTTTGAGTATTAAAGTTCTTCTGTTTTGGTTGAGTGTCATCCCCATGCCCCTCTCCCAAATTCCAACTGAGTAACTGATTTTTTTCCTCCCCCGGAGAGAAATAACAATGTAATTTTAATCTAAGTAGGAAAAAAGGAGTGGAGATTAGTGATATCAAATATTCCAGTTGATTTTATTTACTCCTAAATAAAATGGTTTAAACTTTAAAAGACTGTTATTTCAAATCTTCTACTTGTTTAAAGTGATGCAGTTCCGCTGCCTTGTCCGGAGCCGCCTCATTTTATCCAGACAGAAAATTTGAATCATTTCTAAAAACATTGAACAAGGACCCTTAAAAATATTGATTCCACCTGAAGTAGAAGCATGTGCACGGTTGATTTGTTGTTTTTCATGATTATTCCTGTCAGTTATGCAACTGTATCCATACTTTAAGCAACTTGTCTCGTTCTTTCCTCCGTTACAGATCGAAGTAGTCAATACTTTCAAGAGTGGCACTTCCTTTCAGGGGGCTCTCAGGAGACAGTCCTCCGTCACAAGCCAGACCCAGGATGTAACCAATATTTCTAGCCCTAGTCACGTATCGTTATCCAATGCTCTTTCCTCTCCTACCAGCACCTCTGCTGCTGCGGCTGGGCGTGAGTGTGAATTCTTACTGCACCCGACCCTCAGAGATGCCAACTTAGCCAGAGTCGCTTGAGACTCGGCTCCTCTGCCCCTCCCCAGTCTCTGCTCCGACTTTAATTAGCTCAAAACCCGTGACCTGATTACTTTGTGTACAGTAGATACTCCCCAGGAGTTGCTCTCTCTCTCTCTCTTTGCTAACTCACAGTAGGGAGAGGAATTTTTGTAATTTTTTACCTATTGCGAGGAGATTTCAATTTTTTTTGAGGGTTCTGCCAGGTTTTCTCAGTCTCATTGATATATTTTCTACTGCTTATAAAATAGAGATTTTAAATGATTCTAGAGCTTTTCAGATATCAGATCATTCCACCAGGAAGCCTCTGTAACATGTCCAGGAAAGACATGGAAAGAAAGGAACAAGAAAATTGGGAATCTAGTTTATGATGCCAGGTTAAGGGAATAAACTTTACATGAAAGGTGAAAGATTTATTTAGATTTATTATCTCTACCTTATTTGGATTTATTCTCTCTACTTTATTTAGATTCATTATCTCTTATTTAGGTGTAGATTTATTATCTCCAAGGTCACTGGCAGGTAAGCATTGAAGCAGGAGGGACCTAGACAAATCAAAGGACACTGTTGAAACAGCAAAATGGGTGTGGTAACAAATTTCTTAGAAGAAGCAGGTTTCCGAATCCTAAAATCCTGACACAGCTTGGTTTTAGATGCAAAATATCTCCTGGAGAGGTACTGAAGGGAATGAAAAATCTTTGAGGCAGCTGATAAGGAAGGGCTGCTCCAGTAACAGAAAAATTCCAGTTGCTCAGGAAGACTTTGGGTCTAGATTTTTATTTATCCAGGACTGTGAGTGGCTATTTTGTATTACAGCACTAAAAGAATATTTAAATGTATAGAACTCCATTTACGAGGTTGTCACACGCTGCAGAAGATAACGGGGCATTTTCCTTGTACCAGTTTTAGTGAGAAGTTGGCCAGACAGAGGAGAAACTGCTCTTTTCTGTCTGGCCAACAGAGAGAGGGAAGGCAGACAGAGATAAGGCAGACGAGAGAAAGGCATAAAATTCCAGAACTCCTGCAGGAAATAGGAAGCTTGACCTTTCCATTCAGTTTGAGTGCAAAGCCCCTCAGTATGTGCACACCAAGCATTCAGACATGACTTTTATAGCAGCAATTAAATCTTATCAAGCAATCACAAAATAGTCTCAGAAGTATTTGTCCATCAGACAGAGCTCTGAAGGGTTTTTTTTTTTTTTTGCTTTTTTTCATGTCTGGTTGATTGGTTGGTTGGTTTTTAAAGTGTTTTCATGCAAAAGCAGAGCACAGCACCAGAAGTTCTTGTTGGATTAAACTTCATTTTTGCTAAAGCTATTTCGGGTCCAACTTTGGCAGTTTCTCCTAGGAGATTTTTCTATATTTTCGTATTTTTTTCTTGGGAAGTTTGGCCTGAGAACTTTCACCCCAACTATTCCAGGGCAGCAGCAGGATTGGGAGAAGCAAAGCCATGGAGCTGTGCCAGGTTCCTGAGCCCAGCTTCCCTCATTTCCACACCTTAGGGCACAAAACACCAAAATTCCAAAGCAGCCTTTCATCCAGGGAATGACTGCCCGGGATAGAATTTCTCCATTTGAGCAGGAAACTGGGAGCAGCTCGTTGTGCTGTGGGAAATGTTTCAGTGACATGCTGTAGCCAGCGCTCTGGGAGGAAAGATCTAATAAAATTTAAATAGACAATTTATCTTCCCTCTCCACTGCAGCAAAGCAACAAGAATTGGATGTTCTTGTGTCTTGACAAGGGCCTCGCTCCTTTATGGGCTGAAGTTAATTAATAGGAGAAAGCAGAATCTGCTCCAGCCTTTGTCACCTTTCATTTGGAGAAATAAAACAGCTCTCCAGAGCTCCTCGTGGTTATAGCTACGTTTATTCAGTGCAATAAAAGCCAGATGATTGATTTGTTAAACTGCCCAGAGATAAGGATCTCCATGGCAGAGGGCAATTAGAGATTGGGATTTTAAAGTGGCTTTTCTGGACTGCTGGGGTTTTATTACCACAGCAGAATGTCTGTTGGTATTAAATCAGAATTATAACACTGAGGGAAAGTTTTGATTTATTCATGCAAAGACACAAACTTATGAATGGTGGTGAAAAAGCACCAACAAATAAAACCCCCCATGGTTTTTATTTTTAAATGGGGTATTTGCAGTGGGTTGTTCATCTTCCAGAACCTGCAAAACCTTTCCTAACCCAAATTTCATAGAAATGGGGTATGTTTTTATCAATTGGCATTTTTTGAGGAAATCCCAGTTGAAAAATGCTCACCTGTTTAATATACAAATATTTAAGCTACAGAAAATGAAAATATGGGGAAGTTAAGGCTGTCTGTGGATGTAGTTTTAGGTTTTGTTGTGTGCATGAACACCCAGATTTACACACAAACTTCTATCCTTTGAAAGCTCTGACACTGCAGGCTTAGGGGTGGGTTCAGGTACAACCTTTAGTGGATGTGCATTTTATATTCATTTCTTTCTATGTTTTATTCTGGGGGAAAAAAACCCCAGATCCTTGGGGCAGCGGAGCATCCTTTTTCCTTTTGAAGCTCAGAATTAGTAATGCCCAAAATTATCTTGTGCTTAAAATTCTGTGATTAAGGCTTTTACCACTAGATTTTTTTAATTAGGTCGAGGGTGAGAATATCTAACTGTACACAAAGTAAACAAGTCTTTATCCCACTCTGTGTGTACCTGGTTCTCAGATGTTTGTGTTAGCAATAGGTAGCCCCTGCAAAAGAGCACGAATTCAGATTTTCCAAGAAAGACACACATTTAATATTCCTTTGTACTTGCTCTTCCCCTCATTCTCATATGGAGTTCATACTCTTCCCAAGTGGAAGCAGTCAGGAACTGCAGGTCCCTTAAAAAAACCCCTCACTTCTTTCAGAAAAGGTTGTAATTGTTAAGTTTAGGAAGCACTGGGCAAGCAACAATCAAACCAAACCAAACCAAACCCCACCAAAAGGAGACCTCCAAGAGTTCCTTTTTCTTGGTTCTGCTGAGAACTGTCAGTTTTGTCAGAGGTTTTTAGAGGTGAATATTTAATGGAATCACTTGAAACTTTTTACTACATTAACCCCAGCAACAGTGGCCTCAAGTGAGCCACTTGAGACAGGAGAAAATACAGAGTCACGGCTCCAAATTTTATAGCAGCAGTTAAAATCTCACCAAACAATCACAAAATTGTCTCATAGGTATTTGTCCATCATACAGAGCTCGGAAGGTTTTTTTGGCTTATTTTTATGTCTGGTTGATTGGTTGGTTGATTTTTAAGAAGTGTCTTCATGCAAGAGCAGAGCTCAGCACCCTTAAGGCTGGATTTGTGCTCTGCTTCACTTGTTGGAGAGGCCACAGCCTTCAGAACTGGGGCTTCATTTGCATGGCAAGAGAACCTCTCCCATTCCCCTTTTAATTAAAGAATAGTTGCCGTTTCTGAGACGTGCCAAGAACGTGCCGTGTGTAGGGAGCAGTGTTGAACATTCAGCATTTGCTGGGGTGGCACGAGGGCAGGAACTGTCATTTACAGGTTCAGGTGTCACCCAGGGGTTTGCTTTGGACTGGCACAAGGCCATGAGCATCTGCAAACTGTGTCACACCAACGTGAGGCACTCAGCAAGCTGAATTCTTGTGGCTCTCACAGCCCATTTCCCAAGAGATCCCCTTAAAGAGTTCATTTATTTGCTTGCAATCTGTTGTGCATGAAGAGCTTTTATATTTCTTACATATTTAATATTCTATAAATGAAATCGTTCAGAATTTAGAGCTAAAACTTGAGGTAAAATCTTGTTTGGATGGAATAGTTTCGTGAAGAAAAATGGGAACAATTTTCTTTTAAAGAAATCATCTATTTTAATAAATGTTCAGGCAAAGATTGCTGCCCAATATTTATCTACATTCAGATCCCAGACCAAGCCCAGTGGGCATTTTCTGTACAGGAAGGTATAACCATCACAGGAGGAAATGGAACAAGCAGAACTTAAATCAAACCCCCAACTGAAAATACATTTATAAAAGTTGCACCATTGAACTGGGGTTCTGTACTAAAGCCTAGGACTTCCCCCTGGCTGTAACCAGGGTTTGACAAAACCCTGCAGGGACATGCAAAAAATCAAAATCAACTCCTGTATCTCCTCCCTGAAGGATAATTAAGCAGATTTAGAGCCTAAATATAAACCCAAGCCCTCAAGTGGAGATGTGCCATGGCAAGAAGGGTTAGATCCTAGAGCACAAACCCGCTCTTTTAAAAGGCTTGTGAGATTTATTTAAATCTGATACAAAAATGTCAAACTCCGTAATTTTGCAGTGATCCTGCTGTGGGAAGTGAAAGCCCTGCATATGGCTCTGCCCTTATACTCCATAAACCACAGTGGAATCCAGCCCTGTGAGCCTTTTGTGCAATGAGAATCGGGCCTGTGTGGGCGCTCTGCTTTCCTTGCTGCCCGCAGTTTGAGTTTTCAGCAGCACTTGCAGGATTTGCTGCATCTTTATGTGGAAAGAGTATAGCACAGATAATGTTGTGCATCTGTTTCACTCATTAAGGCAGAAAACTAGAATTCTAATTTTTATAGATAGCTATTTTTTTACTTTATATTTGAATTCACTCAACTTCTGCATCCTACTCTCTAGAACATACGAGGCACAAAATTTATAGGTGACTCCAGTTCATGCAGCATCTCCTGTGGAGACCTATTCTGATTTTACTCACCTAAAACTGGGAGGCTTCAAAACTAAATAAATACCAATACACTGAAGAGGTTTTCTATTTCAAAGCTTTCCATATGCAATAGTCCTTGACCAAACTCCTTTACCTTTGTACAGCTTTAGTCTTGACCTAGAATAGTCTCAGTTACACCTAAGAGTTGGCATCTCTTTGCAAAATTGACCTCTTGTTTACAATTTTATACTAATCACCTTACTGACCTTTCAGTATTGAATTTATTTGCTGTTGCAGTGCCCTACTCTCTACTGTCTGAATATTAAATGTGTTTGTTTTCCCAGAGGGCTAGAGAACATTGGACAAAAGGGTTCAGCAGGAGAGAGTGAAATAAAAAGAGGTTGTGAGTCTTTAACCTTGAGCCTGAAATGAATGTGAACCAAACTCCAGATACTTGGCTTAGATGAAGCCAGGTAAACATTCGAGTATAAGCCCACACACTACCAACCATAAACAGCTGTTGGTGCTTACCAGGCTTTGGATATTTTGCCTAGATGGTTGTACTTAGGACTGACATTCTGAATATCACCTTTTTCTTCTGATGGGAAAAAAAAAAAAAAAATTGTAGTATCTAAAATTCTATTTCTTTTTTTTTTTGTTTGTTTTTGCCTTTCTTTTTCTTGCCTGATGCAGTATAATAAATCTGACTTTCAAGGTGGGATGAAGCTGAAGAGTTTTTTTCTGTTACAGCTCCAGAGAAGAAAGAAGTGGAAACTTATAGCAGTGTCAAAAATGTCCTGAAGTGTTGTCCCCGCAGTCTTTTGTTAAAAGCGGTTCATTTTTTTCTGTTGTCTCCATTACTGTGAGAAAAGGGAGCTGTATCTCACTGTTTGTCTTCCCTTGGCATTGTCAGTCTCATAAAGAAACACCATTACATGAACTCTACATAGTTCATACTAAACCAGCACTTCCCAGGTTCTATCCATCATGGATGTCCCTGCTTTTCCATGCTTCTACAGCCATAACAACATCCCAAGTTCATCTGCTTTATTTTATCTTCAAAAAAAAAAAACCTGGCTGGGCTTTGTTTCAGCAGAGTCCCTAAACATTTTTACACCAGATATTACCTCAAATCTTGAACTTAAGCATGTATTAAAAGAATTTTTTGCTGTTGGACCATGTAACTCTGGGTAAATAATATTTTTAAATCTGGGATCAGCTATAATAAGTAGATTAAATGTTGAAGTATTATAGTAGAGAAGGTGAAATGCCACCTTTATGTGCAACAAACCCTCTGCCTTTGTTTGCACTAAGTTTTGTCCTTGCAAGCAATAATTTGATCCATTGGGGGACAGACTTTGAAGGAGATTTTGAATTTTATTGTAATGCTGAAATTCTGTCACCGAATGAGGTGTGACACTAAAAAAAAATGAATGTTTTCTTCTGGATGCCAAGCTAAATATGCAAAATTTTAAATTGAGGAGGGAGTTTCCTCTAAAGTGAGAAATTAATGGAAAATGAATATACACCTCTGTAGAGAAATTTTAAGAAAAGAAGGTGGGTCCCCACAGCTCCCTTTGAAGAAAACTCTTTAGAGATTTAATTTTATTTCTTGTCAGCTTTAGGGACTTGCCCAGTTTGGCCCTTACGTTACCATTGCCTTCAGAAGATGAGCTACCTTAGGTGTCAGCAGAGCTGAAGCAGTTCTAAGCTAATATTTCCAGTACAAACAATGTGAACAAGTAGAAGCCATTCTAGAAACATCTAAACATTCCTGCAGGACCCAAACAGTCCAGGCCAAAAATTTTGCCACATGCTTTCACCCAAAGTGAGAAGCTGCAGCTCTATCTTCAGACCAGGAAGCCAAAATTCATTATTGCAGTGCTTCCCTGCAATGGCTCATTAATTAATTAATTCAGGAGCCACTGCAGAGCCCCAAATCCAGGTCATGGCAGGCACGTTTGCAGAGCTGCCTGTCAAACACAACTGGGATCTGTAGCTTTCCCTGCATTGACTAGAGGCTTGGAATTAAATCCAAACGAGATGCTAAATGCTGGTATTAAAGCAAAGCAGATGCGTTCCCTACTCTGGGACGTGGAGCTCGCAAATTGAGATCAGTTCCTCCCTTGCTAAACCACAGAGACTTAAATACAGTTTGTGTGATGAAGAAAAGCTTTCCTTTCACTGGATTCTGCTGGATCTGTTCAGGATAATATCAAAACCTTTTATTCAAATAAAAATCTGCCTTCACTAAAAAGAATCCAGCTGGCAAATAGAACCTAAGTCTATGCCACAAGAAGTGGCTGCTTTCAAGATCATGGAATTATCTTGATTATCTTGTTGATTGATAAGTTCTAGCATTCAGCTGCAGCTGAAGAGGGGACTGGTATTTGTGTTTAGAAAGCAGAAATAACAGGGAGGTTTGCAGAAATGTCCCCTCATCAGCCCATCCTGTAAAGTACCCACGGTACAAAAAGTTTCCCGATTTAAAATAGGGCAGTATGGGAATATGGTTTTAAGGCTGCCTCAACAACAGTCAGACGATTTTTTTCCATCATTTAGACTGATTACTCTGCACTTTGAAAGACAAGCTAGAAGGGCATAGATAGTGGAGGAATTAGTTTGTCACCTTTCTGTCTCTAGCAATGCAGATGAATCTCTTACCCCACTCCGCTGACTCTACAGAGCCCTCACACAGCTCAGCACAACTCAGATTCAGCTCTCACAAACCCCTGGTTTATAACTCCAGGAGCTCTCTTAGGTACACTGTGTGATTGTAGTGGGTAAAATTGACTCAAAATTTATTTGTTGGGTTTATTGTGCAAGACAATCTTCCCTCTTGCACCTCTGCCAACCTAAAATGTTCTCGCTCCCCAAGATCTGGCTGAGCTGTTCTGTGCCACTCCAGTCCTCTCACTTGGAGCACAACAGTCACATGAACTACTTTTTGTACTGTGCCCTGCTGTTACCAAATGTATGTGTGAAGGGAAGGGAGAGTATTTGAGCTGACCCAAGGGTCTGAAGATGGCAGGACTTCAGCTGTTAAGATTTTTAAATGATCAATATCCAAATTTAGAGAGCATAAACAAGGACCGAGTTCAAAGAGAAAAAAAAACCAAGTCAGCCTCTTCCTGAAATGTGCTGAAATTCTGTCCAACTTGGCCAGCTCCAAGCACGGGATCAGCTGGACCCCACAGCTGGAACCCTGTGGCCCCATGCCATTCCTAAAGTGCAGCCTGCCAAGGAAAAGAGGAATTAAAGCTTGACAAAGCAGTGGTGTATCAGGCCAACCAACAATGTGCAGCATATTTACATGTAAAAAGATCCACATGCCAACCACCAAACCATTTCAAATGTGTGTGGAGAAGCTTTCACAGTACCTGCTTGCACCTTTTCTGCCTCTGCCTGTGTTTTAGTCTCCCCCCTGAGAAATGCTCAAGGTTCGCTCATGGACTACATGGAAGTGGAGGGATAGAACTCATACTTAGTCATGAAACATTTGCCAACAGATCACGTTTTGCCATTCTGTTTTTTCCTCTCTGCCCCTCCACCCCCTTCCAAGAAGTTCTGTTTTTTTCAGCAGTAACCCAGCACAACCCTTCACTTCTTTTGAGAACTGGTAGGTCCCTGGGACATAGAGAGCATCCCTCCCTTTGCCCACCCGCAGAGGATGTAGCGTCCCTGCTCCTCACTCTGCTCCTCCCATTTCCTACTGGGAAAGCCATGGGCACCATCCCTGAGAATCGCTGGGCTGAGTCTTGAGTTGATTTTCACCTCTGTTCTTACTGCCAGGTGGTTGCTGGCATTAGATGGCCCCTGGCACAGGTCACTGACCTGCTTTAAAGACTGCATATATGGCATAAATCGTGTGACTTTCAGCATTTAACTGCACAACCGAGACACCAAACAAAAACAGCTCGCTGTTAACAATGGGACTCAATTCAACCCAACAACCAATACATTATTTTATTACATGTTCTTCTCTTTATTAACAAGCTAAATGGCTAGAACAGTGGGTCTATACTCGAGTGTTTACCTCACATCTGCATGAAGGACAAATAAAAGTTGGTTCAACGATACTATGTTCACATTATCCAGGCTTCCAAGTGTAGTTGTTGTGTGCAAGTTATCTCTGTTCATGTGGTAACTGTGACTTTTTTTTTTCCCTGTGGTAGCATGATTACGCTTAGTACTTTGTCTGCTTGGCTTTTTGTGCTCTTGGCTGCATCCATTTAGATTTTGCTTTAAAAACATTGATATTCTAGTTTTTACACTTGGCTCCTGTGTGTGTCTCATACGTACCCATCCAACCGTGTCCGTGTTCTGTGCTTTTCTGTTTGTGAAGTGTGATATGTTATGTGTAATGTTTTTTTTTAACAACAACACAAAAGAGACTTTTTTAATTTTAAAAAAAAAAAAAGCCTTTCTACTTACTCACTGCAAAAAACTATCAACATGCATGGTTTGACATTTGCATTCCAATTAACATGGCTTGTCTTTTACTAGGGATGTACCACACGAGTGGACCTTGGCTTTCTTTAACCACTCCTCCCCATCAGTTCTTTGATGGCTTTAAACCTTGATTTATTTTAATATTGCAGTTGGCACAGACATTCAAAATGCACATAACTGAGCCACTCGTTTATGCATATAACATCCAGAGACTTTGGACTCCAGCTGCCTGCACTGCCCTAACCATGTGCTACATTTTTCACCAAGTGTTCTCTGCCCCGGTGCTGCCCTGGGGAGGTGCCCTCTGACAGCCCTTTCCTTTTCTCCCCCCAGATCCGCGTCGTGAAGGCATTCCGTAGCTCTCTCTATGAAGGTTTAGAAAAACCAGAATCTAGAACCTCTATTCACAACTTTATGACTCATCCTGAATTTAGGATAGAAGATTCCCAGCCCCACATCCCACTCATTGATGACACAGACCTAGAAGAAGACCCTGCTCTCAAGAAAAACTCGAGTCCACCGTCCTCGCTGAACAAGAACAACAGTGCTATCGACAGTGGAATCAATCTTACAACTGATACAAGTAAATCAGCTACCTCTTCTAGTCCAGGAAGCCCAATACATAGCCTGGAGACATCACTTTAGCTGAAAAGGTCACTGCAAAAAAAAAAAAAAGAAATATAAAAGTTAAAGTCAAATAAAATAAGAAACCCCACAGCAACCGAGATATATAAATATATATATTAAAAACATTGCTGGCTGAAAAGCTGTTTGAACTCTTATTCACTCTGAGACAAGTGAATGAATTGTTGATCACAATGGTTTTGGGGAAAGAATGAATGGCTGATTTACATACTCCCCCCTCCCCGTTCCCCTTCAGAAAAACAAAAACAAAAAAAAATCCTCCTGCATGAATGTACTGTACACTGCTGGCCCTTCTTTCTCTCTTTTTGTTTGTTTTTATTTCCTTTTTGGTTTTTTTTATTTTTTCCTCCTTAAGCAGGAACTGCAGAGGACTTCTTTCTGAGGCTATTTATCCAATTCACTGGTCTGTGAGTTTTTTGAAATGCTTGTGTGGCATGGACTCAATTGTATAGATTAATTTAAATAACTTTTTTGAAGTTGCAAAGCTTAACTTGCACAGTAGATTTGCTACAGTTGGACAGAGGAACTTAAACATTTATGAGACTATATATAGAGATATATACATATAAGTATATAGATAATTAATTATATATATGTATATATCTATCTATATATATATAGTTATATATATATAAAGTTTCTTTGTTGGCATGTTGCCTTGTTTCTGCTCAAATTGCTCTGACTATTTTAACTTATTTATGTCCTAAAAAAAGAATGTAATTTGTTTACAAACCTGTAGATAATATCCTTAACTATTTGTAGGGTTAAGAAAGCACTTCCTGCCGAAGTAGTATAAAAATGGCTCAGCTCAGCTCATTGAAAATGTCTGTACTCTTGCACCCTGGATATTTTATTACAACCGTGCTCTGATTTCTGCCTGATTTCTTTCGGTTTTTTTTTTTGTTTGTTTGTTATTTTTTTGTTAATAATGTAGATACTGCTAGTAAATAACAAAAGAAGCCAAAATATAACACATTGGATGTAGCATTGTGATCCTGTATACAGGGAGGTAAACCAGGCTTCCTTTGTTTCAAATAAAAATCAAAATGATCAGGTTCTCTCCTTTTTTTTTTTTCCTTCCCTCTGATAATCTGCTTGAACTCGTTTTGGTGCAACATACAATAATGGAGGCTACTTCATTCTTTAGACGTGCAGCAATGGCTTCTAAAACTATTTTTAGAGAGACATTAAATGAGTTTATAATTTAAAATAAGTTATATTTGGTTTGTCTATATGGAGATAAAAAAATGTTAAAATCTTGTGATATACTGTGTTAATCCTTTTAAATTAGTACTTTAGGCATTTCTTTCCTTCTTATTTGCAAAGTATGGGCTGTTGGCATTTTGGATGAAAATCACTGTAGGTTGTTGCTTAGTTTTTTTTTTTCTGAAGAAAAATATAATTTCTGCACTATTAGGACTGAACGAATCTTTATTAATTGTGTATTGAGATGTGCTTTGTGTGAATTCTTTTTTTTTTAACCAAGCTTGTGTTCCCGTAGTAACACAGAAATACGTTATTTTACCTTGAGCTTTCTACCAAGAAAGCTGCTTTGAAAACCTGCAGTATGGAAGGTGAAAAACATTTTTCAAGATGGTAACAGCCCTAAAAACTTTAAAATTACGAGCTTATACAATTGCTATGTCAACCACTTGAATGCTAAGCACTTTGTGGATCACAGATTTTTCATAAATAATTTTTGTATTTAATATAAAGTTTGCTTGGAGACTTTTCAGCATATGATTTTTTTTCCATAACTGTACAGTGCAAAAGACATTTTGAATTACACAATTGATTATGCCAGGCGTGTTGGAACCAAACACCCTCCAACCATCTCGATCGATCGAGTTGTTAAGGTGTTTTCTGCTTGTCTTAAAGTTGGCTCCATAAAGCGGTGCATCTCTGCAGTCACAGCAGCTAAACCAAGCCAGAACTCTCCAAACCGAGCTTAGACTCACGGCCAAACTGCAGCCCGAACTCCGATGTTTTCAGGGTGCATCAGGACTCTCAGCCAGGTAAAGCTCTAAGCAGCTTTCGGACTCTGGGGTAGCAGCTCCAAGGCTTTTGGCTCGTCCGTAGTTGTGTTGGGTGCCGGCTGAGCCCGGCGGGGCAGCCCCGGCAGCCCCCGAGCAGCGGCACCGGGCAGGAGCCCGTGGCTGTGTTAGCCGGCTCCCGGCCGGCCGGGGATGGGAGCCAGCCAGGAGCGGCGGCTCTGGAAAGGCGGGGATCACCCTCTGTACGCCGCGGATGGGCTCTCTGGGGCCTGCTTGGCATCTCTGTTCGGAAGACAAAAGCTGTGTCTTTTTACAGGGAAGCCTCTAGCTTTGGACTCGAGCATCTACAGAAGCTATTAATACTGGAGCAGTTTCCTTTCAGCATCTTAACACACTGACTGTTTGCCTTTTTGTTTCCAAACACTCTTCATATATTTTTCTTGGTTTCTTTTTTTTTTTTTTTTTTTTTTTTTTTTTTTTTTTTTTTTTTTTTTTTTTTTTTTTTTTTTTTTTTTTTTTTTTTTTTTTTTTTTTTTGTTTGTTTTTTTGAGGTTTTTTTTGAATTTTTTCCTGTAGGAGTACCCCTCCCTAAGGTACCATTTGCAGACTTGAAAACTGTTAAGAAAACGAACACTGCATTCTGTGTATATATAGTAAAACATATATAAACTGAGATGCATAGAAAAACTTGGGCTTTTGTGAGCAGAGACTGTGCTTTATGTATATGATAAATGATAGACTCTTTTTTTTTTTTTTTTTTTTAAAGCAGATTAGCTATGACCTTTCAACTACAAGTCGTGCATCACAATTCCTTTCTTTTATTGCTTGACCTCTCTGTGATGGGAACAATGGATCAAAAACCAAAATGATCAGTTTGTTAAAATTCCCTGCAATATATAAATGCTCGCTCTCTACGTACTGTACTTAGCAGCATGAGATTTGTGGACAACAATACAGTGGTACATTGGCAATCCATCCCACTAGGGGTTATTAATATATGTTCATTCATCTGTTTTTATGAATTTTTTTATCTAGACAATAATTGTAAATAAAGAACTTACTCTGTCTGTTCATTTAATACTATGCAAAAGGTTATGCTTTCTATTGTTATTCTTATTCCTACAGTGTGATGCTGGAATGTTTGTGGTTTCAAAAAAAAACAAACAAAAAAGACAAAAGTAAGTAAAATATGTGATGTAAATTATTTTATAGTTTGAAACAAAATGATAAAGTTTTACTCTTGCTGCTTTCTGTCTAATAGATCTCTCTTGGCAGGAGCACAAGTGGAAAATTTAAAGAAATAAATTCACAAAGCAGCATGAACAATAATGGTCTGAATGTAACAGCTTTCTTTATTCTCACCTGAAGTCACTAGATGCAGCTCTGGATTCCCACTGGGATATTTTGATGTGCAGGTGGATGTAAATCTTCTGGATTGGCAGTGAGGACCCTGCTCCCCGGGCACAGTTTGCTTTCCTTGCCCCAGGGGCTGAGGCAGCCCCCAGGGCTTTAATTCCTGCCTGGCTGGAATGAAAGAGCCCTGCCGGGAAACGTGGAGGTGGGAACGGCTCCTGGGAATGCTGCAGGGAAATCAGCTGGAATGAGCGTGCAGCAGAGTCAAATGATGAAGTGAATTTGCTTAGGAAGCAATGAGTTTAATCTCAGCCCTGAGACCAACAGCTCTCTGAGGTTTTCCTGTCACTGATGACAGCTCTGCACTGACATTGACTTTTTCAGCTCTTTCTCCCTCTGTCACAATCAGAAAAATGATCTTTGAATCTTCCTAGAATTGGGGAGTTCAGTCCAGGACTCGTCCTGCCACTTAAGACCTAGGGAAAAAGGAGGGAATTCTCATTCCGGTGCTCTGGCCCTGAGCCCAGAAGTTCCTTCCCTTTTTTTTCCAGCTTAGATTGATGCAGTTGCTCATAAACTGCAGTGCAGCTGTGCTCACACAATATTGTTGCTTCAGGAGTTAGCCAAGCAGGCCAGGTATGAGGTGGGTGGCTGTCAGATTATCTTATTTATAAAGGTAAAAGGCTTCAAATTACAGATTTTCCTGTCTTCTCCCCTAGATTTCAAACTTTTACTCACCAATTCTCTATGACAAGTAAGATTTGATAGAGGCCAAAATGAAATAGTGCTACACTGTGAGGAAAGTTACCAGTAAATAAAAATGTACTCAACACAGTGAGTTCAACCAAACCCCCACAGAAAACAATTATTTAGACAGCAGATTTCTTGGATTAACGGAGCTTTACAGCTACCTTGGAATGAAGCTGTTTTTTGCTTTGCTTTTGGGAGCTCAGTGTAGGTGACAGTCAGAAAATATTTTTCTTTTAGTTCTCTGTCACTCATTTACCTCCTCCTCACACACATCAGTTTATTTGCAGCCTTGGTCCAAGTGCTTTTGGCAGGACTCTTCATCTCTGCTAAGAAGTGTCTGTGAGGAGGTGTGGGTAAGACAAAGGCCTGGCCTTGTTCAGTGTGTTTTAAGCACTCTGGGAATTTTGGAGCCTCAGAGATGTATTTTAGGAGCTTCTCAGGAGAGTTTGAGAAGTACTTTTGCAGCACGGGAAGGATGTGAGTTGTAGGTGCAAACTGGGAAGAATAGCAGCAATGAAGCTCCCCACAACACTCAGTTCCTGTTCTGTGCATCCAACTGAGGCTTCAGAAAGGCACATGTTTGAAGTTATTAATCCATGAGGGAGAACCAGGGCAGATACTCTGACTCAAAATAGGAATGCCAGAAGGTTTTAGCTGTTTTAAGTTAAGACCACAAGAGTGAACACGGCTACCCCTGTAGGAAAACCAGGTGCAGATTTGCTCTGAGGTGCTGTACTGATCCAGAAAGGGGAAAATGGTGCAAAAATAGTGGATGAGGGAGAGGCAAAAAGGGGAAACGAGGGAGAAAGAGGAAGAAAATACAGGTGCATCTATAATTTGCTATACAATGAAATGAAATGGAGTCATAATTGCTTGTTACTGGCTTGATCTGGCACTGAGTTCCAACCCAAGGGCGCTCAAAGAGTGTTCCCTGTGTGAAGGCCTTTTCCAACGAAGTCCACATTCATGAAAAGGCTGAGATTCCCAAAGCAGCCGGCAGTAGGTGACCTCCAGCATCCCTGTGCCCCTGAATATTTGCTGTTACCCTATGCCAAGGACGAGTGGCACCCTCTGTGCTGCTGCTTCCTCCCTGTAGCAGTGAAGGTGTGCACAGGGGAAGGACCAGGGCCCAACTCTTGCCACTTCCTCCTGGTATTCCAGCATTTTTAGAGTTGCTTTTGAGGAACCACAAAAGGTAAGCACTGGATATTTCCCATTTGTGCTTGTATTCCTGCAGCAGTGAGAGACATTGGCAGAATGGAACATAATAATGATAATGATAATGATAATGATAATGATAATAATACATAATAAAATGTATTCCTGGCTCAGATCCGGACAAGGGTCCATGTGTGCATCGCCCTGGGCTATCAACTACAAATCCATATTTCCCATTTCATGAAATCCATGTAGGGAATGCTCAGGTTTGATCACCAGCACACTGCTATAGGAGGTACTGGGAAAAACAGGGAAGTGTCTGATTCAGTTTTTCTTTCTGCAAGCAGGTTTTAACAGGCACATTTTGATCTAACCTGATGGGAACTGAAGAGAAGTATGATTCATTACTCAGCTCATTCATTAAACAGGGCAGACTGTTGAAAAACACAAAGCCAAGGAAGTGTTTACAACAACATTATTTTCTCCCATATGTTCAAACAAACTGATTTTCTGTGTGTCTGGGAGCCCATGTCTGCCTGGTAATAAATGAGGTGTTAAAATCCAAGTGAGGGAATGTATTTCACTTCTCTCTCTGATGGATTTGGTTGCTTTTCCAGCAAATTACAAAGCACCAACCTCTACCCTCTGTGGGTGGGCATTTAAGAATCTCTAGGAGTTGAGCTGGTATAAAATCAGCATTGCTGGGGCACAGCAAACAGCTTTTACAAGATTATGAATATTAGAAAAACGAGTTATGCAGCTTTCTTGGAAAGTTTCACAGAGCATTTATGGCACCTGTTAAAGATGGCCCTTTATCCCAGAATCCCAGAGCAGCCAGGGTTGGAAGGGACCTCTGGAGATCCCCCAGTCCAACCCCCCACCTAGGCAGGGTCACAGGAACACAGCCAGGTGGGTTTGGAATGTCTCCCGAGAGGGTGACACATGGATTTCTAAAGCCTCCTAGTGCTTTCATCAGTGGGTTATTTAAAATTATTCCAGCTTCAAGTTTCAAAAGAGGCATTTACAATAATTATCTAAAATTATTAAAGAAATTATACTAAACATGATGGGATGATAAGTCACAGGAATGAGTTACTAATGTTTTCTCACCACAGCACGTCAGCTGGGAAAGCTGTCTCATGCTTCTTCGCAGATGGATAGTTAATGAGAATTTTTTATTTGATACATTTGGAATTATTTTCTAGAAGACAAAGATTACAGGAGTTCTAGGAAGTGTCACTGTGCACATAAATAGTGCCCTGTGGGAAGGAGGGGAATCAGTTCTGTCCCAAAGGAAGCTGCTAAATGCCCAGCACTACTGCATGGCCCTGTGACAAGCTTGCTGTTCCACCAGAAAGCTTCGTGGCCGGGAAAACACCGGAGCTCCTGGTCTGGGCCCAGTTTCCCACTGGTTTGTTTGTTTGGGATGTTGCTGGGTGGTTTCAGTCACTTTCTCTCCAGCTCCAGCCTGGTCCCACCATATGGTTTGGTGGGGAGCAGTGCCTGGGCAGCTGATCAGGGAATGAAGCCATAATTAATTCAGAGGAAAATGACTGTTCTACCAAGCCTACAAAAAACAGGGAATTGAACAGATGCCTCTAGAGCTCCCCAACAGAGCATTCAGTGCTCCTGACTGTCCTTGTGTCTGGCCACCTATCAGAGAGAATTTTGGCTTCAGAGTCAAAGCTGCAGAGTCACAAACATCTGCTGGGTGGCTGCTGCAGAGCAGGAGGATTCCTGCCAGGCAGATGCTCACGTGTCACAAACCCATCACACTTCCCAGGAAGGGAAGTCCTTGCTGGCAGGACGAGCAAGGCTGGACCTTGGGAAGCTGGTTCTGGTGCCACAGAGATCTTTTTGGAGGGGTTTAATCTGTCATCAGGAATTAAAGTCCCTTCTCGTTGGTTTTATTATCCTATTGCCCATGCTTGTGAGGGATTTGGACAGTTTCAGAATTTCTTTATATCATTACAGCCTGAGGTGATAGAAGTGGCCGTAGTGAAATATTCCTTCTGACTTCTTTCCTTGCATTAAACTCCTGTAAAGCCTCCTGTATCCCACGACTCCTGGATATAAATTGTATTTTCACCGGATGGGAAAACACAGAGAAAACCCACTTTGGCTGAGCATGCTGCAGGGATGATTTGATTGCCTTTCTTTTCATTTTCACGGGTCAGGACAGAAGCACTCCCCAGTAATGCCAAAGCATTTTGTCTCCTCGGTGTTTCTGCCCAGCTGATGCTGCCAGGATATTTTGTTCCTGAGAATTTGGAGGCTGATCTATGATCTGCCACTGGCAGAGCATCCTTAGGCTGATGGCGAGCCCAGTGGAAACCTGCCATCCCTCCAAAGAGCAGACACCAAAAATAATGGTTGGTACAGCCCTGAATCACCTCACACCACAGGAATATCTTGCTACCTATAGTCAATAATTAATTAAATTTCTTTATCAATGCAGAACCTCTGCAGTCTCACCACACTGAAGTGTTTGGTTGCATCCCTGAATCCTGAAATGGGACAAAGCTGCAGCCACAATCTGAGTTTCCTTTCTTCAGTAGTTCATGCCCACACCACATTTTACAAATCATGTATTCATTTAAAAAAAAAACCAAAAAAAACATTCTTTAGGTTCCCCAGAAATCTGAGATTTGGTGGGAAAACATCCTGCATGAGCTCTCCTTGTAAATTAGTTCCACAGAACATCATTCCAAAAATGTTACCAAAGTGGAAAAAAATCTGGCTGGCTTTAGAAAATAATTACTGGTCACTGAATTATCCTGGGCTCGGAAAACACCTACGTTTGATGTCGAGACTTTGCAGGCAATATTGGAAAGGAAAAGAGAAGAAATCTTGTCTTTTATATGGTAGCAGCTTTAAAAAATACTGTGTTTGCTCCTGAGGTTGCAACTAAATGGTGCCAGAATGGCAGAAAAGTCAGAATAATAAAACACTGATCAAGGTAAATTCAATGCAGGAAAAAAGTCCATTTTTAAAAAAAACTGTAGGTAACACCTTTTAAATTTTTTTCAAGATTTGAGTAGCTGAAGCTCAACTCCAGGCTTAGCCAAAAAGCACAACAAGCGTTTGAAATCTTGTGATGAGGGCACTGCTGGCAAACAAAGGAAACAGCAGGTGCTGAAAGGAAATCTTTTACAGGTACCCAGAAACTCTAATGTCTGTAAGCAATTATTAAATTCAGACCTCAGAGCTACACCATTTCTGCTCCTAATAAGACAGGTTTATCCAATTTGCATCTCTAATGAGCATCAAAGCCACAGAAATTAAAGGTCAGGTTGAGAAGCTGCAGCAGGTGAGGGGAGCTTTGCTCTAGGGTGGTGTGGGACAAGCTGCAGCAGGTGAGGGGAGTTCTGCTGTGGGATGGTGGGGGACAAGCTGCAGCAGGTGAGGGGAGTTCTGCTCTAGGATGGTGGGGGACAAGCTGCAGCAGGTGAGGGGAGCTCTGCTCTAGGGTGGTGGGGGACAAGCTGCAGCAGGTGAGGGGAGCTCTGCTCTAGGATGGTGGGGGACAAGCTGCAGCAGCTCAGCCTGGGTTGCTGACAAGGTGAAGTGAAGGAGCTGAGCAAGCAGTGAGGGGAGGGAGCATTTATTTCTTGGGAAGGTCAGGGGGGTGACTCCCTCCTGTTCAGCTGTTGTGTCCTGCAGGGTGCTGCTGATGGGGTTTGGGGTTGTCTGCTGCATCCCCCTCCCACCCTGCTGGGATTTAGAATCTGGCACATCCTTACTCTTTTTTTTTTTTTTTAAGTCTTTATTCTGCTGTTTGCTATTAGAGACTTTCAGAAGCTTCCTGGTAAGATTTGGGCTTTTACGGGGCAGAACAGTACAGCAAAGTCCCACTGAGGAAATCCTGCTTTTCCTCTCTCATCCCAAAATTGTGATTACCTTTGCTAGCAGTGAGAGGCGTTTGCAACCTGGTAGTCTGGATCCTCAAACACTATTTCAGTCCTTTGGAATATTATTCCAGTTGTTGATGTTGTTTTTTGCTTCCAATCTGCTGGTTTGAAATTGCACTAGGGACCTGTAATGGAAATCATTCCCATAAACCATGAAAAGTCACAGTGTTTCAAAGTTAATGCATTGTTCTGTAGCTTTTGATATCTCAGTTAATCTTTGCTGCACATTTCAACTGACAGAGCACAGATATCTTTGATTTCAGTAGTTACCTTTTCCCTGCTGTGAGTTGCCCCAAGTTTTTCTATTTATCATCCTTAATTTCCCACCAGTGTCCATGGGTGCTGTGTAATAGAAAACCAAGGCCAGGAAAGGGCGTACAGGAACTGTGGAGTTGCACTTTAATCTTGCAGTTGTTTGGTGTTTTAGGATATCTGCACTGATGTGGAAGCCATGGTCAGCGATTAAAAACAATCCTGGAGTACAAGCAAGGCATAAATTAACAATAATGATTTATTGCTGTTTGAACAGGGAGGCAGAATTCAGACAGGAATTACCTGGAGTGGAGATCAATAGCAGAAGTCAAAGATTCTTCTGATACATCTTAAAATTCACTGAAAAACTGATCTCATCAGCCTCTTATTGCTCATTTTTGTGCTTAATCTGTCACAATGCAAGCAGAAGTGTTTTTTAGGATTGATGTGAAATATTTCAGATCTGTTCATGCAGAGAAAGGACATTAATGTGTTGGCTTAGCTTTAAGGGAGGTTTTGGGGGTTTGGGTTCTTTTCAGTTTGGATTTTTTTTAGAACCTCCTCATAGTGAATTTCTCACTGGAGTGGTAATTTTTAATTACAATCTGTTGTCTTATTATTTCTTGGGGTGACTTCTGTGTTAGGTTTACAATGTGTTCCTCAGATTATAATGCTGAAAGAAAGAAAGCATGCAAGTCATTTTCATGTGCTCGTTGTGGCATTCAAGATTGAGGTGATGCCACAGAAATGCAACAAACTGCTGCCAAAAGGTTTATATGTTTTTTATTCAGACACAGGGAAATGCCAGGAACAGGTTTCTGAATGAAAAATATCTGATTTCCAGCCAGAGCACACAGATGTGCTGTTTGATATGGAAAGCTGAACAGAAAATAAGGAGCAATGTCACAATTCCAGAAACGCTGATCTGTTCTTGTCCCAACAATCTCTGACAAACCCTCAGAGGCCCTGGATTGGAAAAACTGATCTTGTACATGAACAGAGTGACACGGAGGCTTGTAAAGCTGTCAGCTTTGTGGCATGGCCATTAACCTTCGTGGCACGTCTTTGAAGGGAAACATTTGCTGCAGAGGGCTGACAGGAGGGGCACTGGGCAGGATAGGAACCAGAGCAGCATCCTTCAGACGCTTGTTCTCCCCAGATTTGGGCTGCTCTGGTTTCTAACGTCACAGAGAGGCTGTGTTTGGATCTGAGAGTCACGGGGGAGCCGTTCTGCTGCAGTGCAAGAGCAGTGCCAGAGTGGGGGAATTTTACACATCAGAAGCTGCTTTTGTTCACTCCTGTCCAGCCCAGCAGAGGCTGAGTGCTGCAGGCTGTGATGAGCACTGTGGTGCTTCCCCAGGCTCGGTTCCTGCTGCAGGTGCAGCCTCTGATGGCCTCACCGCTGAGGGGACGGGGCATTTGTCACCATTCCCGTGCTCCAGGCTGGGAGAAATTCTCCTTCAAATGGAGCTGAGACATCCCAGGTTGGAAGAACATGGAAGAAAGGGCAAAAGTGTGAAATCAGTGGGGTTCCAGTTCCCCACCCCCCCAGCCCATATTGCACAGCGTCACCCAAGTGCCAGCACTGCGTGTCCCTCTGAGGGGTTAATGAACACCCTGACATTCCCTTCCTGCTCCTTCCCCCACACCAGCACTTCTGCGTGGAGAAGAAACGCACAGATTATCTAAACCTCATCTTCAAACGGAATTTTTATTTCTCTAGGATGGAAATGGTGGTCGTTCCCCCATCCTGGGTGCCCTCAGCAGAGGCTGAAATGCAGCTATAAAAGACCTGTGACATTAGAACTGCATCTCGTTATTGCCATTTTGTGCAGTCCACACCACGAAAAGAGCAGATTATCACTTGAAACACTGTCTCTTCAAGCTTCAATAATTCCCAGAAAACTGCTGAGCTTTGAAGCAGTTTCCCTTCTATGGAGCATCCCTTCCATGTGAAGTTATTCTGATCAAAAGGGAGAACTGTTTCTAAGACTTGCTTTTGCTTTCTGATCTGTTTTTCTTCTTTTCTTTTCCTTTTACCTCTTTTTGTTGGGGTGGTTTTTGTTTTATTTTTTTATTTTTTATAACCACTGTGGGTGGAATTTTGATTTTGATTTATCAAAGCAGAACAACTAAAAATCATATCAGCAGATTAAGCTCCCATTCAGGAGGTTTCTTCATAAAAACCCCAACCCAGCCATGCTCAGTAGCAATGCACATGATCCAAATTTCTTTGATTTTGTTTCTTTTTCCTGGTTCTTCTTTTCCACTTGGCTTCAGTGTGGCTGCAGAAAAGGTTGGTGATGGTGTAAAGACTGAGTAATGTAATTTTAAATCTTTGAGAAATAATGCTTAAAACTTTTCCCCACAAAGATCAGTTACATCATTCACATTGAGGATAGGAAAGATGAAAAAAGTCCATCCAATCACTTTTCTTTTGCCACTGAGCTGAAAGAGGCTCCTCCAGATCCAGCAGCTCCTGTGAGAGATTCCCAGCGTTGAGCAGGAACACCGGATCTGCTGGAAGCACAGATAAACATCACACACCTCACAAACCCCACTCCAGAGGGGGAATTGTGTCACTCCCCTGGTGAATTCACAGGGCAAAGGACACAGGGACACTCAGAGGTGTGACAAGGGGCATGGACCAGGGAGTTTGGGCAGCTGCAAGTGGAGAATCCTTTATTGGTTTGCAGAGTGTGCAGGAATTCAGATTGCAAATTGGGTTTTATAACCAGAGCTCTGTGCCCCAGGTACAAGAACTCAATGCTTCACATATTTTATAGATGTACTGCTGAACCCAGACTGGGAGCTCTTCTGATCCCTTTCCAAGCAGGGGAACAGCACCTTCCAGCAGGTCTGAATTAATTTCTAATCATTTTAACAGATTAAATCTCATCTGATCTTTTAAATGTATTTTCTTATCATAGTTTTAAATGCAGGCTTTCGAATTTACATACAATTTATGCAGCTGATCACAGCTTTATTTAACAGCCACACTTCTGATTTCACACCTTTAAAGAGGCAATCAGGCTGCTCTGTTTGCTGGAACTACTGTGACAAGGAAACAGGGACACTGCAGCATCCTGCCAGTGGAAAACCCACTGGGATATTTATTTGTGTCAATAGCAATAGTCCATGAAGGAATTAAGGAAAATTAAGTGGGGGTTAGTGTAAAAATTCAAGTGAGAATTACAGAAAACCAAAATTGTCAGGTTGGTTTTTACTGTGCTATAAATGCAAGGAAAAGCGTCTAGCAAAGTAACTGTAGAAATTCCCTTTGGACAAAGAGATTGTTTGGAAAAGGCCTGTTCTGCTGTAAAAGTGATGGAAATTGCGAGAGCAGCAGGGAGAGCTCAGGAAGGGGCTGAAATCTGGTGTGAGGATTGATGTCCCAGGTGATCCTTAACCAGCAAAACTTCCATGGCCCTGCAGGAGGGATGGATGGACTCAGGAGACGAGACAGGGAATTGTGATCCCAAACTGCACCAAAGGCTGGGATACAAACCAGCTGTGCAGGGTCTCCAAAGGAGGACCTTTTCCAGAAGCACAACTAGATTTGTTCCTGCTGTGGGTTTCAGTATGGCACGAGCAGAGCAGCTGAGGAGAAAATCAGCTTTAGGACGGTCTCTAAATCCAACCAGACTCACGTCAGGTCTGAGGCCTTTAGTTAGTTAGCAGGCCTTTGGAGAACTTGCAGTGTAAACACTGCTAAAAGAGCCTCACTCATAGTTTAAGTCAAGAGAAGAGCAGGATCTAATTATTAGAAATTAGACAAAAGTGCTGGAACTAATTGTGGAAGTCCTTCCTCATTGCTGCAATACGTGAGGCCTGCGCGCCGGAACAGCCTCCAGCTCTTTTCTGCCCTAAATCTTACAAGTGGGTACCAGGAGATGGAGCTGCAGCTGAAGGGCACCACTGCTGCTCCCAAAGCAGGAGAAGGCAGCTCAGAGTGGGGTTTCTGTCAGGCTGAGCCCCTCTCCTGGAGGGAGCTGCACAAGGTCTCACACTGGGACTGTTTTTCCCAGCTGACGTGCTGGTGCGTGCTGGAACATTTAAACAGGAACCGGTGTATTTAAAATAAAATAAATGTAATAAAAGTTATGGTTGCACCCGCCACTGACTCCTATAAAGGGGTTTTTTCCTTGGACAAGTTGATGACTTTGGATTGGTAAGGGTAGAACTGGTGAAGCTGTGTTGAAATCTGTGGAATTCTGAGCTGCGTTTCCTTCGAGACACGTGAGGTGAAACAAACCCTCACCCCAACGTGTGTGAGGCCAGCCATGGACTGTGGGGATGAAGGGGTACCCGTGGAAATAGGGAGGTCTGGTGTTATTTGCACAATAAAATGTGAGTGTGCACGTCCGTGTGGGTGGGTGAGACAGAAGCAGTGAGGGGGTGTGTGTGAGGGGTGGGCAGCAACAAACTTAAAAAAATGAAGCTCAAGCTAGCAGGAGAGAGATCAAGGTGTTGGGCTGGGAGCATTTCCTGCTGTTTGCTTCCTAAAACCCTTAGGAAAACACAGCTGATGTCAGATAAAGGGGACAGGACAGTGACAAAGAAATTCCATTTTTCCCTTTCCAGCCCACAGCCGAACTCCTCTGGCCTTTCTAAGGCAGACTAAAGACCCTTCCAGCGTGATCATTCCCTTGGTACAGGTATTTATGCCAAGGGATTCTCTGTGCAGGTTTTAGCTGAGAACAAAAGTTCAGACATGCTCACCACTCCATACAACACACTCCAAACCTGAGAAGCCCCAAACTTGCCTGCTTAGGATTTTAATTAGGAGGCAAGATCAGTTTCTTCCCAGATTATTCCAAGAGCTGACTTGCAATTGATATTTCAGTGCTCGGATTAGCCACCAAGTGTCACCCTAGACCATGACAAAGTCTAATAAGAGGCACTACTGAATCCCCAGCTTTGCAAAGTTGTGCTGGGAATAGGCTGGGAAAAGGTTTCTGCTTCCAAATAAATGTAAAAGCTTCCCAGGTGAATCTGTTTTAGCCTGGATAACACATCTGAAGCCAGACTTGCTGCCCAGGTGGTGCTGAAATTTTGGACAGGAGCCACCTGCAATGCTTTGTGCAAATTCCTTTCTGCCTGAGGTCTTGGCCTCTGCACTCTTCAGATTTCAAGAGAATGTGCTGACTCTGCTGTTTGTGATTCCTGGGGATTTCATGTCAAAAGCAGAGTTTTCCAAACTTTAAAATATAATTTAGGTTCTGAAGGCATGCATTTGATTCAGAAAAAGCACAAAGCCTTCAGGTTTACTCCAACAAACTACTCCAGTGATGCTTGAAAAGAGATCCCAAAGCACAACCTCCTATTTGGCTTCCTTGGTTTCTGAAATTATTTGGAATACACATTGGTTTATATTCCTGGGCTCTCCCCACAGAGCTGTCATTTAAAATGAAGTTGGCCATGTCCGGATTTAGATCTAGATGATACAAAAATCTCAAAAGAGTGATCATTTTGAAGTCTGGAGAATCGGGGGTTTGGCTTTTTGAGCTTTGAAAGGTACAAGTAGAACAGAGAATACATTAAAAAAATTAGTTTGAAATGTTTGCAAGTAAGGGAAATATTGTAAGGAGGACCAAAAGTGAATTATTTTTAATGCATTCATGTTCAAGAAAATAGCATTGAACACACACACAAAATGGATTAGCAGCTTTCAGGCAAGAACAATGCCCAAAAAATGTAGATTTTTTAAAGGAAAATTACTTAGGAGCACTGTTTTCTTGCCAGTTTGTCCGTAATCTGTGCTTTAAAATTGATCTAGGTTCAGTTCCCAGAATTGGGTAGTCTAGAGATCGAGGCCCCATTCATGATAACATTCAAGAGGAGAATATTTTTGACAGAGGCTTTTTCAAAACCAAAGTGAGGTTAATTTCCTAATGGTGCTGTTGTAAACCTGGGCTAATTCTGTTGTCTTCAGTACTGAAAAAAGAACCATTCAATAGTAGTAATCAATAAATTCAATCGGAGCTCCTAAGATCAGATGCTCTGTTTTGAAATGTTTCTTTTTGCTTGTTGGTTAATAAGGGAAATCTTTGATTACAATACTCAGGATTTTATTCCTTCTAAATTTAAGTACAGCTGAATATCAGAAGGTGGAAGTCAAAACAAAATATGTGTCCCAGGAGGAAGAGAGTTTTAAATTTAAGTCTTCTTTTTACTGTGTTACATCCATGCATGAGATCTTCTAAAGGAAATAATTATTTTTTAATATCACACTGTGCAGGGACAGATAAAGAAATGTTTAAATTTTCCCCCCAAAATCAATTTTGAGCAGAAGCTCTTTATCCTAAACCCCCCGAGGTTTCCTGTGGAGGTTTCAACTTGCAAGTATCAGTTTTTGCATTTTTAAGCAGAAAAAAAAGCTGGAAAAGAGTTTCAAACTTTGAAGAGATTTCTGATTTTCATGCTGCTGCATAAAATAATTTTCCTCTTTCAATTAAATTTTTATATGTGTCATATAAATTTAAATAGAAATGCTGGTCCCTTTTTATTCTATTTTAATGGAGAATTGCATTTGAAAGAATTCAGAGCAGAAGCTCATCAACTCTACCCTTTCCAACAGAGTAATCAGTGAAGAGTCTGGGATTCACCATGGCCTTGGGTTTGGTCTTCAAATGTCCTTAATTCCTGGGGAAAAACCCACAGAAATTGCAGCTGTTTGCTTTCTGATATGGAGTCTGATCAAACAATTTGACAGCTTCAATTTGAAAAAATGCTCTTCATTTTCATTTCCACTCATGAGAAATTTTTCAAGTATTTTGCAGCTAAATTGAATTTCGGGGAGTCTCTGCTGCTAAGGCTGATTTTTTGAGGCTCACTTCCCACCTCCAGTAAAAGCAGCTGATAGAAGCTGGAGTAATATTTCTGTCTGTAAACCTCCACGGGGATATTCTCCTTATATGAACATTTCTGTGCTCTTGAACAGAACACAATAAAGAAAGGGGTTTTTCTGGGCAGGGTTTTACAACTCGTCACAAAGGCTGTAAAACAGGCAGTGGTCTTGCTGAGGGATCCTTTTGTCAGGATAGAAAGATTTAAATCAATCGAATGCTGATTCTCTTTACTCAGCACGACAAATTAAGTGTGTTTAGATTAAATTACCTGCTTAAGGCCTGTCACTTCAATGTCCCTTCCTAAAGCCCAAGCCCAATTCTCATTTTCCCTGCCTGTTATTAGGGGACAGTTAATATTGAGCACGTTATCAGCTTTCCCACTGGACATAAGGCAGGAAGCACTTACAGCCAAATGTGATATCCAATAACCTGGGAATTTGTTCTGAGGCCTGGCAGATATTAACAAGCTGTGCAGGTCTTGCTTGATTTTTAACATGGCAGAGGAAATTATGTTCCTTTTCATCAAGTGCCCAAGCATAACCAGCTTAGCCTCTTAAAATCCCTGGAGTTTCTGCCTGCCTTGGCACGGAAAAATTCCTGGCTGCTTGGCTCCTTTCTGTCTTGGTGCTTTGGTGGTCTCCTGAATATTTGTTTTCATTAGAAAAAATTAATGCCTGCATACCTCAGAGCCCTCTTGTGAATGCTCCTAATAATAGACATTAGAAATGACCTAAATTTGTATCATTTCAGATTTATAGATTTAATAAGGTTTATTTGCACTTCCTATTTCTGTTTCGGAGGATTTCTTCACCTTAATTAGAATTTAATTTGATACTCTGTGGGGGATTTAATAATGTCATTTATTGTACTAGTGTTGATCACACGAAGAAACAAAGAAATGAAAACCTGCAGTCCATAGCTTAGAATGTGGATTCAAGTTAGAAACCTAATTACTGCAACTCTGCACCCATATTTAATAAGTTTTGATGCCATAAAAACCATCCTGGCTGTTAAAGTCCAGGCCTCTAACGAGAGGGGAAAGAGCATCCTTCAAGAATCCCTTATCATTGTGCTGAAGGGGTTTCTATATCTCCTGTAAATCTGTAAATCCGTAAATGCTTTTTTCTTTGTTTTAGCCATCCACACTGACAGGCAGGAGCACCACTCCCCTCAGGTGTGCCACACTTTCAGGTTTGTTCCCGTTTTTTCCCCATTTCCCCCTTGTTTTCCTCAGTGTTTTCCAGGTGCTCCAGACACGATCACTGGAAGCAGCTGCCCTGTCACTCTCCGATTTCTTTTTAAAATGACAAATCAGCCACAATGCAAATGATGCCTCCAAAGAACCAAAGTAAAAGCCCCATCTAGGGACAGCAATTGTGTAACATCTTCATTCCCTTGTAAACTGCGGCAATCCCATCCCAAACACAATCAAATTAATTTGCCTGTGCCACGTGTTTGCTGCAGCTCACTGCAGTGTACATTTGTATAATCTCCTCCACTCGTGGTAAGAATTACGTATTTGTAAATAGAAATCAGTGCCAATCAAGTGCAGCAAATTATTTCAGATTGATGTCTTCAAAAAATTCTCTGAGGACAAGAAAAAAAAATCCCCAAACCCTCCTGCAGTTCATGGTGGGAGAGGATGTGCTCAGCATCACAGTCGTTTCCTTGGAAACAAGGAACCACATGATGCCCAGTGCTGGTGGAGCATGCTCAGTGCATAAATAGATCAGGTTAATTTTGCTTCTTTTGTTCTGAAACCCACCCCAGGGTTTGCTGCAGGGAAAAGTGCCTCAATTTGCCTCCTCTGGAAGAGGGAGTCCAGGTGATTGGCAGAGTGGGAGACCACGGGTGCTGCAGCCTTGATTAACGTGGGGTAAAATAACTCACACTTGGTCCTGTGGGAAAATGCAGCCTCCCTGCATGCAGAGTTTCAAAGGAAATCTCAGCAAAATGAATTTCAGTTCCCTGTTAGAAGGGGAAAATTACCCAAATGACAGAGCACAGCAGCAAGCTCTTATCTGCCAAAACAGATAAACTCCAATTTTTCTCCCCCGTTTCAATTCTGCTTGTGAGCTGCTGCTTTTCCTTGTTCACAGCCTCGCTATTCGAACAGTATTTGTGTTGAAATCAGAAAAAAACCCAACATTGGATGAGGAAAAATTCCTGAAATAAAGCACGCTGTCCTCAGAGGATTTTTTTTCAGTGTGTTTTCAGAAAGGAACTCGTTGCTTTAAGATGGAGAAAGAGTCTGATCTGTGTAGTGCAGCTCTGGTGGTTGGCATTTGTACCTCACAGTGTGTCTTGAATACGAGATGAGCCATTCACAGACACCCACAGGCTGCTGGAGTTCCAGCCTGAATTTATTCAAGTCCATACTCAATCTGATTTCCCTAAAGAATAAGACCTCTGTTGGAGCTCTCTTGAATCACACTTGTTTTTCATTGCTGAACAGAGGTAGATGGGCTTTTACAAATAGCCCAAACAGGGACTATAAATATAAATAAAATAAATTTAAATAATATAAATATACATATCTGCTTTTATGTAAACACACAGGTAAAAAAAATACATTAAAAAAAAAAACCAACAACATAAGATTGAGGTCAGAGTTTCTTTGCCCCTGGTTCATGGTGGTGCTGCTGTCGTCGTTACTCTTTCCTAACTCTTAAAATTGCCATCTCATCTGCTTGGATCATAATAAAGAAATTAAGAAGGAACTCCTGAAAAAGCTTTGTTTTACTTGACAAATAATTCCCACTTTTTTTCAATTTTTTTCTTGTTCGGCTCTTCCTTGGACCTTAAAATATGTGCTCTCCAAATGCAGGCAAAGGACAGAGTTTTATAGATAAAACAGACACCAAAATTAAAGTAATCGGGGAAAACTGAGCGTCTTTCTTCCTGCCCCCAGTAACCAGTAGAGGCAATGGGAATGTTTGTAAGAAAATCAGATTTATTCTAACACTCTTTCCAGACCAAAATTTCCTAATAAATTTCAGCTGCAAGAGCAGGCCGTACCAATCCACCCCAAAACAAAACCCTAGAATTCCTGATTGAGAGAGGAGTCAGTAAATAATCCTAAATGCGGATACTGCAATTCCACCACCACGGGCTCCTCTTGCAGGTGCTGTAATTCCCACTTTTTCTGGTCATGGAGAAGGCTCTAAACTCTCTCTGCTGGCATGGTCTCACACTGTATAAACATTTATCAGTGTCTTGGGCACAGCAAATGCAGAAGGTCCTCGCAGCCTTTCTGGCTGGGCTTTCTCCTGGGAGGTGGATTTGGTCTGATTTCTGGCCCCAAATGCGGTGTCTGTGTGTACAAAGTGCAGTTCTGTGAGTTAATGACTTCTAGCACACTTCTGTCACCCTGGGTAGGGGGTTTGCAACAGTCCTTGGCAAATTCTGCAAACACTGAAATGAGCCCATAATTCCCTCAGTGTTTTTCCCGTCCTTCAGGAGCATTTTATTGACAGGAGGTATCTACGGTCAAACCCAGATATTTTTTAATTTCCCTATTTCCATGAGGAGCCAAATGGTTTTGGTTTGTTTGTTTTCAGTCTGTTCATTTCCATAAGTAAAAAAAAAGAATTACTGCTCTAGCTGTACAAACCCATAACTTTAGAAGCAATTACAGACTCTGGTTAAAAAATTTCTGCCTGTGATGCCTCGAAACACTTCCCTACTATATTTATGGCTTTGTTACATGCAGTTTGTAGTGGCCTTCTGTGAATTTATGCAGCCATCCCACAAAACTGATGGTCTGAAGGGCACAGCTGCTGTGTTTCAATATAAAAGCTGATCTGTAAACTCTGTTTCAATTAAGCAAAAAGAAAAGGTGCAGTCGTGGTGTTGCTCTGAGTTTCTCAAACTCCCAAAGCTCCATTTCTAAACTCAAGGGTCACCCAATATTTCAGAGGGCTGATAACAGCAATGCTGATAATGAATTAGCAGTTTGTGATGCCAACAGCTCAGAGTCTGCTCTGGCAGCTGATTTGCAGTTTCATTTCTTCTCTCCCTCTAATGATTTGCTCTGCAGTTAATTACATTGTTCTCTTCTGCCTGCACCGACACTGGTAATTTTACAAACTTACTTCCAATTTCAACTTGTCATCAGCAATGAAAACTTAAATTGCACACATTGGAGGGCTGTGATCTCCACTACATCAAAGTGAAAGAAAAGGAAAATTAAATGGATTGTTGAGAATTAGTAGCACAACAATTCAGTTGATGGAATGGTCACAGCCTTCTCTCGGTGAGTTTTAGCAATAACTGCAGTTAATTCCAGTCTTGTCTCAGTGTAAGATAATTTATCCAGTTGAATAATCAAATGTTTTCAGTTTTCAAATAATAGTTTGGTCTTTTGGGCTTTTTAAATCAAGTGTTCAAGAAAAATATTCAGCAATTAGAGCTAAGTGACTTTTTTTTTCCTAGTCCTACCCAAAGTACCTGGTTTTGCACTAAATAACAGTGGAATTAGTACCTGCATTTATAAACACGGTATATTTTACAGTAAAACATGCTTTGTGCATGTCACCTTTGCAATGTAATTTTTTCTCTAAACTATTCCAACCTCCTGATGCTATGCAGACAACCTTTCCTAATTTCGGATGGGGTTTCCCACCTGAGGACACAGAATATCCAAATAAGCTCTGTTGCCTTTTCAAAGTGAAGGAGAGAGGTGCTTTTCCCTGGAAATCATCTTGGAATAGAGTAAGGAAAAACGAGAAAAAGCCTGATTATTCTGTGAGCCTGTGAAAAAAACAGACACAAGAGGCAGAATCAGTGTTGCTGTGACAGAAATTGAATTTGTGGCTGTAACAGAGGAATATAACCCCCAAATATTTGTATTATCCAGCTGAAAGCCTCACGTGCACAACGAGATAACCCAGATTTCTTTAAGGATGACATTTTATTGTCTGGAAGTATTATCCCAACCAAAAAGCACAAGTCCCTAGGTGGTGTAGGAACACTTGGGACTCTTTAACACCTCTGTGTCTCTACTTCAGAAACGCCGATTGTTTCACAATAATTCACAGTTCTTGTGTCGTTTATTGGGCTGCTCAGTCACCTCCAAGTCCTGCAGAGCACCACTGTGGGAAATGCAGGGCCCACACTTGGGGCCTTCTCTGGAAATGGCACCATAAAGATTTAGTTTAGGAATCTCTTCTTTGATCCTCCCCACTTTCCTTTTGCTCACCATCTACCTGCCAAAAACACCCGAGCAATGGGAAAGCATCTCTGTTTTACTCAATTCTACTGTGACTAAAGTTGAGAATTTGGGGTCAGGACTAGCAAAAAATAACCTTGACAGGTGAGGTCATCAAATATTGTAAATTTAAAAAAAAAAAAAGATTTGTGTATTTGCTTGAAAAAATATTACCCCTCCCCCAAAATATGGTTTATAAAAATATTTTTAAAAAATTATTTCCTGTCTACTTCACGTAGAGGTTTAATCTTTCCCTCCTCCTCGGTCTTTGCATTCAGAAACATTATAGTGGAACTTACTACTGAAGGAAAGAAATGAAAATTATTAATTATTAATGAAAAACTATTATTGGAACTATTAATTGAAACTATGAATGAAAAACAATTATCATTAAAACCTAATTAATTATTATTAATGAAAAACTAAATTTGGGGCTGTAAAACCCCACAGTCAAATAAAAGCATGACTTGCCAGTGACATATTACCCGAGCTGTGACAAATTCCTGAAGTTCTGCCTCTCCTACACCTGCATGTCTTAACTGGAATAGGATTTTTTTCCAAGAATTGGTCTAGAACTCACATAATTGCCAGGAAAAAATGTATGGCTGTGCTACCCACTTAGGTTGTCAAAAGAGATTGTCACAGTCTGGCCAAAAAATTTAATTATTTTAACACTTCACATTATAAATAGAGCATTCAAATAGCAAACTTGAGGGAGGAATGTTTGCTCTTGGAAAACTTCCAGCTATATTTTTGGGAGGAATTATAATTTTATCTCAGTGGATGCCTGGGCTTGCTCCTAACGTGACTGACTGAGGTGCTGTGCAGATGGTGGAGGCCACAGCCATCCCTCAGAGCAGTGGATTTCCCTGCCCTGACCTTGCTGTGCCTCAGGTTAACGTGCAGTTACATTTTTCAAGTATAATAAAAGAATTTATAGATCTGAGCGCTCCCCAGCACCCTACAAAGCGCTGACAATTGCATTTTTTGTGGTATTCTCACCAGCAGCGGCTGTTCTCACTCCAACCCAAATGGAACTAATGAAGGTTCAGGCACGTGACAGGAATTGTCCCTGGCATTTGGCAGGTTTGTGCTGCTGAGCAGGTGCTGCTGCACAATCCCAGCTCCGAAATGCCAGGCTCTGCTTCCCTGTTTTCCCAGCACACCCGTGCAAGCTGCGTTACCTAGCCCTGGAAACGGAGAAACATTTCTTAAACGAGTGCTCCTTTGTAAATGTTACAGAGCTTTTTATCTGATTATCACACCTTAAAGTGCAAGTGTGATAATATTCTAATTCTAATTCTAATATTCCTCAATTCAATAGCGATTTTAAGGCAGTGGGAGCTCTGAAGGCATTCCCGGAACAAGCAGTGCCCCCACTCTTTACCCTGCAGCATTCCTGACAGCGCTCTTCCCCCAGTTACTGACACGTGCAACTGGTTTCACAACAAATATCTCCAAGGACACACAAATATTCATAGTTTGCTTTGCTTTATTTGAGATCAGGGGAATTAGAGGCGGAGTAAGGGCACAGCTGAAAATTTAGGGATGACGAGTGCCAAACCCCAAGCAGAAGTCTCAGCTCCGGGCGACTGCGTGTGTCAGCTCCCAAAATTCACTGAGCGGCACCAGGGATGCCCCTGGTTGGTACAAAAGTTTCTGTTCTTCCTGTGGCCTCTTCTTCCACTTGCAGCAGCTTCCCCTGAGAGCTGTGCAGGGCAAGGGCATCCCGGGGCAGGAAAACTCGGCCGTGCTGACGTTCCCAACCCCATTCAGCTGCAGACGCTCAGTGCCTGAGGTTCCCAGGGATCACCTCATCTCTGCTTCTGCTCTTACCCATTTTTTCAGGCAGGTGGGACTTGTTAATGATAAAATAACAAACTTTCAGCTGCAGGGTCTCCTTCGTGGCTCTAAACACTGAAGGACAGAAGGTAAAATCCCAAGAGTCCTGCGAGCCAACTGCAGCCCTTTCTGCATGATGTCCTTGGGGTTTTGATTTGGCAGGGTACCTCCCTTCTGGGTGGTCTGAAGATCTCCAAGTCCTCTGGCAAGTGAATGGCCTTTTTTTCCAAAGCAACTGGCCATATCCTCTTTTTTTTTTTTTAAAAAAAAATAAAGTTATTCAGCCACTTAGTCCTTTCAGTTTCACTCAGGAACTCCATTCTAGAGAGACTTTTGGTGGTTCTTAATTCAGCTAGACAGAAAGTTTCTAGTAACACTGCATTATGCAAAATCCCCAACAAACACAGAGGGGAGGAACAAGTTAAGTATGTTGTTAGAGGAAGAAGGATGTTTTTAAAAGTCTCTGGAAGGAGCTCAACGGAAGTTTCATGTCTTACACCCTCTGCCTCTTAACTGCCCCTCTGAAATATTTATTTTGTCTTTTGCTTGCATAGCTCCATCTCCCAAACAAGAGAGTTGTCGAGGTATTAATGCGTTTATTCTGGCTCTGTTGTGTGGTTAGAACGAGATAAGAAACATCCCCCAAGCTGACATTTTAGCAAGGAGGAATTTAGCAGGGCAGCTTGTCCTGTGATGAACCTCCCCGGGGGAATTCAGGAGAGGGATTGGGAGCAGGGGGAACCAAACCTTGGCAGGTGCTGGGGGTCACGGCAAACCAAGGAAGGGTTGAACAGACTCCTCAGTGTGCAGATTCCATCCCTGCTGGAAGTGGACAGGATGTGCAGTCCACATGGAGCAGGGAATGAGGTGACAGCTTGATGGCATTTGAACATTGCAGCCCTCCTGTTTCGGGGGGAAAAAGTACAGAAAACTCCTGTTTGGCCCTAGAAGAAAAAAAGAAACTTTCCATCCCTTGAGAAGAAACCCCTGAAAACACTTCAGTGTTACAGGGCTTGTTCAGGCCTTTGCAAAGTTCTAATACCAGCTTCTAAGGAGAATAAAAATGGAACTAATTCCTGATGGAGACATGAAACACTGAGCCTGGATTAGGGTTATTATTTTCCCTGTTTCTACAGATGTTATAGAAATATATTTATTTATATATTTAAGCTATATTTAATAGTTGAGCTGTGTTCTGGGGAATGGGAGGGTATCAGCTTAGTAGCAATACCAGAGTTGTCTCTTTCAGAGAATTTCCATATTTTTTAAAATTATGCTATAAATTCTAAAATCCCAGGAGGCATTCCCCCTTCCCCCTGTCACTCTTGACTGTGCAGCACACGACTGGGAGTACCAAAAATGTTTTATTTGCACCTCTTGAAAAATTTCAGCCAATAATCACTGAAACCTTTAAAAATATCACCAAACAGCTCCCGATTACAGCAGAAAAGCTCTTTATAGTGCAGGGCTGTGGGATCACTGCCCCGTATTTTGAAGTGGTTTAATGCATCATTTCTGCACAGGCTGTACAAGACATCAGCTCCTCAGAGAAACCCAGGTTTTACTTTGTTAAACTGAAGTGTGAACCACCAGACTTTCAGCACCCTGCAAATGCCTTTCCTGTGGGAGGGTGTACTCACATTATGGACCTGCCAGAGCTTTCCCAGGAAGGTGTTTACAACTCTTGGGTTGTGCTTTGCAATTTAAGTGAGCCTTTATACCTGTGCTGCACATTTGTGGGAATTAAAAAAGCAATGATTTCCTAAAAAGCTATTTAGGTGCAAATGAGTTTAGTGTGTCATTTTCTGTTAAAGCTAAATGTGGATTAAGACAATGGGGCAGCACGGAAATCAAGGATACCACAGCAAATAATCAATGGGATTGATCATCCCTCTGGATGTGTGTGACTGCAGCCTACCTCCCTTAGGGTTCAGTGCACTCACTAATTACCCTGCTTGGGGAAGATTTAGAGTGTGATTAAAAACTGGAGCAATTTCAACAGGAAAAAACCCCAATAAAACCAACAAGCAGGTTCCCAAATTATGTTGCCTATTAGGTTTCTAATTTTCTCATTTACACTGAAATCCAGACTGCAGGATCCTCCGAGACCTCATTTCACTTTTGCACACAGAACAACACACTCTTGTATTTCACTGTAAACCATCACAAAGCTGCAGCATCAGGAATTCTGTTCTGGAGAAGACATTCACACTAGAAATGTTTTGGTTTTTTTTGTTTTTTTTGTTTTTTGGTTTTTTTTACCTCAATGCACATCTAATTTTGAATTTTTTTCCTACCAAACACAAATTATTACTAAAAGTTTATCTACAGCCATGCCTACCCTATTTTCACATTTTTGATTTTCTCCAGCAGGGTCCTATATGATTGAATAAAAGCAAATTAATTCAAGTTTATCTTTCAATCTTTTTAAGTGAACAAGAGAGACACCACTCATTTGAATCTGATGATTCTTAAACAGAAATAGTTATTCTGAAGGAGTCCTCCAGCTACCTAACAAATAATTTGAAATTCCGAGAGGCTTAATCAAGTACAATGATGGCTTGAATTATTAATATTAACCCCCCCAAAAAATGTCTGGCATATTAAAATCTACTTATTCTGTGAAAAATATATATTCTATTTAATGTCTTCTCAAAAGCATGGTCAATGAAATGAGGAGCAGGACGGAAGAAATATTAAACTGTCAAAGTAGTCCAGGAATCAGCATCTTGCACCATCTTTAAAATTAAAAAAAAAGGCATTTTATGGATTTTAGAACAGAAAAATGAATTAAATTTTGCTTTATACATAATGGCTTCTAAATTGCCTTAATATTTATCCTAGGATTGTTGAGTGCCTGAGAAAGGTGAGCCTGGGGAAGGGGCCAGGCGGTCAGTCCTGAGGGGCTGAGGGAGCTGGGAAAGGGGCTCAGCCTGGAGCAAAGGAGGCTCAGGGGGGACCTTGTGGCTCTGCACAACTCCCTGACAGGAGGGGGCAGCCGGGGGGGTCGGGCTCTGCTCCCAGGGAACAGGGACAGGAGGAGAGGGAACGGCCTCAGGCTGGGCCAGGGGAGGCTCAGGGTGGACAGCAGCAGGAATTTCCCCATGGAAAGGGTGCTCAGGCCTTGGAGCTGCCCAGGGAGGTTTGGAGTGCCCATCCCTGGGGGTGTCCAAGGAATTCCTGGACGTGGCACTCAGAGCTCTGGGCTGGGGAAGAGGTGGGGATGGGGCACAGCCTGGACTCGGTGCCCTTGGAGCGCTTTTCCAACCTCAACGATTCTGGGATCCTTTGAGTCTAGAATTCCATGGCTTGTCTGAAGCCCTGGGCTTCTGGCTGAGCCTGGGACCATCCCTGGGGCCATTCTTGGCCATCCCTGGGGCCGTTCTTGGCCATCCCTGGGGCCGTTCTTGGCCATCTCTGGGACCGTTCTTGGCCATCTCTGGGACCGTTCTTGGTCATCCCCGGGGCCGTTCTTGGCCATCCCTGGGGCCGTTCTTGGCCATCTCTGGGGCCGTTCTTGGCCATCCCTGGGGCCGTTCTTGCCTCCCGTGGCTGCTCTGGGCAGGGCTCTGGCTGCCGATGCTCTTTCCATGGGGGATTTGCTTCCCGTTCCTCAGGGAGCAGCGAGCCCATGGAATGCCCTGGCTCTGCCTTTCTGGAGTTCTTTTAAAATGACCTGTTAGACCTCAGCAATTCTTAATTCATACATCTCACTTTCCTTTGTAAATCTAGAGCTTTGTGCTGTTACAGCCTCTGCATTTTTAATTCAGTAGGCGCTGCAGAAACACAACAGTAGTACTTTTTTGGCCTTTTTTTAAAAAGAAGATTTACATTTCCTGATTTGGCATGTTTGTAATTATCCAAATGTGTTTCCATTCCAATTTGCTGTTTTCTCTCTTTATGCAGCTGCATTCGGATTCTTCCCAATTTGCCATCTCAGATTGTCAATACTCCAGTCCCGTTTATGCAATGCAAAGATTATACTTTTTTTGTTTTTAATTAAAAAAAAACCCCGAACAACCTGAAAAAACCCCTGCAAGCTCATTCTTGTGACTCACATCAGGGTAAGAGGAAGAAGAGGAAGTAAAAGCCTTAATAAATAATAAAATAAATAAAAAATAAATGAGAAATAAATGATAATATAATGATAAATGATAATGACAAATGAGAAAATACATCAAGGGAAGGCTCCTGGTATACATTTTTCTTGTGTGAAATATTATGTATTGCCTCAGCTGGAGAAAGGAAATTGTCAAGCCAGAGCAATGTAATGATCTCCTTCTGCAAGTAAGGAATCCCTAATCTTTCATCTGTGACTTGCGTGGCATCAGAAGGGGAGCAGAACAAATCCTCGCTGGCATCAGACATTGGAATGGCAGAGCCATGGGAATTGATGATGAAACTGGAAGTTTTTAAAGTCATCACTGGCTGTCCAGGGAATATTCTGACAGCTTCTGACAACGTGAGGAGGCAGAGGTGCCTTTTAGTGCCGAGCATCTGCAGTGCAGACAGCTGGCAGGAGTGCCCTCCTTCAGTCCTGCCCCGAGGCCAGCAGGTCCTCCCGTCAGGGAATGAGCAAGGAGCAATTCCTGCTGCATTTTCCTGAAGAATATTGGTTTGTTGAAGCCTAATGCTCCTCTGCCTTGTGTTTCCTCTTCATCCCTCAGGGTGAATATTGTGTGGAATCTCTCTGGGCCTAAACACCAACCATGCCCCTGCTGTGGTGTGTGCCCGAAGATCTCCCATTGTACATAAAGGTTGTGCTTCAGGCATTACTCAGGGAAAAAGGGAAGAAGAAAGAGCCCTCAAGGCACATGTGCTTGCTGGCCTACAAATCACAACTGCATCCAAAGTCTGGAGGGGCCAGAGCAATGATGGCTCCATCCTTTGCCTAGATCTGATCAAAACCTGCTCAGCCCCGTGGAATAGGGAGCCCTGAAAATGATGGGCTTTGATATTCCCAGCAGCTTTCCACGAGTGCTGGCTCTGCCTCGGAGCTAACGCAGGGAGTGGCAATCAGAGCTCTCTGCTGCAGTGGATTTGAATATGTAAAAAGAGGTTTCCTTGAAATAAGCAGAAATTTTACTACACTGAAGATGAAGCAAAATATGCAAGGGTTGATTTCTTGTCAGCGTTTCAATGGAGATGGTGAATATTTTAGTGAAGGGAAAGCATCTCCATCTTCAGCTCGACTTTTCTTGTTGATTTTTTGCTGCCAAAGCTATAAATGGAGGAAAGTTCAGTAGAACTAAAGTGATATAAAATGAGAACTCCACACCTGTGTCCAAAAGTAACACTTTAACTGAAGCCTTAGATTCTACCTGGTTTTAGGGACTCAGCTTTGCTCAGCTGAGCTCAGTGCGTCATGGAGTACCTGGAACGCCAAAGTTCCACTCCCAAACATGGATGGAAATAGAAACATATGAATTTATAAATTATTATCAAATTTTCTGCAATCAGCAAGAGAAACTTACCACAGAGTTTGTCATATCTTAATGCAGTGAGGCAACGCTTTAAAATCCCATATGCCTGTGAAATTGGGGCTCTATAACATTCTGCATTCCTTTGTCTCAAAAAGAAGGACCATGAAATTTTGGCAGTTGCTGGAACTGGATGTTTAACTCAAAAGGTTAGAGATTTTTAATCCTTTTGTTTTATTCCTAGTGCAGCTAATTTGCCTTTTTGCAAGTATCCTAGCAACCTTTTTTTCCCCCTCCCCTTTCCCCAGCACCGTAAAGGTTAGGTAAGGATTCTGGAGAGATTGGCCTAAAATATAAAACAAACTGACAGAAGAACATTTCTTAAAGGCACAATTTTCTTTAGTAGCATTCTGACAATTCCGACGCATTTTAAGGGAGAGGGGACAAGAAGCAGAGAAAGAATTCTGGAATAAGTTCTAACAGTTTGTGACTCTGTGAAATATTAAACTGAATAGGGGTTTGTGCTTCACGAAGGGCTAGCTCAGACTAGGGATCAGTCCCTATGGAGACTCAGGGACCAGTCCTTTAAAATAATATTTGGTGAAGTGAAAACTTGAAGCAACAGAAGATTGTTGAAGCCTATTCAAACCCAGAGTTTGTTCTGCCGCAGCCAAACATTTACAGCCAGAAGTGGGAAATAGCAAAGTTCTCCTGGATTTTGCAGCAGCTCTGATGAGATTTATATCCATAACACAACAATGAGATGGAGTGAACAGAAACCATTTCCTCATCAGGGCGGGTGCAGTCCCAGGAGCTGCCAGACATCCCCAGAGGCAGCTCCAGTCTGGTGTGAAACGTTCTGGATGCACTCGGGTTACCTGTTTCAGCTCCACGCCTGCTCCTGACCTGCTGGAAGGTTCCAGCCATGCAGCAGTTCCTGACTGGCAGGCTATATTTAGCCACGGATGAAATTTTAACTACTTCAGTCAAAATCTGGTAGGTCTTGGGCAGGACCACATGGGATCAAGGCTGAATAGCCAAGAGCAAGTGCTGGGAGCTGTGCAGTGATGCTGATTACACAATCACAGGGCCTTTGGTTTTTTATTTTCAAGGGTGGGATGTGTTTCTTTTTTTAATTTTGACACCTTTTTGAGCTAAAAGACATGTGCATGCCCAGTATCAGCTTTTCCAAGTATTTACACTTTTGGTTTGCTGTTTTAAAAGTCTTTCAGTCTTCTTTTCTAAATGTCATTTTATTCCTATACCTCCAAAAAAGTAGCAAATATCTATTTTGAAGTAATCACAAGGACGGTAATTTTTCAAATAAAGCAGGGGTGGAATTAAGAATCAGCATTTTTAAGCAGTATTAAATAAAATTACACTGTTTCACAAGTTAATATACCTGTTTTAAAAGGCTTTTATTTTTTAAAGAATGAAGATTTCTCTGTGCTTTCACAGCCCGCATAGCAACAACAAAGAGCCTGTACAACCCCCGAGTCTTTACTCAAAATAAAAGAATTTCTTGTTCAGTGCTTTACAAAAAAACATAGGACTTCCTGAACCTACGTGCTCTCAAAGAGGTTCCACCTCATCCGGCCAACTCCAATTGGTTGGATTGCACGGAACACTTTTTTGGGGAACAACCTGTCATTTATGGAAATGTGCCACCAGAGGGAGCCTGTAGCTGCGCTGGTAAAGATGTGCTCCTGTAGGAACTTCAAACCCAAATGAACCAAAAAAAAAAAAAACCCCAAACAAACAAAAACAAACCCCAAACCAAACCAAACCCTCAAGCCAAAGCAGCTCGATGGATTTGTGTTAAATAAGCTTCCCGTGCTGACTGCACACCCATGCCACAAACCAACTTCAGCAGCAGCCAGTTTTAGTTTTTGGTGGTAAAAAGTGGGATAACTCTCCCTTTTCTCTTCCCAATTTAGACTTCTGCTTTTCTCAGGTGGTAAACCAAGTGCCACCCTCAGGAATGAGCCCCACTCCCCTGTTCCTCCCCAGATCACGATCCCACGTTTTCTGGATACACTGGACTTTCTGCTTTCCTGGAACATGGTCTGTTCCTTAAGCAACAGCTTGGAAGTTGTATGGAAAACCAGCTGGGAACAGCAGCCAGTGCCAGAAGGGGTTTGGGAAACCTTCCCTCCACATGTTTCTCAAGGCATCTTTTGGATGAAATGAGAGTGTGTTGCAGGAATGCCTCGATATGGGCACAGGTTACATTTATATGTTTAACACACAGGTAATATTTAATAAAGATTACAGCAAAAAGAAGGTTGCACTGAGAAGCCTTGTTAAAGGGCTTGTTCCATCCGTGACCCGTTGTTTGTCTGTCCTGCGGCTCAAAACTGCTTTGCTGGTAAATTCCAAGAGCACAGAGGGAAACATCAAATATCAGAGACTACCAAAGTCACACCTGTACCTCATCGCCTCAGAAAAACTAACCCCCAGCCCCACCAAGCCTTCCTCTTTTCCTGAGGTTAATTAGTGTAATTGCAATCAGATACCTGGAAACGGAGCACCAGAGGGGACCATCGGACTGGAGCAAGGGGACAGCTCCTTATTATCCTTAATCCACGACACCTGTGCTTAAAGCCAACGCAAGGAGGAGATAAAAGCTGAGCTTGGGGGCTGAGTGTCTCCTTTCTCAGGCTCACACAGCCGGAGGGAGCAGCTCCTGCCCAGCCGTGCCCAGGGAATTGTTGCCGAGGTCTCTCCGAGGTGAGAAGGACTGAAGGAGAGACCTCGGCACAGAGAACTTTACCACAGATAAATACCTGTACCTGCATAGCGGGCACAAGGAAAGCTTTTGCTTCCTGAGCCTACTCCTAGGAAATGGGCAGGGATTTGGGACTGGGAAGCATTGCTGCCTCCATAAGGAGGAGTCTCCTCTCATTCCCAGAGACCTGCGGTGAGGATTTTCCTGGCACGCTCTCAGCATAATCCAAATTTCCCTTTCTGTTATTTACACTGAATACTTGAACAACATTTTCCAAAACCCCCTCTCAGGTCACATTTGTCAAGCAGCTCCTCAGGCTCCTTAATCTTCACCAGCAAACAACTTTTAAGAGCTGTGTAAGGAAGCTCCTTTCTATTCCAGCCACAGAAAGACAAATGAGAACTCCTGGCATGAGCTTGGATTTCATACATGTTCCTGTGTGAGCAGATGTCCCACTTGCTGTATAGATTTGGTTCCAGGGGGGAGATTAAAGTAACACTGAGATGAGTCAAATTAGGTCACCTTGGTTGAACGGGGAGAACTGGATTCCATGGTGGTTACTTTGGGGATTTCAATTGATATTCCGCGTGTAGCTTCGCCAAATAAAGGGAAGAATGGGTGATGCTTAATTGCCGGCACTTACTGCTGCACAAAAGCTCTTGCCTGTGTTTTCTTATCTATGAACCATCCCCAAATTCTAATTATAGTCATTATGTAATTCATCCAAACCAAACAGGGATCCTGGTCTGACTAGATAAACAATGGGCCTCCACTCTGGAGCCCCAGAACTGAAAATGCTGACTTCTCCTAGGCTGGTACCCCATGGCAAATGTCAAAGGAAGGATTGAGGTTAATCTGGGTGTTTTATGTGTCTAAAGTTCAGGTAAAATCAGACCCACTGAGGTTTCACTGCACATACAAATGAGGCTGATAAACCCTTCCATTTTCATAGTAGTTTTAAATGGTGCTGGAGCTCCTCTCTAAATCCAGCACATGGTTTCCTAAGCGTGGTTGCTGGGCTTCTGCTGCTGCCATAAATGACTGTGAGGACTGCCAAGGGCTGCCTAGCCTTCTGTGAGTGAGAGAGAGCTTTTGTTCTCCACAACTCTTTTAGGATTTGAGAGACTCTGATCACTCAGTTATGCACAGGACCTCTGACAAGTGGTTTGGCTTTTGTTTCCTGGTTATAAATTGGGAGATAACCCTGTCCAGCGAGGCTGCATAATCAATAGGTCATTAACTGAGATTTAAATATCATAGCCACTTAACAAGGACCACAGGGATTTGGAAATGAGTGGTGTGATTGTTCACTGGAAGTTTGGTTTATTTTTAATGCTCTGGCCACTGTGCTGTGTGAGCAAGTGCTCTGGAGCCAGAGGTGAGCAGAGGAAGTGTTTCTGCAGCACACAGATTGGACCACCCTAATTTGGAAGGCAGTCAGAAAAGGAATTTTTGTCGACCATCTTGCCTGTTGCTCTTTGGTAGCTGTCTGAACGGGATAGCACTGCCCTTACCTGTAGCTTGGCTTCTTACTGGGTCTGCAATTTACCTTCCTGCTTTTGCTACCTCGTTAACATCTCATTAGTTACTCTGCTTTGCTTCCAATTGTTTGCAAACATTTCAATTCTTTCCAGGGGGTTGCAATGCTAAAATCAGGGAAACAGCAGAAAACCCTCCAGTCTGCTCATCCTCACAGTCTCAGCTCTTGCCCTCTGGAGACTTGCTCCTCTCTCATCCTGCAGCACTGCCTGTGCTCGTGTGATTGACAGGAGTCAATCGCTGCCCCAGTGGTTTTAAACCACTTTACTGCATTCAAACAAACTCTGAGGGATAAAAGCTGAAATAGGATGTTCTTATAAATGTCTTGAAACTATTGTGAGTGCCTGACCTGTAACGTGAGTGCAAGGCCTCACAAGTTAATTTTTTAAATATTTTAATGCCTTTCAGTGATGCTGGCTGCCCTCTAGATGAGCACTGCTCTTCCTGCTCAGAGGAAAAAGTGTGTGAGCTTCTGTTCCTCTAATAACCCCCAATAAGCTTCTCTGCATTTATCCCAGAGATTAAACTCCTAGCAGTGTGTTCCCATTCTTCCTTTCTCGGTGAGATGAGCATAAAGAAAGCCATTCCAGCATTTTCCTGTCTCCAGCATGTTTTCTGGCTGCCTGGAGCGATTTTTCAGCGTGCACTGCAGCCCTCCTGCTCCGTGTCAGAGCTGATCTGCACCGTCACCCTTGGATCCCTGCCCACAGGCTTCAGGAACGCATCCAGTCTCCGTGTGACACCTGGGCCCGGCTCTGGGAATGCAGAACAGGCTTTGATGATATATTCAGCTTCTAAGAATAGCTCCACCAGGTAGCCAGCAGTCCTTTTCCAAGACCTCACCCAAGAATGCAGTAGCACGATGCACTAGATCACTGCAAAGCTACTCCATGTCTCCTCTTAAGAAAGGAGAATGATACGGGAAAGAAAAAGTATAAAGATGACTATATCTAACTTCTTGACAAAAAATGTTTTTTTTAACTTTAGACCGTTTCCTTCAAGGTATTTCCGTTTGTAACAGGTATTTTTTAACTCTGTGATGCAATTAGTTTTTAATTAAATAAGTGCATGTAATATAGATTACTTCATGTGCCTCATCTCTGTAAAACAAACTGTTGACCAGATGGGGGACAAAAAATTTTAGAAGTTATGAACAATGCTAATATTTTAATTTTTTTTCCTTGATCATTGAATTGTGTCTGTGTCTATAAATTTTATTTGTGTTTTCCAAACACTGTCTTTGGATATACTGTCGTAATACAAGTTTCCACACACATGATCTCTATTTATGGAGAAATATCAAAGCTTAATGCTGCTCTTAAAGCACTGGGACTGAATGTTTCTATTGCCTGATCATATGTACCAAGGAATAATTCACTAAGCAATAATTCACTTCTCACAGTGAATGTACCCTCTCACAAACTTTTGTGTGTCCCCGATGAATCATAAATTTTAATTTTTTTTTTGAAGGCTGTGACTCTTGATTTCCATGTTTTCCACCTTCAAAGATCAGATTATTGCACGAGGAACATTGCAAGACATCTCCTTTGTGCTAAGTGTGTGTATCCTTCCCACAAGGTCACCAGGTGTGGGGTTTTCCATAATGCGGGGAACTTCAGTTGTGAATTTTCTGCTGTCCATGGGTACACTTAAATTGTTTTTCAAATGACTTCATATTGCTTTGCTCTTCCAGAGAAGTTTCATGTGAAATGCAGCATTTCTTTTCACAGTCTATATTTAAGCAGTGTTGATTTCTAGTTCCACAATGACCTTTATGCTTTATTTTTACTTTTGGAGAGTCCCTGTGGTTTGGGGTGCTGGTGCTCAAAGACACAACCAAACCACATGGAAAATACGAATATATCTGTATAGTGGCATAGCTCATTTCCAAATATTTATGCAGGAGAAAACTGGGAAAGAAATGTTAGATAAATTCTGAGAACCTTGATCTGCACACTGACTATTACCACAGAGTAATTCCCACAAACTGTCCCTGCTCTTCCCTGGGCACAAGGAGAACTCTCCAGGAAAACAGCTACGGGCTTGCAAAATAATTAAGCAAAATACTGGCATCCAGACTAAAATCCTGTTAGTGAAATCTGAAAAACCTTCTAAGTTGTTGTTGTAACCGTAGACTCTTAAAGGAGCACCAGCAGCTTCAGGGAAGTAACACAGAGAGGGAAGAAGCTCGTTTTAGTCAGGACAGATAAAAGAATATTTTAATTTTTTTTAGAGGCAATTAAAATACAGAACATGAAAGCTGCTCATTCAAACCCAGACTGAGGTCAGGATTATTTGAGATTCACGGCAGAAGCTGCAGGTGAAGTCATAACGTGCTGAATATTTCAGAGCAACCTACAGATGCTCAAGAGAGGTGAAATGAGGCTCCCTCGTTGTGCAGGCGTTTGGCCAGGCTTTGGTTTGTGATGCTCTGTGGTTTTTGTGGTGGTTATTCTTTCCCATCACAGTTGATATTGCACCTCCACCCACAGATTTTCTGATGCTACTGCAGTGGAATATGATGGATTTCCAAAGCAATCAATGGTGGAATGTTTTAACTCGTTAAAGCTCAGCAGTGCCACCACATCCAGTGAGTGACTTTTTTGGAGTTGAACACATCCCACATCCTTTCTCCCCAAAATGTTTATCTGGGATAGGGTGCTGCCTCACCAAATTGTCCTTTCCTAACTTGCTCTAACCACTCTCTAAATAATGCTATAAATAAATGCAAATAGATCTCGCTCTGCCTTCCCATCACCTGCTGCTTATTACAGCCATTATTTATTGGCTGCAAGGAAAATCATAACTTGCAAAGAACATTCTGAGGGTGGTTATAACATTTTTCTTTGTGGACAGCAAACAGCATTTAGAGATATTTCTGTAGTGATGTGAAATTAGAGATGAATTACTAAAAGTCTCTCCTGAGGTTTGTGTGCAGATCTCTAGTAAAGTCTGTTATAGATGGCCAAGGGTCCTTATCTTTCACGAGGTATTCACCAGCCAAACCATAAAACTTAACTGCTTTTAATACACCTCAGCTAAACTTTTCTAAGCAGTTTATTTTGCTGTAATTTCTCCACCAAGTGTGTGGAAAATCTGTGTCCTAGTAGCCACAAAACCAAGTGAATCCTCACTGAACTGTTGTTGCATTCAATCACATTTAGAAAAGGCAAAAAAAAAAAGCAAATTCCATTTCTTCTTTAAGCTATTTTATCCACATATTGCTATTTTTTAGTGTATATATATTAAAAAGATGTTAGATATTAAAAACATTGTGCATGCATTCTTTTATTCCTATGTATTTCAAATGGTTGTGCTGTGTAAAAGTAAGTTTTGATAACTCAGAGGACTATTACCAAAATAAGTAAACCAACTGCAACAGGCACAAATCATCTTGACTGTGATGTAAGTTGATAAATGCAGCCACGCAATGAAATTATAAACAGATCAAATTCATTTCATTGACCAAAAATAGTCCCTTATTGTCCTATGGAGAATTGAGCTTGATAGAGTCTGGGCCAGGGAATAATTACTTGTAAACCCCATGAAGCTACTCAAATATACAATAAATAGGCTGAGAGTATAATAGCAAATATGTGGATTTAGAGAGAAAATATCCCCCAAGTCCTGCTCAGCATTAGCAGGATTAGCACTGAACATGTTCCAGAAGATTACAGCAAACAAAATTCTTTTTTTTCTTCTTGTTTTGGCAGGGAGAAGCTGACATTTTCTGAAAGCTCAAGCTAAGTGATTCTGCCATATTTATAATTTTCAGCATTTTTAAAATTTTTATTGAGAGTTACTGCTGGCTTTGCCCCTTTCCTGGGCAAACCCTCTATGAGCAAAGCAGGAATGTCCCTTTTTTAAACTGCAGGAAGGGGCTCCAAAGCACTGACTGCTCAGTCTGCTGGGTGGAGCAATCAAAGCAGTCTCTGATAGCACGAGAATTAACAGATTTTTTGTACAACAACTTCGAGCTTGCTTTGTTTGCCAGAGCAAGTGAAAATAAGGTGCTTCAACTGAAAGTCAAATAGACACAGTTAGTAGAGGATATGAATCCCAATCCTTCCTTCAGGTGATATTTGTCAGCAATGCTTGATATATATATATAATGTTTGGAGTGTTCCTTTGCTTACATTTTTGATCTAGCAATTTTCTGGTTGAGAAGTAACTTTGTTCTGGCTGTTTCCTTTTCCGATGGAAAGAATATATTTTACCCTCTAAAGGTAGAACAGCTGTATTTTTTTTACCCATAAACCAGAATATCACGGAGTAAGTTTAAATGCGTTCTTAAAAAGACATTTTCTGAGAGCAGTGGAAACATTTGAGAAGAAACTCATGACTTCTTTGGCATGCCAATGGAGTTTATCAAGGTAATATAGAAATATCCATCTGCCAGCTGGGGCCAGGCCACCACAGCTGATTTAAATCACTGAATTAATCCAGGGGGACTGGTTTGATCACCTGCTCTGACCACTCCCTTCACAATGAAACCCAGGGACTAAGACTCACAGCTTTGATAGTGCTGCCAAATTCCTGTCTCTTCTTTTCAATTTAATTTAAAGTTGGTTTTGGAATTTTTATGTACACAGTCTGGGAGTGGAGTTAGGATCTCTTGAATTATTTTTAAGCAAAATCTCATGATTTTGTTTGCTGATATTGTATTGATATTTTATTGTATTGGTATCGTACCACCCCACAGTTGGTGTTTTGTGCTGCACCACTCCCCTTGTATTTGAGATGAAAGTGCTTTGGGAGACTCCAGCTTCACCCAAATGGCCTATTCTCAAATTCATCTTGCAAGGTAAGGTCCAGACCCCAATTCTTAATTCCTTTCTGTATAATTGTGTTTGAAATCAACAACGTGGTGGATTTTTTAAGAAGTGCTTCCTTTTTTTCTCAGTGGTATTTGCCCAACACAAATTTGCCATAGGTGGATCAATGACTTCAGCCTGCAGCAGTGTGGGAAGTCAGTGTGTATTAGAACTCTAATATTTGTATCCAAATTGTATCTCTTTTTAACTCCAGGATCCTTTCAATTTTCATCTGAACTGACACTCATCCAAAACCTTGATTTGTTTTGGTTATGCTGGAAGAAGTTATTCTGAAATCTTTCTGCAATTGTGTAAATGTTTAATCACTCAGACTTGGTACAGGCTGAAAATAATCTCTTCCTCAACTTGAAATGAGATCAAAATTGTTTTATCTCAGTTTTGCCACCAGTAAAAACACATTTTCTGTTTATTTTAGCAGAGTAGTTCCAGAGGCTGAAGGAGGAGCAGTTGTCTGTGGGTGGCCAGAACAGATCATGTCTGTGGGAAATCACTGGGCAAAAAGAGAATTTTGGATTTCAGTTGTTTAGAGATGTTGCTATTTGTATTTATTAAATGTTTGAAGCTAAGCAGGGGTTATGCCTTGCAGGCCTGAGGCTGCAGTTGCTGATATCTTGGGGAACTCTGATAGTGAACAGGCAAAGGAAAGATGGGATTTGCACAGAACAAGGCCACGCAGCCTTTAGGTTGCTCAAGTAGCTGACAAATTCATGATGTTCTTCATGAAAAGCCCTTGGGAAATAATCCAAGAAAGCAGTCAGGGTGAAAATAATTTTTTATAGTTTTTTTGTTCACCTATCAGTGATGCAGTTGATGTGAAAATGCCCTGAACCATGTTCTGAGCACAAAGCCCTGGCGGGTCCCACGTTCCTGCCTGCAGGTAATGGGATCCCCCGGTCTGCAGCTGCTTAGTGAGAGATCAACAGCAGCAACAAAACGGGCATTAGCGGAGCACGAGCAGAATTATTGCTGCTTCCCGGTCCTTTGGGTCACTTGTAAAAGTGACAAACGCTTTGCCAGCTTGGGAGTTCAGCGCGGGGGGGATGTTTGGGCGCAGGGACTGTCTGTGCCCTGGCTCAGCAGACGCCGCATTTCCGAGGCACTGAAGCTCCCGGCAAAGTGCTGGGGAATGTTAATGACTTTTTTAATGACTTTTAGCTGGTTTCACCGGAGCCCTGCGTGCTCTGGGCCAGCCCGGGCGCTGCTTTCACCCACGTCCCTGCTTCCAAACGGATGTGGCGGCATCCTAGGTGGTCCAGGGCTGTGTTTGGGTTCGCATTGATACTTTTATCTTCCTAGGAAGCGGAAAAGGTCAGGCAGTTAATGAACTTTTTTTAAGGAATATCAAGTCCTGCTCCAGGCAGATATTCAGCTCTGATAGCACTGGGTGGCTGAGCCAAGGGCCCATTTTGTTGGCAAGCAGCTCCTGCTGAGAACCCCCTTTTGTAGCTAATAGAGAGCCCACTCGAGGGTGGGAGGGCGTGGGGGAAAGCGGCTCCTTGGAAAGGTCTCTGGTTCGATGGCTGCACGTTCAGGGGACCCTGTGCCTCTGCAGCAGTCTGGGATGCCTGTCAGAGCTGCAGCAGGCAGGTTTCGGGGAGGCAGGAGCAGGTTTTACAGCCGTGAGCTCGAATTCGCTGCTGCACATCACAGACTTTAAAAAAACCCTGAACCTTTCTGTCCTGCCAGCGCAGGACAGGGTGACAACGGGAGGCTTTTCTTTTAAAAATAAGTTATGCCATGAAGATTTAGCTATCAATCAACCCTTTGGGGGAGTAGTCATACAAAAAGTTTTCTAAGCTGTTTCTAGAGTCAGTGGGAGATTGAACCAGACTCTTCACAAAAGGAACAGCGATGTGATGTTGGGGCACTTATGGTTCACCCAGACAAAAAACTCCTATGGGACTTCTCTCTCCTCCCTGCTGCTGCCTCTCTCACTAATCTACTGCTGCACATCGTCCCTGATGAATTAAAAATTCTGTATCTCCATTTATCTCTACCTAGGTGAGGTTTTTAAATCAGTTTGCCTGCTGGCATCCAGGCAGTGATGTGAAAACAGCCTCAGCCTCTGAGGTGAGCCCGTGGGTGACCAGGAATGTTCTGTTTGCAGATTCCCTGGGAAGTTTCTTGGGTCACAGCACATCTGGGCAGAGCTCAGAGCTGCTCAGGAGAGCAGGCGAGCCTGGCTCGGGTTTCTTTCTCAAGTGCCAAGATTTTGTTCTTGATTCCGTGAATCCCTCCTTGCAGCAATTAAGCACAGGGCTCCCGAGTTAATGGCATCAATAAACAGAGGAAGTCCATTCCTCAGCAAGGAATTTTCGCTGTTTGTGGCGTTTTTGCAGTCTTTAGAAAGCACCTGTAGGAACAGTGTGGAAAAATATGGAAAGCTAGAGATACACCGTATAAATAGTCACCTGTTACATCCAGAAGTGGAGCAACCACAGCCTGATTGGGAACATGATTTATTAAATCAGTCAGTATTAATAAAAAGTAATTAATAAATATTAATAATTTATTAGTAATATTAATTAAAAGGACAGTGTAAATGGGAGGCCCATTGTCATAGAATTCCAGAATAATTTGGGTTGGAAAGGACCTTAAAAATTACCTTGTTCCCACCCCCTGCCATGGGCAGGAAACTAAGCCATGAGCTACAGAATCAATCATGTCAAAATATAAATGTTTTTTAATTTCTTTTTTTT
>VXAD01006245.1:107150-150667 GCA_013399195.1 Dicrurus megarhynchus
TATCCCGTCTGTCCCCCGGCTCCCCCCGCCGCCCTTTCCAGCTGAAGTTTTGTGTCATCTGTTCCCGGCGGGTTCCTTTTTTTAACTTGCCGGGCCTGCGCCAGCCCCGCGAGCGCGGCCGGGAGCGCGGCAGGAGCGGGGCTGTCCCCGCGCTGTCCCCNAAATGTTTCTTCCCTTAGGAGTTTGAGAGCTGCATCTTCATCCTTGTTTCAGCTAACTAATACTCTGGCTTCTGTGTCTCATTATTTTTTAAAGGACTGTGTAAGTGTTAGTTATTCAGCTAGAATAACAGCAGAGTTTAACTCTCTCCTGTCCCCCCGACTCTGATTTCTCGTTAGACTAAGAGAAGAAAATCATTTGTTTTCAAAAGATGATCTGCTTTTGTGGTGACATATTTTTTCCTGACTTTCAATATTTAATCAGGGCAGCGCTGTCTCCCATTTGCTCCTCGCAGGGCGTTGTGTGTGCTAAGCCAGTCACGGAAATGGAATGTTACTTTTAACGCTGAGGGATTTCACAATTCAAAGCCTGTTACAAAATTCAGGGTTACTACAATTTCTTGAGGAGCCACTCATTTTATTTTTAAGACAGAGCCTTATTCTGAGGCTGTTTTGCGTTCAGGACGGCAACAGCTACGCTTTGAAAGAACCAAGAATGAAAACTCCTTGAGAGGGGAGAACTCTATGTGGACATAATTTCCTTGAATCTTAGGACGTGCTCTTGTCTGCCTGAACCTCTTGTTCTTGCTACTTCAGCTAACTTAGACCTCATGGGTCCTTTCAGCAAATAATACTGTTTTATTTAAAAATAAAATAACCCCCCACCCCCAAAGTAAATTAACCCTGAACAATATGAGATGAATTCACTCTCTGAGTAAAACTGAAATTTTATTTTCTGTTGAAATTTTCAATAATCTGAACACCTAACATCTTAAATCAAAATATATCTACTCCATTGTTTCAGAATAAACAAGAGTTTCTCAAGTGGCATCATTTAATGCTACAACTTCATTTGATTTTAGCAAAAATCTCTTATGGTTCTTCAGGATAATGAGAATTGAGACTTCATATCATTAGAGTCAATGAACAAAATATTTTCTCAATTATTAGCCAATTTACCCTTGCATTTATATGATTTTTCAACAATATTCCCAACTCAGCCACTGATGGTGACTCCAGTTACCCAGAGAAGTAGGAGATGTTCAGTTCAGTTACAGGGAGGGCACAGAGCAAGTGTTATACTCTCATGTTTCTATGGTTTTGTGGGTTTTGTGTTGGTGCTCATCTCTGGATTGCCTGAATTCCTGTGTCAGTGTTATTTTGAAGCACATACAAAGCCATTTTAAGCACGTTCCTTCTCAGAGATCTCTAAAAATGAAGCTAAACAAGATTCTGTGGCTCAGCTTGCAGTCAAGTTGCAGTGGGTTTTAAACCCTTCAATTTTGGGGCATATTTCCCTACCTGATTTTGGCTAAGTCAGGAATGAATTATGAAACTAGAAGGGATAATCAGATTTAAACTTTTCTCTTAACTGGGTTCACAGTCTTGTGTATAAAAAGTTGAAAATACACAGTCCAAACCTTTTAAAAATCACAAACACCAAAAGAAAAGGTAAATTAAATAATCTGTTATTTATTTGGAACTTCTTTCTTTATCCTGTCACAGACAAACTTCTTGTAACACTAACAGTTTACTGGCCAAGATAACTTAAGATATTAAACTTATTTGCTTTCTCTGTCCAAGCAAAACTGGAGTTGCATAGTTTTGCACACAGAAGATAAATGTACTCTCTTCCTGCTAAGGAAGGGGTTTGCCTTGCTTAAAATTTAAGTAGTTATGACATTGCATGGCTTCAAAATTAAAAAAAAAAAAGACACGACAAATTAGTTTCAAAGTGGAAGAATGAGCTTCATTAAAAATTAGGACTGATTTTGCATTGAAATAACTCATTGGAATTAAGATTATAATTAAATGATGTTCTTAATGACACAGCAGTGGCCTTTGTATAAATGTGCAGGGCAGATCCCAGAGCAGCTAATACAGAGCAAATATGAGTGGAACAGTTAATTTCTTTGGAAGATAAGTGTTACCAGCAATGTTATTTCCCTCAGCCAGAGGTGGTGTTCTCGTGATGATGCTTTACCCCCTTGTAAATTCTGGTGCCAGGAGCCATAAACTCGTTGTAAACTTGTTGAAACCATTAGTGAGAGGCGGGTTGCTGGAGCAGACCGCACGGAGCATGGCTCAGGGCTATTTCCAGGCAGAGTGTGAGCATCCTCCCTGCTGCAAAACACCCCTCTCAGACCTGAGGTTATTTGCATAACCACCAGGTTCCTTACAATTAATTAACTACAGGTAATATAATGAATTAAAATTGATTTAAAAATACAATTGGTGCCTGGCAAGGGGAGTGGAAAGCTCGAGGTTTCTTCTGAACAACCGTTCAGAACCTTTATGCTTTGCTGCCTGCAATGCCAAGGCTGCCATTGAAATTCCTCTAAGCTGTGGCCACATAAAGCCAATTTATTGTGTGGAGGGTTGGCTGTGGGGGAAAAAAAAATTGGGGTTTTGTGGGAATTTTTTTTTTGTGGGTTTTTTTTTTTGTGTGTTGGGTTAATCTGTGGATTAGAGTGGTGATTGTTGTGCACAGTGATCCTGTCTGCTTGTCCTAAGTGAGCTTGTTTACATGGAAAAGTCAATCCTGCTCTTGTAACGTGTCAGGCTGATGCTGCAGCTTTCCTTTCAGAGCCACATCACGTTGCCACAGCCTTCTGGAGTATTCACAGTGTCTTCAGATGGTTTTAATTAAACCCAGCCTAACCAGAAGAGTGCTGGGGAAGACTCAGTAATTCCCCAGTGGTTTTGCTGTGCTCTGTGTTGCTCTCAAGCCCAGTGCTCCCAGTCTGAGAGTTACTCATGTTGAGGGAGGTACAGGAGCAGAGGGACAAGCTGGATTTGGTTTTGTGTGTGCAAATGAATCCATCAGGCCCAAAACATCTTTATTTCTGGCTTTGGAAAGGAATCTTTTCTCTTTTAACTGGTGCTGCTAAGTATTTTCCACCAACTATGCTGTAAGGCTCAGCCCTTATTTACTCATGACTGGAAGTAAATCCAGATCCTCAGCTGGCTTGAGGATTGCAAACAAAAACTTCAGCCTTTCTGCTGAAATGTTTGTAGCTTTTGCTGCTTCTGCTGCCTTGGCGACTCCTAAAGCTGTGGCTCGAGTCAGGCAGGGACTCACCCATGTGCAGAGGTGGCAGAGGATGCCTGGCAGTGCCATGAAGCTTTTCCAGTTCCCCTTCCTCAGGTGTGCTCAGAGGATGCTGTTCCCTTGCTCCCTGAGCAGCTGTAGCCTCACTTCTTCTGATAATTCATCCTTCTCTACCTGCTTTGATAACTGCGTCACACAGAGGGTGTGTGAGGGTTTAGTTTTTGTCTTGCATGGATTCATTATTTTTTAAAACAAGCAAACAAGAAAAGGATTCAGAGAGAAATCCTGCAGCAGGTCCTAGATGCTGTTTTCCTCCTGGTACGCTTCAAAGAACTCATGAAAGTTCAAAACTTTAAATCTTTTTGTGAGCCTGTAATTGATAGCCACCTATCTGTAGCTACACAGTGAAAAGGGTCTGATCCTGCTGGAGGAGCAGCAGGCAAAGTCTGGGAGTTTGGACATTCCTTTCTTCTTCTCCTGCTTGGAAATATCTATCCCTGTTATTGTTTTAAGACTTCATTTGAGTGAGCAGACTAGCCACTGGTCACTGATCAAAATTAAGGGATTAAAGTGTGTCTTACTTTACTCAAAAAGGCCTTGCAAGCCACAGCCTTGAGAAGTTCCACACTCTGTGTGTACAGTTTCTAAGATCAGCAGCTAAACTGATAAAAGTTCACTTTTTATTCCTCAAACTCTGTGTTACAAAGGACAGACAAGAGTCTGAACCTCCACTTTCCCTGGCATTCAGAGACTGACCCCTTTTCTCCCTTTATGGCATTTCCCTCACTCCAAATGTAGAGTTTATTTATGGATTTTCTAAGGAAAAGCAAGAATCATAGTTTCAAGGTGTGGCACACGGAACTTTCAGTGCCCACATTTCAAACACAGTGGTAGCTGCGATGTTGATGATTAGTGACAAATTAAAGCAGGACCTTAAAGAGAACTGTGGCCGTAGGTGAGGGTGTATTTGCAGGAATCAGAACAGAGAGGAGATGCTCTGCTCCCTCTCTTTTCTGCTTTCCTGGGAGAGGGAATTGCCTGGCAGGTGTGGGGGCTGCAGCCATGCCTGTGTGCTCCTTTGGCTGCTGCTCCAGTCTGTCACCAGGGGCAGGAATTTGAGGTTTCCAGTGCCTGGGAAGGGAGCTGGACAGAAAGAGGACCCAAAGTTTTGTGGCTGATTCCACCTCAATAGTTTTTTATTGGCTGTGGAGCAACAACTTAGTCCTCTGTTAAAGGAGGTCTGGTTGTTGGCCTGTCACTCTCTGGAGGGGGTGACACATCCTCAGCGTTTCCAAGTAAAGCCCAGTGAGAAAAAACATCGGTTTTGTCTGGGCGAAAGAAAAGGGGCTGTTCTCAGCAAAAAGGAAAAGGCACAAACCCTTTCCTTGCAAAGTCAAAGAAGAGGTTTTTCCTGTTTCATTCAGGCTACAAATGAGTGCAGGAGTCACACTGTGGTTAATCCCCAGCACGCTGAGAAGTCAGGGGCGAGCTGAGCCTGGTCCTGCCGTGCTCAGTACCCGGGGGACTCAGCACCACTCCAAACCAGCCCTTTGTGGGTGTCTGGTAGGACACTGAGCTGTGCCAGACCCTCCTCTTTCTGCCCAGTTCATAAGGGGCCCTGTGAAAATTGCTTTTTGCTTGCAGCCACGTGAGCTCTCCATCTGGGTTTGCCTCAGGATCACCGGCTTTGCCTGCCTTCAGCTGAAAAAAAGCAAACGGGATCGGTGTCAAAATGCTGCCAGTTTCTCCTGTGTCGAGGGCTGGACCCTAAGCCAGGTGGATGAACTTCCACGGTTTTTGGTTTTTACATTTCCTGTTGTGCATAACACTTTTGCTGTGGACGATGAAAAAATGACCTTCAAGTTTGCAAGTTCTCCCGACTTTCTACTGCTTTGGGAATTTGTGGCGTTTGGTTGGTTCCTGTGTTAAAATATGGTCAAGTTTTGGCTTGCAGTGGTGTCAAAACCAGAAATTAATTTTTTTGTAGTACAGATCATAACGTGAGCCACTTAAAATATCCCTTAGCTGCACAATAGTCAAAGTTCTAGAAGTGCTATGATTACTACTAATAGTAGGTAAACACGCTCAGAAGCTGAGTGAGGTGCTTAAGCTATGAGCTCTAGAAGCTGCTGGCTTAGATCTCCAGTTTTGCTGCAAAATGGGAAATCTTTTTTATTTGTAACACTAAGGGCATTTCCATGACTGTGGTTTACGTAGGAATGTGTGTTTACAGCCGTGCACATCTGTAGATGCCAGCTTTTGCTGTTGTAGGGAAAGAATTATAGGAGAGAAGGACATTTTGCTCGAAGGGGTAAAATTAATATAAAATGAAAAGTCTAAAACAGCAAAACCTCAGTTGTGCCATGATGGGCTTGGCCAAATCAGCCAGGAGCAGCACGAGCCAAAATAACCAGGAGTGTTTCTTCTGCCTTTGCCAGGGGTTTCATTGCTTTGTGAGTTGTTGGTTTGCTGGGTTTGTTGTGTGGGGCTTTTTTAATTTTTATTTTTTTTATTTGTGTACAAAACCCCTCTACTGAAGGCTTCCCTTCAGCTAGACCTGGCTTTATGCAAGTATAAAACCAGCTCATCCCCTTTTTCCCCGAGTTATCACGTACAGCCTGCTCAAGTGTCTACACAAACTTTAAAATCTTCTAGAAAACTGAAAGTAGGAAGTATCTATAAACTTTTAAATCGAGAAAACTGAAAGTAGGAAGTAGCTATACAAACTTTTAAATCTAGAAAACTGAAAGTAGGATATTTCTGGTGCCATTTGCTGCTTGAAACCAGTTATTCCCCTCCAGTAGCTCCCCTGTGTGAGAAGTCCTGCCCAGGACAAGCTGAGAAGTCACATTCATGTTTGACAAAGTTGCCCACTCCAGGAATTATTTTCTTTACTGGTTCACCACGGGAATGGGATGTGCAAGACTGGATGTGCAAACAAATCACCTGGAGCTCTTCCAAGGCATCTTTCTCAATACTTCTGGAATCCCTTAAATATCCAAGTGGCCTTGTAAATAATAGATTGTTATTTCCAACTGCCCAAGAATGTGTCCATGGCATTTATTCCCTGTCTTGGAATTGGGAATGTGAAGGGCTTTGGTGAGAGGGATTTTAGAGATGCGCAAGCAGGAATCACATTCCCCTCTGTATTTTGGCTATCTCAGCATGGATACTGTGTAAAGGACATATTTCCATGCAATTCATCAAGCCTCTGTCTACTTTTGGCTCTTGAAAAAGTATCATCATAAGAAAAATCAAATGTTTAGACACTTTTTAAGAGTATTTCCCAAGTATGGCTTTGTAGATTCAGGGCATTAACAGAAAGGGTGGTTGCTTGGGATTTTAAATTGAATTTTTTTTTTTCCATTATTTCACTATTTTCTACTATGTTCTTATAAGGCAGAAAAATTGCTTTGCAGTGTCAGGAGGACTTCCTGAGGAAACTCATTAAATATTGCACTGGAATTCCTGGAAAGGCTATAGAACATCAATCAGTGCAGGCCTGAGAAGAGCAACGTGGGCATAGCTGTCCTCTGGGTGCAAAGGAAATAACTGATGTCTCTCCCAGATCCCTTCAACAGCTCTTCTTTAATTATTTCCTATCTGATGTCCATAGGTTTTACTTCATAAATGAAAAAATGAGTCAGTAGAATTTATCTGGATTTAATTAATAATACTGTAAAAATAATACTCTAATTAATAATACTGCAAAATTTGCAAGTGCTGCAGCAGAGTGATATTTTATGAAGACTCAAAAACCATAAATGTGGGCAAAGGATTTGAGACCTCTCAAAATAGCTCCTGTCCATTTGCAGCTTTCTTTGTTCCCCTTTTGGGCTGCAGGTTCTTCTTTACTCCTTGTGCACCTGCTCCTTTTCATGTCTTAGGGTTTTTTTGTGACTAGGGTTTGGTCCAGGGCTAGTAAGTAAAACAAATATGTTGACAGAGGGATTTTTTCAATTTTTACAAGTTTTTTGCTGGACAGGTAATGGTTTTCTTTTGGCCTGTTCTGTGAGGAAGAGATAAGAGCTTATCACCATTCATTTGTTACATGAGTTTGGAGCCAAAACCTCTATTTGACAAGAACACGCAGTAGTTCTCAATATTTTGTGCTCTGTAATTCTCATTTGATGAACATTTAATTAACAGTGAAAAGCTGAGTACAACTGTACAGGTTGTCTGAAAAGCTCCACAGAAATTCTGAGAGGCATCAGCTTGACTCGCATTTCTTCTGGCTGCTTTCAGTTCACAGCTGGTGCTGTGTGCTGAGCTAATTTATGCCACTCAAGGTGAATGAAAAGGGAGATTTTTGTCACTGGATGACTTCTTCAGAGAGGAGAAGAGGGGAAAATTACAAAAAAAGCCTGAAGGAGTCGTTGGATGTATTGAGAAAAGAGACTGTAGAGCAGAGGTGAGTGGAACAGCACAAAAAGGGATTGAACAGGATTAAACCCTTGGGCTTGGTTAAGGAGAAGTTGCCATGACTTCAGTGAAAGAGGGGTAGGGAAATAGGTCAGGAATGGTTGTAGGAATGGGATATTCTGTGTTTGGCCCTCACTGTCTCAGTGGGAGAGAGACACTGACACACACACACAAGTAAAAATGAAAAAACAAATATATATATATACATACATACATTTAAATAACCTAAGTTCTGACCTTAGTGAGACAGGGGTTGGCACAAGAAAGGTGTGTCTTTTTTTGCAAGCTTTACTTGAGATTTTAGAGAAAAATCTGCAGAGGAAAGCCTAATTTCACTTTTTAATTGGATGTGTGGAGAAATGGGTAATGAATGGAGCAACATTCAACCCTAGCAGGAATTCAAGGAGGAGGAACTAGTGTGAAGAGCAGCAAACGTGGCTCAGCCAGGAACGATTCCCTGTGTTATGTGTAGGTCCCACTGGATCTGCTGGGACAGGTAAATATTTCAGAATAACGCTGCAGCTGAGGGATTCCTGCTGATGTGGCCACTGGGAACTGTCTGTCTGCTGCTTGGAGAAATAAGCCAAGTATGGAATTAAGTGCATTTCCAGAAATGAAGCCTTACACTTTGAAGAATTTCCAACAAACTTCTCCCAGTCTGTAACCTACAGATTTAGCTTCTAAAAGCTGAACCACATCTTCCAAACCCCTGAGCGCTGGTGGTTGGGGAGTACAAGTGGGTATCCAGCAATATCTGCCAAGGATAATTTGTAGCTCTTTCAGAAACCTGCAGGTGTGTTCTATTTCCTATTTTAGAGTTTCCATGAGACCTTAAAAAGAGAGGTTTGGACACTGCACAGAGCTTGTAACTCTTGTTCTGGATATACAACTTCCAGAAAAGCCAAAGTGCCAGCTCACGTTGACTTGTAGGGAGAGTTTGGCATCCAGACTCTCTCTCTTGATTTTAAACACTTTTAGGGGCTAAATCTGCAACAAACCCCCTGGGAGGTTGCCTTTGTTTAACTTTACAGCTGTGGCCGTGCTTGTTCTGGAGGTGTTTCAGTGATTACCACACTGCTGCACTGGGGAAGCCCCTGGCACAACCAGCCCGTGTTTAGTTTCCCAAGTACCAGCCTCTAGAGGGGGGGGAAAGAAAGCCTGAAAGGAATAATTTCTTTACAAGGCATTCTCTCTGTCAGATACCTGCCCCCTGAATGGTTGATGCTGTCACTGTGCCACCCCTGCCCATGTCATCATCAAGTCACCGAGCTCCTCAGGGCAGCAAGACAAAGCAGGGTCAAGCAGCAGCCAGCGTCTCTGCTTCTCTCCTCCTCTCCTTCTAATCCCAGATCGTAGAATTCGGATGGAAGTAAGGTCAGAACCAATTTAATATCCAGCCTGAGTCATGTCCTGCTAAATTCTGACCTTCACTCAGTGTGTGCTCTGTGCAGTACAGGGGCAGTGTCCGGCCCTGGGGCCAGCACAGGGAGGACCTGGAGCTGCTGGAGAGAGCCCAGAGGAGGCTCCAGGATGAGCAGAGGGATGGAGCAGCTCTGCTGGGAGGAAGGGTGGGAGAGCTGGGATTATCCAGCCTCGACAAGAGAAGCTTTGGGGTTTACCAAATTTTGGCCTTGCAGAACCTGAAGGGGCCAAGAAGAAAGATGGAGAGAGACTTTTTAGAAGGGCCTGGAGTGACAGGATAAGGGGGAATGGCTTCCCACTGCCAGAGGGCAGGGATGGATGGGATATTGGGAAGGAATTGTTGCCTGGGAGGGTGGGCAGGCCCTGGCACAGGGTGCCCAGAGAAGCTGTGGCTGCCCCTGGATCCCTGGCAGTGCCCAAGGCCAGGCTGGAAGGGGCTTGGAACAACCTGGGACAGTGGAAGGTGTCCCTGTCATGGCAGGGGGTGGAACTGGGTGATTTGTAAGGTCCCTTCCAGCCCAAACCATTCCATGATTCTGTGATACTCTGGGGCTAAAAATCAGAAAGGTTATCACTGCTCAAATATGTGTTCTCTTCCTGGAAAAGGGAGAGGTCTCCCACACATTTTTGTCCAAGTCCCTCATCAGAGGCATGCGATCTTCTACCTATTAACTTTTGGTTATGCAATGAAGCTCAAAAAGTCTCTAATTTGACAGTTTTCTTTTAAAATACAGTCCTGTAATGTGTAGAAGAGGATGTTTAAGTGTTACAACTGAAAATGTTTGCCAGCTTTGGTATTTCCAGTACACAGAGTGTTCTGTACCTGTTCTCTAAGACTATTGCACCATTCTTCACATTTTCTGTGTCAAAAGATAACAAACCACACCAGAGAAGAGAAATCTTGCAAACCAGTACAAGTGAGAAATGCAGTCATGAATTGACTGAAAAATTAACAACACTCTTTTTAGGTTCATCATATTGAAGGATAACTTTTCTTTTTACCTTGATCTATATAAAATATGTGTATCTTTAGTAAAAAACTCCGAGAATTTCACAAAGTAAGCTGCCAGCCTTTTGGTTTCACAGTTTTATATTTAGCATTCAGCACAGATTTTTTAAGTTTATCAGTATCCTTTTCAAAAGTTATCACATGAGTAGATAAGGCAGTGGAGAACATCTCAGATCTTTAATATCTTGTGTACTCTGGTTCTTCCAAAACAACTTGTTCCTTCTCAGCTGTTTCTTTTCCACCTTGGAGTTATGTGTGGGTGCATGGATCTGCCTCTAGATTTTAGACAGTAATTAGCTCAGATTAGACAGGCACTGGGAAATGGTTGACTTTCCTGACAGGTATTTTGGCACGGGAAAGCTCCTGGCACTTCAAGCATCCACAGAGGGTTCTGGTGCTTAGAATTGGAATGCTACAATTTTCAGAATTCAGTAATATCTGCTTGAATTTCTGAGTCAGAAACTGTCTGTTTGCACAGGATACTTGAACACACTTGGGTAGGAAATACACCAATAAATTAAAGAATATTAACTGCATAAAGCGCAAGGAGAGAAAGAAAGATGTGAGTTTAGGAAATGTCTTTGGATGGAAACAAAGTCACTTTCACACAGAAACAGAGGATGTCTAAAAGATTTCCATCCTTTTCTCCTACCCTGATGGGAAATCTGTGCAGCACTGGCACTCAGGTGTGTTTTGCTTTCCAAACAGCAGCCCAGTGACGAGGTTCACAAGGTAAATACGGACTGGGTTTGAAAACTGAAGGGATAAAACGTACCAAAATAGAAAATGACAAAGGCCACTCTACAGTGGCACCACTTTGTTGTCCTTTCATCCCCCCAGAGTGCTCTGAGGGCAGAGTCTGGCCCAGGGTAAAAGGGAATTTTGCCCCTGGCGTTCCTGGCTGGGCACATCCCCAGGGACAAGGGACCTCAGGAGGGCTCCTTGTTTGGATGGTGTTTGTTGTTGGGTTTTTTAAAGCAGAGTGTCTTGGAAGCTGCTCCAAACCGAAGTGGGAACATGAAGAGGCCTTCCCCAAATAGATTGAAGCTGTTCTTCAGCTTCCCAAATCATGAAATAACGCAAGAAGTACCCCAGGACATTCCTTTCCACAATGTGTTGGCAGCTGTTAATCCTCTTTCTATCCAAGAGCCTGCTCCAGCTCCTCACACTGGAACACTTTATTAAAAGTCCCTCTTTCCCGGGAAAATCCCGTGTTCCCATGGCCAGTAAATACTGCGTAAGCTTTCAGAATGTTTGTATTCAAACTTGGCTGGAAAGGCTGCTTTTCAGTTATCTCATAACATTCCCCTCTCCAGAAATTCCAGCGAGGGAGGGGCCCTTCTTCAGATGTACTGAGGCACCAAATTGAAAGGTATTTGAGTACTTTCTCAAACAAATTAACCCCATTTTCAGTAAGTATCTAATACTTGTTGAAATCATCTCCCAGCGGGATTTCACCTGTGTAAATTTTGTGTAAATCTTGCACGTGCAGTGATCTTCATTTGGACAGCAGAGGTAACCCTTGGCAACAGGGTGTCCCTGGCATGTGGGGAGCACGAGGTCCTTGTATGTGGTCTAATTTCTCCCTGGGTTTTATTATTTGATGTGTGCTGAAAATATGCTGAGATTTTTCTTTATGTCTTCCCGACTGTCCATTTTTATTTTTTTTATCCACATCTATATTTAGATTCAAGTGAAATTTAAACCAGGCCTACAATATTTGTTGCTCTAAGCAGGATAAATCTACACTGTAGTAATGTTGTCGTGATTTAGTTCAGCCCAACTGCACAGACCCTCCTGACCAAACATCGGCATTTCTGACAGCCACCCTTTGGAGATGTGCCCGATTATCCCACCCAAATTTATCTTTTATTCATTAGATTCCTGGAACTTTCACCACTTTTATTCTGTGCTATGTGTAGGAAGAAAAGTAAGACTCTCCAATAACATTTAACCAACTTAAATTTGTGTGACCAGAGGCAGTGAAAACTTCAAGCACAGTGTGAGACACCACAAATTTAATATTCTACTTACAAGCAAGATGTGCTGTGGAGAATTAACACTTTGCTCCTACTGCATTAAAACCTTGCCCTGCTTTGAATCAACCTTTAATTCCAAACTCCCCCCCATGGCAGTGGAGTTTGTTTCCCTCAATATTCTGCTCAAGAAGCTCCAGTGCCACCAATCCCTTGGCTTCTCTCCCAGGCTCTGGGTCGGCTCAAGGGGCTGAACTGCTGAGTAATTTTATACAACAAAAATCACCCCCCTCAAACAGCTACGACAGCAAAACAATACCTACAATAAGTATTTTCAAACTTTCATCAATTTCTGTTTTCAGTGACATCCAGCAGTAATTAATGATTTGTGTCTTCAGTGCAGGGCAAACCTTTCTCACAGTGAAGTTTCACACAGTCCTAAGCTGTTGCCAGCAAACTCTGCTTCAACTGCCTCCTACCAAGCAGGGATTTTATGGTCTGGAGTAATTCAGATGGTTACCTGCAGTTGTACTGCCAGCTACAGTGGTTCTCCAGGTTCTCAGCCTTTTGTCTATCAAGGAATGTTGTTGGTATTTTTCATTTCTTCAAATAAAGGAGTGGCAGCATTGAATTCTTGTGAGAAAGATTCAAGACATTTCAGTGAAATGTCTGTTAAGATATTTCTCGTTTACTTTAAGGGGGTTTTAAAGATTCTCAGCTTTAATAAGTCTTGATATACATAAAGTTATTTCTTTTTCACCCAAGTGTGATGCAAAGCAGCTGAGCTATAGATTTGCTATAGAACTTTCCTTCAAACATTTGCTCCTTCAAACCAGAGAGGAGCACATTCAATGCTGATTTTGCTGCTGGTTTCTTTATTCTGTGCATGAAGAGCTGAGGAGAGCAAGGCAGTGCAGGGCCCTTGCAGGTAAGAGAAGAGCAGGAGGGCCTAGAGGAAGCTACACAACCTTTTTTTGTTGTTGTCAGTGATTCATGCAAGGTCACGGCAGCTTTTAGAGAGAAGCTGCACTGCTGAGGAGCAAAGAGCTGTGATCTGACCCCTCTATGCATCAACCTCCCTTCTCAGAACCAGGGGACAATCATATCTTCAAAATGCTCCCCCTTTTCCTTTTATATCAGCGGAATAATAAAAGAATTGGGGTAGATGTGACTGAACTGAGGTTTTGTGAAAAGAATTTCGTGTTCTGACTTCCCCCTCCTCTCAAAGCTTCACCCACTGCTGCTGCTTGAGATGGTTCCAGCAGCAGAGTTTAGGTCTGGCTTTAGGGAGAGCTGTGTAGTCCCTGCTGAGGAAATCCCTGCTGGCCTCGGGGCAGGACGTTCCCCTCCTTGGATCCATCCTTTGCATACACTCTGTGTTACAGTTTAATTATCAGTTCTGGACTTGTTGCTGCTCCCTTTCTGAGGGAAACACCAACCCTTTGTTCTGCTGGAACAAAGGAAATCTGACCAATTTACAGCACTTGAGGGTAATTAAATCCTCATTATGGTGCTGACAGTTCCAGTTGATTGGCACCACGTGTCTGTTTTAAATGGGACCTGCAGGGATAATTGTGGTGAGCCCGTTAATTTGCCATTTGCTTCCTGTGACACTTGACAAAAGTATCAGGCCAAGACTTTTGGGTGGGTAAAGGAGGTAAAGTCTCTGCTCTTTGGGACTTCCCAGAGCATCCAGAAAACACCAAGCTTTGATTTCTACTCCCAGGAATTGGTTGCTTTTAAAAATCTTCATCTGAAGCCTTCACTAAAAATTATGTTCTTAAGGCAAAGGCATCTTTTGGTGTGTGAAATATTTCAGTCGTGACAGAGAGAGTAATAACATTTATTTATGAAGCTGTTTTGCACTTAGGGAAGAAGAGTGTAGGAATTGAAGTGACTGGCACACCCATTTTGGAAAGGAAACCTTACTCATGTTTAGGTTCATGTGCACGTAAATAAATCCAAATAGCCATAAAATACCTGGTTTGATTAAAACCTAAGGAAGTTTTTTCATCATTATTTTATGGTGGAAACAAAGCTAAATGAAAAAGGTTTTTCATTTTGCAATTATTGTGGCCCAAGCATAAATATTTTGTCTCAGTTTTCATCTGAAAAATGTGCTATTTTTAAAAGGCCTTTCATTATTTGTTGCCCTATATTATTTATTGCCATTTTTTATCATATTACGCCAATTTTTGTCCTGGTTCTTTTGCAATTAATTCCTATTCCAGGTGATCTAAGAATTCAAGGATTTCATTTGGGTTTTGAATGAGAATTTCTAAAGAGAGTGGACTTTGTCCTAGGCAAAATTCCACCTTCACCTGTCAAATAGCTTAGAAGAACTTGAATTTTAACGATGCCTTTCATCACCTCTCTGTGTAATTTGCAGGTATCAAATCTGTGCTTCCTCTTCCTGATTAAAATGATCCCTCATTAAAAGCCACCTCTCTGCGTTTGGATGCATTTTGATGACAGAACTTCAGGCTCTCTGCAGGTCTCAGCTAGCTGAGGGTGTTCCATGCTGGATCACTTCCCTCCCAAATTATCTGGTGGCAGATTTGAAGAATAAAGATTTGAAGAATAAAACTAATTCCTGGATGAGGTGGCAGCAGTTTTACATTTAAGCAGATAACATTCAAAAAGTTTGTGTTAACTCCCTGCCCCCCCTTTTTTTTTTTTTGAAGATCTACCTTTATATTCACTGGAAAATAAGGAGATAACCCTGGGATCTGGCATTTTAATTGTGATTTTTCTTTACCCTGTTAATTCTGTCCTTCCCTAGCAAGGAGGAATCTTTTAACACACATTTCATGAGTGGCTGCATCCATCAGGAGCAGCAGCTGCAGCTCTTGGAGGTGTGAAACCTGCCCAGGTGCTGCAGCATCTGTACAGGCACCTGGAAAACTTGGGAAGAGTTCAAGATTTTCATTTTCCCTCTGTGGCTCCAGCTGTTGACATCTGCAGCCTCCTGCTCCATCCCTACAGGCAGGGAAGGAACTTCCCTTCATCCTCACCTGCTGCTGGTGAGAGCAGAGCCAGAGCAGATTCCTCCCCACCTTTTATTTCATTTAAATATTTATATTTCATATAAATATTATATTTTCATATAAATATTATATATCATTGAACCACTATACTTTATTGTCTGGAATTACAGGATCAGGCTTTATATCCCTGAATTTATTGCCTCGGACAATAACTGAACCCAATCCAAAAGGAAGAATTATTTTATATATTTAACTCTAGTTTATTTGTTTTAAATTTAATACTCAACCTTTCTACTAAATTGTAATTAAATTATCTGTATACCTATGTACACATTAATTATATAATCAAACCAGTGAAAATCAATTAATTTGTGTTCCCTCACAACGTGGAGGGAGAGTAGTGCAAGTCTAAGGTCTCTGAGGTTGTGATAATTTATAATAACTTGGAATATGGATTTCAAAGAAAGCTCTGCTCAGGATGTTGATGTCAAGTGTTACAAACTTTTATGTGAATGTCTTGCATCTGTTGCTTTAAGCTGCTTCAAAAGGTTGAGGTTTTGAAAATATTTTGATGTTATAGCTTCAGTTACAAAAGGAAATTCATGAAAATAAAGGTTAGCCTGTAAAAATAAAGGCTAGAAATTTTTTTTTTTCTGGGAAAGGAATAAAATTGGAAAAACCATTTGTTAATGAAGCGTTTTATTTTAAGCTCATTTGTGTTGGTAACTAATTCAAACAATTTCTTTTTTCTTTGACTTTAAGGAAAAGCTGTTTTAAAATTAAAATTTTGTCGCTGACCTGAAAAAGTGAAACATTTGTTCATTTGTAACCAGATACAAAACCCACTGAGAATATTCTGGTTTTTCCTTTTGTCTTCCTTTCTACCGTAGCACGGGGCATTTTCAGTAGAGAGTAACGAGCAGTCCTTGGTTCAAATTAATTGGTTTTATCCCAGCATTTCGTATGTAATGCTGTTTTTCTTCAGTTTTATCTCTTTTGTTTTGTAATTAATTCAGTTCTATCCCAGTATTTCATATGTTATACTGTTTTTCTTCAATATTATAAATTTTTTTGTAATCAGCTCAGTTTTATCCCAGCATTTCACACTGTTGTGCTGTTTTAGCTCAATCTCATAATCTTTTCCCCCCTCTTTTTCCTCCCTGCAAGACGAAGGGTGCTGGCAATTTCTGCTGGGATTGAGCACATTGGGAACCTGCGCTGGGAGCTCGCCCTGTGCCTCCTGGCTGCTTGGACTATCTGCTACTTTTGCATCTGGAAAGGGACCAAATCCACTGGAAAGGTGAGGCTCCAAACCTGTGTTGGCATTCATATCGATTTCCATCAGAGCAGGAGGATTTTGCAGTGCTGTGAGGAGCTACACCAGGGGGTGTATAAATAGCAGGATTAATTGTAATTAAGAGTTGCTTGTGCTTTGTGGTTTTTTTTGTTCCTCTTGATTTCATGATTTGCTCTTTCCCTCGTTCTGTTAGGTGAGGCTGGGTGGTTTTGTTTTATTTTTTGTTAATTTAGCAATGAGCTTTGCCAGCCAGTCCTTGGGCTCTGAAAGCAGGTTGTGTTGATTTCTGTGCACAAATTCTGCAAAATTTGGATTTTGCCCTAAACTGACAGGAGTCAAAACTCTCAGTCCCACAAGAGTCACTGAGAGCTTCGATGCACATAAAGAGAGAATTTAGAAATACAGACGGAACACCAAGAGCAGAAATAATGAAAGCACTCAGAGAGGGGAAAAATTATAGGGAAAAATAAAAATATTTAGCACTTTTTGAGTGAATGGCCTCAATATTGGGAGCAGGGAGAGGGAGCCATGGGATGAGGGAGAGGCTGCCCCTGGAGTAGTATCAGACACAGCTCTGAGTGGAATCTATGAATAATCAACTACACAGAGAGAGGAAAAGAGCCACAGATCTGGAGGGAGGATCTAAAAAAAGCACGGTTTCTCATGTTGGAACTAAAGGAAACCAGGAAAAAATTGGTGCATTGAAACATTCAATTTCCAATTGTTTCTTACGTAGTCGGGGTTTTTTTTGTTTGTTTCTGTTATAGCGGGCTCTGCTTATAAATGAAATATTTGAAATGTAATTTTTTTTTGAAGTTTAGAAAACGCCAGAGTGAAATTTTTCAGCTTTGTCAACTGCACGCATCTTTCATCCTATCAACATTCTGGCTGTAGCTAATTGCTGATGCCGGGTGTGTTTGCCAACTGTGCCAGTCACTCTGCTGCTGCATTTCCCAGGCAGGGGTTTGCACACACACACAGAAATTTCTGCAGCCCTGTGACTTTCATCCAGTCACTGCAGGGAAAATGCTGAGAAAGACTGTCTGGGGATGGGGATAAGAATGAATAGTTTAGAGGAGGGACAGGAGGGGAAAAATCCTAAAGAGAGGAATCTGGAGAAGCAGAAGGGATCTAAGGGAATGACAGAGGTCCCCACGTCTGTGACCTGGGCACTCCGGGGAGGTGCACGAGTGCCTGGGAGTTGTCTGAGGGGCTGCAGCTGGCAGGCAAGAAATGAAACTGAGCAAAACTGATTTTTTTTTTCCATCAGAAGGAATGTCTGAGGATGGGAATCTATTCTAGCATGGTTTAATCTGCCCCAGGGGTGCAGGGAAAAGCTCTGTGGTGCAGGTGTGTGCACGCACACGAGGCCGGGCCAAGTGCCCGCACAAAAAGAGCAGTGGGAGCAGTCCTGGGCTCAGAGGAAGGGGCTGTAGTGACTTTGGAGAGGATTTATTTTTCATTTCTGGAGTTTACATCCAGGATTTTATTGTTCTTCTATTATTCTTCCCTTCTTTCAGTTTATACCATTTCCCCAGAAACAGATCTGGTGCTTTGAAAGTGGTTAACCTGTCTGACCTTTTTTTATTTTCTTTTTCTGATAGCTTAGCTAAACCCTCGGCTTTAGGCAGGTGGAATAAATTGTCTTTGATTTTAGTTCAGTGTGATTTTGATAACCACCTCTCTGATGAGGTCAGGAGAAACAGCCTGGGAGAGAACAGCCTGTCTTAGCCACGTGAAATGGGATGATAAACTTTTCAACAAGCAGAAATAACTTCTAGTCTTGCAACAGAAGTGCAAAGGAAATGGAATTAACACCCAGTATTCAGCTGTGTAGGTCTCAAGCTTAAAACACTTAGCTCAGGGTTCTGTAAGAGGCAGACTCTTCATATACTTGCACCACCTAAACCAGTTTGCCGTGAGCAGCAGTTGTGTTTCCAGAATCCTGAGGAATTCCTGGGGAATGGTAAATTCCCACATCTCTCAGGAGACACTGTGGTATCCATGAATCTGCCTTTCCAGCGGGTCCATTGCTCTCAGTAAGGATGTGTCTTAGCTAATACGGATAATTTATTTTTCCAGCTCTGTTCCTGTGCTGCAGGATTTTTCCCTGGGCATAAATTTACTGTTTATTAATTTAATAATTTCAGTATTCTCTCACTTGCCACTTTTTCCAGCCTAATCTCTGGAAATCTGGGCCATGTCACTGCCTTCCCAGAGCAGCAAACTTCCCAGCTTCAAAACAAAGGCAGCACTCAGGTGCTGGGGCTCCTACAAAGGAATTAAATTCTGAAATATAAATGGTGCAGCAGATTTCTGGGCTGCAGTTTCCATTTCCAATATAATGCCATTTCTAATATTCATATTTTGAAGCTCATCCAATCATAGGCCTTCCCACTAAACTGAATGTTTTATATGCTCATTTCCAGGAAACATTGAAAATTGACTTCTATTATAATAATAAAACAGTCAGTTAAATTTATGATATACTTTAATTGGATTGAACGATTTCAATAAAAAGCCACGTATTCATAGCAAAAAAAACTTCTTAAAGTTTTATCACCTTTGGAACTTTTTCAGAGGGAGGTGTCTGTGGGACAGGCTAGTAGGGAGAAAGAGGACAGGGGGTAGAGAGGTGAAATGGAGAAGGTGAGGAGAGGCTGCTTCTCCACATATTTGTGCTTTGTGAAATATTCAGGAGGTTGGTTTACCCTTTTCCTCTTTTTCACTCTGCGTTTCACTCTGGTGAAAAAAGAATCCAAGCCGTAAAAGCTGTTATAAAATAACTCCCTCCTTCTCCAAGCAGCACTACCACAGATCATGAATATTTAATATTTCGGGATATTAAATATATTAAGACTAACATAAAGTTTAACTCCAGGGGAAGTGCTTATTACACTGTTAACAGGATGTTCCAAACTTTTCCATTACTGTTCTTGAAATCCATCACTTTCTCACAAAGCATTTCCATTTTCCATTCCAACAGATGTGAAATAGCAGAATAAATCCAGGTGATTCTGGCAGCTTTCAGGTGAAATGTATTCGAGCCTTTTCAGACGTTCTTGTCCTTAATTATTCAAGCTTCTCTTGCCCTGAATTACCCAATCTTAGATCTGAATATGTTCGTGTGCCAACTTTCACATTTTAAATGTTGCATAAATGCAAAATGTGGGGGTCTTTCGACGAGAAACTCAAAATCAGAAGGAGAAAAATATGACAATGCAATGTTACCATCATGTGATGTGTATTGTGCTACTTGCTTCGTAATGTATACGATATCCATCTCATGGAGAAGTGTTTTCAGTAGCTGAGATCAAATGCTTCCAAAGATGAGGTGAGGACTGTCCAGAAGAGCGAAGAAAGTTAATTTTTTTAGCATTTAAGTGATCGTTCCAGTCTCTGATCGTTAGGCTTGGTTCAGTATCTGATTTTTCCAAAATACTTTTGATCGCTGGTTATGACAATTCTGAGCTTTTCTATCATGTACATATGCTTGCTGAGTCTTCCTAATTTTTTGATCTTTCTGTTTTGTGAATGAAATGTTCAGGTGTAAGGGAATCTGTTTGTTTATGGATCTTGATAATCCGTTTATTAATTTAACTAAGTGTCCATGTGCTTCAAACTTTGAGGGAGCAACACCAGTAGCTGCCAATGTATTTTTCCTAAATTGCTTGCTGAAGGCAGTAACCCTCATATTTTCCTTTTTTTTTTTTATTTTCGTGAGATTCTTTGCAAACAAATCCTTCCAGTGAGCTCAGAGCTGCGTCTCACTTGGAGCAACTTCTGCCCAGTTCCTTTAGAAGGGAGGGGCCTGCTGGACTCGAAGTTATAGGAAAGCATTTTAAGTCTTTTTTCCTGCTCTTTCTTCCTTTTTGGGTGCATCAACACATCCCTGTCTTGTGCTGATATTCCTGGTTTGAAACCCTGGCAGGGACTTGGATTTATGAAACTGTACAGGTTGGGAGGGACCTCGGAGTGTCTCTGGTGCAACCTCCTGGTTAAAGCAGGTTCAGCACTGAACTTGGAGCTGCTGCCTTCGTGTTTGGCCGCATCTGAAAAACCTCCAAGGACAGAGGCTGCTCATGTCTTGGGGCAACTTCTTCCTGTGCTTCATTTCCCTCACCATATGAGCCATTAATCAGTTATTTCCTACATCGAGGTTCATTCCAATATTTAATTTTGTTAATAAATTATTTCATTTTTATCACCTTGTTCCATTTCTGTTACCCAGCCCAGATCAAAGCCCATTTTTTGTATCATCTGTGTCGCTACAGGTTTGAGTGTCTCCAATTATTGATGCACACAAACTGATTTGAAAAGACTTCTCTATTAATAATCTAAATTACTAGGCTCAAGTTAAAAAACAATCCAGCTTTCCTGTGTGGACATCTTGAGTGGGAATGAGAGCTCATTAGCATTGATATGCTTCAGCTTTTTGTGCTGTAGATGAGGAAGAGTTGAATCAAAAGTATTTAAAATAACCCCACAGTCTTGCTATCATTCTCCATTTATTGATATTAGAACATTTTACCCCACCCACAGCATATTCATGTCTGGTTTCAAACTCTAGACCGGGTTTTGTCACGTTATGACTCAACACCAAGCCAGCATTTTCTGATGAGGAGTGTTAAAAGAACATTGTTGTTCCTCCAGGATTTTATTGAGTGTTAGAATATCACACTGATTGTATGAACACTGAGACCAGTTCTCATAGATTTTGGGTCTTTTTGAATGGGTTCTTGTTAATAGCATGAAAATATTCTTTTGCCAGATCTAAACTCAAATAGTTCTTGCGCAGTGATTTTTACTTCTCCGCTAGTTACTGGTTAATAAGTGATGAGAAATCCTTCTCATTGTGCAGAACCAGCTGCAAGAGAGAAAAATCTCACAGGAATCCCTTCTCCAACATTTTCTGAAACTAATCTACATACCACAATCACTGAATATTATTCCATCTGATTCTGACTTCTGAATATTTTGATCCTTTCCTTCTCTTTGTGCTCAGTTCCCTGAAGTTCCAGTTCATGCTGCTGTTAGAACGTGTTCACTTTAAGCTGCCTCTCCACTTGATATATTTTAGAGCTGCCCCAGGAGCAGAGGCTCATAAATACAGGGGGTGATGGTGAGAGGTGGGAGCAGGAATGTTGTAGACCCGGAGCCAAGAGGCTGGGATGTTCCAGCTAAAAGCTGTGGATGCTGCTCTAAAACAAATCTGCTTGCTTTTTCAGATCATGGGCAACTCTGCAAATGTCTCGCACCCTGTCTCATCAGGCTTTTATCATTACTGGGGCTCTGTCTGTCGCTTTTTACCCCTTTCCACTCTGCAGATGCTCTGTTAACTGCAGCCCAGAGAGCTCTGCTGGGAGGTTTTGCTGTAGTACATGAGAGAAAGCACTGATGGAGCTCCTCTCTGTGCATAAACATGAGCTAAGATGCTTGGTTAAATAGTCCTGTGAGTCAAAATCTAAAATAACAGATTAAAGACTGCACAGGACCTCCTGTATGACTTTTCACCTGATTTATCACTGGATAGCCACTGCATCTCTAAAAAGGACACTGTTCAGCTTGCAGCTCGTCACTGTAAACCCTTAGAAACGACCTGGCAAGCTTTCTTGGTGGTGTCGTTGCCGAATAAAACCACAAAAGGCTGAGGGGCTCTGATATTTTCCTTGTCACCTTCATTACTCATTTAAGTATTTCACTTTCCACCACGACACCCCTGGAAAAGTTACAAACACCAGAGCAAAGCAGAGAACTTTCTTTTCTCAAAGAGGGCAGCTCTGCTGCTGGAGCTGCCACAAGAAGCAGGATTTTGGATAGAATATGTGCACGTTTCTTGTTTTACTTTTATGCTATTGATTTTCTTTTTTTTTTCCTGTGATTGTGCCAATTGCCTTAATCTGTAATGTTCTCCATAGGGTTCCAAAAGTTACATTTAGCAAAACTGGTTAGATTCCATTCAGACTCTCAGATTTCTCCTGGTTTGAGCGTTTTGTTGAACCTTTACGTGCAAAACCTAGACCAGAGTCCTGTAAAGCACTGCTGAGTGCATTTAAAGCTGTGGTCAGCGTGGGGGTTTAAGATGAACTTCATGAGGGAACTGGGATTGTTCAGCCTGGAGAAAAGGAGGTTCAGTGAGAACCTTACTGCTCTCTGAAATTATCTGACAGGAGGGTGCAGCCAGGTGGGGTCACGCTCTGCTCCCAGGGAACAAGGGACAGGACGAGAGGAAACGGCCTCAAGTTGCAGCAGGAGAGGTTTATGGTGGATATCAGGAAAAATTTCTTCCCTGAAGAGGTGATCAGGTGTAGGAAGAGGCTGCCCAGGGCAGTGGTTTCATCACCATGCCTGGGAGTGGATGTGGCACCTGGGGACAGTGGTGGGTTTGGCAGTTCCAGTTTTGGATTCGATGACCTTGGAGGTTTTTTTCCAACCTTAATGGTTCTGTGATTCCCTGGAATTAATTCTGTAACTGCATGGCTGCTGTCCTTTGCAGTGCTGCACTGTTCCTCACTTGTTAATTAGTGCCACTGACCACTTTGGTTTGCTGAGCTGAAGGCACTGAAGGGCCACTGAAGTGTCAGGAAATTTTTGGAAGTCTGTATTAATTCTATCTGTCAAAAAAAACAGAGATGAAAGAGAACAGGTACAGCCTTTTTGCTGGGACATCTTGACATAGACTCCTGTTAATGATAACAGAAAAATGTCCTGAAAAGGGGTTTTGACATTATTGTTAATGTGGGAATGTGATGGGCAGGAAACACTCACTGAAAACTGCACCATTTATAATGAATAAATGAGATGGCCAAGGAAATGTACTTAATTCCACCCATATTTTAAACAGGTGTAACTAAAGTAGAGAGCCTTGGTTTTTTTCATTTTGTGGTGCTTCTGAGGGCCGCTTGTCCCAGGCTGCAGTTCTGATAAGACTGAATAATTCAATATAAAATAGACACCTGAGCTGCAGGGAGTTTATTCCAACAAATTAAACTCTACGCTACGCACTACTAAAATAAATAAATAAAAATAAGGTTGCAACTGTAGTTAACTTTTGGTTATAATTTATTTTTCATTTTTCTGTTGAGGAAAATCCCCAGAATTGTTGTGAACAATTTGAAATGCAAAATGGGAGCTCTCAGGGCCTGCCTGGCTGGGTGTGGTGTCACCTCTCACTACTGAATTCCACATATTCCCACCTTAGCTCTGTTTTTATAGCTCTGCTCCCTCCTCCACCTGCATTTGCAGGGGAGCAAGGGATGGTTTGTGGATGTTTCGCTCTACATCCCCAGAAAACTTCATTATCCAGACATAGCAAATTATTTTTGTACCCCCCCCCCAACATCTCCAGCTCATATTTCTTTATATTCTGTGAATGATTTATGTCACTCTCAGAACTTTGCTGTTTGAAGGTTTCCTCCTTTCTTTCCAAGGTTTTTTTTTTTTTGTCCTGGTTCTGAGGTGAATTTCAGTGCTCCTGGTTTGAATCTGGCTTTAGTGGCTTTGAAATCATCTACCACACTATGGGCAGGCCTGCACAGTGCTTTTATTTCTGGCTGGGGGTAATTTTGTGTTAATTGTGTTCATTTTGCACCTCTCTCATAGCAGCGCCTCTCTCGAGGTCAGAGGCCTCCCTCGAGGCCTTCTAACTTCCAGTTGTGCAAAAATCACTGCATATGGAGCGAAATAACACGAGAATATATTGATCTGCTGGAAAATACCAGCAGAAAAAGAACTCAGTGTGCCAAGACTAATGCACGAGAGAAGTGGGAAAATTTCTGGGATTAGGCTGCTCCTTTTCCTTGGGCAGCAAGACACTGCAAGGTGCCCAGTGTGCTTGAAGACCCCAGACTCAGAGATGGGCTTTCCATACCTTTTCCCCACCATTTTCCCTGCTCTCCCCTCAGGAGTTAAGCCTTGCTTGCCAGCAGTTAAGACTCAGTCACTAATCCCGAAGAAAATTTATTTCTCAGTAGCAGGCCATATAAAGGCCTTAATGGATTCAATGAGGCAGAAAGAAGGAGTGAAAGGACAGAAACAAAACAAAAAAAATAAGAGAAAGATGTGTGGAAGGAAAAAAAAAAAAAAAAAAAAAAAAAAAAAAAAAAAAAAAGAACTAGGGCCCGTTGTAGGAGCCCAGGAAAAGGAACTGGGCAGCAACGATTGTATCTCCTGAAGTGTCTTTTGTTTTAGCCTGAAGTAACAGCAAAGAATGGCCCTTCATGGCGAGGCTTTAACACTGCGGCCAAGGCTGATCTCTGCATTCAAAGGGGGAAAGTAGAACATTCATGAGATGCATGCAGAGTTCCTGCTCTCCGCCTCCTCTGTGGGAGGTTTCAGCACTATTTTTTTCCCACTCTCCTGTGCTCTGAGCGTTTAAGGACACCTCGGGTTTGTTAAAAAAAAAGATAGATTTTTGTGCTTCTTAGTGGTTTTCCCGACCTTCTGTTTGACAGCCAGGGAAAGTATCGAATAGTAAACTTCAATCAAAACCGTGGCTTCGTGGTTTCAGTCCTTCCCAGCTGCACCTTAGGGGGAAAGTCCACTTTTATATGAATATTTAGAGTCGATCTGAGCTCTGGTCCACAGCTGAAGAGAGTGAAAAGTGTTTCAGTGCACTGAAAGACAGCTCAGAGCATATGCAGGTGTGAGAGGTTTGGGGCATAGAAATCACCTGGTCTGTCAACTTAAAGTGTGAAAAAGCAGACGGGGTGGGGAGGAGCAGAGGGTGGAAGGCCAGCTGTGATATTTGCTGTGGCAATGCAGGGAAAATTGCTGCAAAATTAAAGGGAAAGCCCAAAGGCACAGATGAACACAGGAATCTCTGCAGGAACAATGCACTGACTGGTTAAAGGTAACAAATAAAGGTTATTTTTTTTCCATTGAGGTCACCGGGAACTTTTAGCCCGTTATCAAAAATACACTGAGCCAACAAAGAGACTTCAGAAAAGTGATAGTTCCAGTCATTTATTCCCAGATAATCTCTTCATGGTTCTTTTCTCCTCTCACAGAACCTGCCCCTCCTCACCAGTACTCTTCCTCCCCACCCTGTACCCAGTGAATGATGCCCTGCAGCAGAGCATCCAACAGAAGCCAAAACATAAGCTGTCCTGTTTATTATCTTTGTTCATGCACGTGTCAGGGCTCAAATATTATTCCTCCAGGTGCATGGCACTGCTGCTGGCTGGGATTTATAACTGAGGGTTTCCCAAAGCTGCGTTGCCCAAAACTATGTGGTTGCCATGTCCTGGTCTCTGTGTGTGCACAGGATTTCTGCACAGAAATTGCAGCGAATATTGCTTTTCTTGACTCTTGATTTGTGTATTTGGAATATGATTTGCACCTTTTCTTCCCCAGGAACACACAGGACATCTCCTTGGTCCCTCAGTTTGGCTACACAAACATTTATAGCTCTGACTTTCCTAATGCTGCTCCAATTTCCTATTTGTTCCCATGAAGTAGAATAGGTGCAATCCCCTATTCTCACACAGGTAGCTTGTCCTCAGCTCCTGTTAATCTATCCAGCTTCAAGACTGGCTCGTTACCTGCAGATTGGAAGCAGTTTTAGGTATCCATCCCCACAGTACCGTCTGCCAAGGTTATATTAAATCAAATTCCTGTCAGTGGGAAGGCAGTCTCTGCTTTCTGCAGCCAGCAAAGTCCAGATTTCTGGCTTTATCCACAATGTGAAGATGCCTTTGTAGTACAAGTTTTGTTTACAAGGCTGTTCTTGTGAGATTTACAAACTTGAATTCTGTATCCCACCCCAGTGTCAGCTCCCGTGGCTCAGATCCAAACTCACTCCCAAGAATGGCAAAGCCTAATGAAATAAATTGCCACATGAGCAACAAAGGCAGCTTCGGGCAGCTGCTGGTGCTGGGCTGGTGACTAAAACACATCCCCAGGAGTGAGTTGGCTGCCGTGCACCTGCTATTCACTGCTGCTGCTGAAAAAAACTTGTGTGGTTCAGAAAAGAAAGGAAGAAACTCAAAACATCCTGTGAAGCTCGATTGTGTCATAGAAAGTAGACACTTTAGACAATTAGTAGATGGTTGTGTGGTAGAAAGTGTGAGACTCTGTTCTTAATTAGCTGTAATAAAAAATTCTGGGTTCTTTTCTGTGGGTATAAAATATATTTGTCGCTATGAGGGAGAACTACTGTGGCTGAGGTCAGTGAGGATTTTAGTGGTTTGGTTTGGTTTGTGTGTCCCTTGTTCCCGGAGTGCCCTTCTGAGGCTGGAATCTCATGTGCCAAGTGTGGGATGAGCACAGGGAGAGGTCTCTGCTCCCCAGGGAGAGACCCTTTACATCCACAGAGCAGCACTCAGGGATCTCTGCTGAGCTGAAGGGATGAAGGGAGAGCTGAGAGATCAAAGCATTTCCCTGAGAGAAAAATAAATCTGTGGCAGTCACACACTCCCAAGTCACCCTGTCTTCCAGCCTGAGGTTTTTATCCTGTGATCCCTCTCACTTTTCCTATGCATCACGTCACCTTTTCTTCTCACACCGAAAATCTGCTCAAACCCACAAATTAATTGCAGCAGTGTCACATTGGTGTCCCACAAGTCAGCCTTGAGGTGATTTAGAAGCTACATTTAGAGGCTGCTTAGTGGGGAAGGCACAGAGCAATAAAGCCTCGATCAAGGTGTGAGTAACTGCATTAGAAGGGCTGGAGTGGCCACAGGGAAGGGAAATATGGGGAATTAGGGTTGGGATGATAAGGATGCTTGTTAGTTTGGGTGGTGAGGCTATTTATTACACTTTTGTTATTGTACTTAATGTACAAGTAGGATTGCAAATGCTTCACGGTGAATCCATCTCTCAGCTGTCACCATGGTGATGAGAGCTCGTGTTCCTCAGTGGCTGACAGGAGCTGGGCTGTCATCCTGGGGCACACAAACACATGCCTTTTCCCATAAAAATGGTGAGCTCTTTATTCTCCTACAAAAGTCCTGAACTTCCCAATAGAATCACAGAATGGTTTGGATTGGAAGGGACGAGAGAGTTCATGGAATTAGGGAATATCCTGAGCTAGGAGACACCCACAGGGATCATCCAGTTCAGCTCCTGGCCCTGCCCAGACCCCCCAACAACCCCACCCTGGGCATCCCTGGCAGCACTGCCCAAACGCTCCTGGAGCTCTGGCAGCCTCGGGGCCGTGCCCATTCCCCGGGGAGCCTGGGCAGTGCCCAGCACCCTCTGGGGGAAGAACCTTTCCCTGCTGTCCAACCCAAACCTCCCCTGGCACAGCTCCAGCCCTTCCCTGGGTCCTGTCCCTGTCACAGAGAGCAGAGACCAGAGCTGCCCCTCCTGAGGAAGCTGTAGCTCCTGCTGAGGTCTGACCTGTTTCCCTCAGTTTCAGGATTACAGAACCCATCAAAAGAAAGAAGAGCTGTGGGTGAGCTATAGGATATCTTCGCCTGCCTGTTTACAAACTACTTTCCCCCCCATGATTTACTGCACAAGATTAAATAATCATAATTAAATGTGGTGCCCAGAAAACTGCAGAAGTGACTGAAAGGTTCAGAGATGGGTGGTAACAAACCTGCTGGAGTGCTTGGAGGATTGATAGAATCGCATTCAAAGAAAGTCTCACATATAATTAGTTTTGGTGCAGAATTCTAGGGAAAATTCTTATTCCCATTGAATTAGTGTTTTACATTTTTAATATTTGCAGTTATTTAAAATATCATGCATTTTTTTGGTGACTTCTCAAAGGGTGCAGTTCCTAATTCCCTCCTTACCTCCTGGTCTGTCAAGGCCTGCAAGGTGATAGCAGACTTTGGTTGATATATTGACCTTTTCTGGCTGGCACATTTTATCTTTTGAGGCCACCTGAAGGAGTTCTGGCTGGAAAACCTCCCCTAGAATCCTTCAGGTCATTGCATTGTTTCCACTTCCCAGACTTCATCCAGCAGTATTTTTTTTCCTCAGTGCTGGTGTTCATTTGGGAGTGTGTTTTTGCGTTGTTTTTGTTTGTTTGTGGGTTTTTTTTAAATGCAAGTGAGGAAAATCAGGCAGGAGAAGAAAGGAATCTAAGCCGGAGATGATAAGGAATGTTCTGGTAAATCCCTGTTTTCCTGGAAAATGTTGATTGAGTGAAACTAATCATTTCAGGGAATCTGATAATTCCATGAGGACAACACTCCTCCAGGAAACCCAGTTCCAAGTTCTCCAGGAAGAGTCGGAGGGAAAACAAACCCTGGATCAGGAGAATGAGTTGGCCAAAAATTCTGAGTCCATTCCAACGAGCATTTAAGTTCTTACACGTTTTGGAGTGACAGGAGAAATCACCTCCTGCCCTGTTCTGACCTTTGCATCTCAATCTGCTTTAAGGTTAAACATTTTTAGGATGGGTCAGGACCTAAGGGGTGAGAGCTGGCAGGTCTGTCTAGGATAACTAAAAATTCCAATTCACCTAGTGCCTCACTGAATCCCCATTTCTGCCTGTGTAAAACCAGTTACACAACTGGAAATTCAGCAGCTGCTACTGTGGGATAATTCTGGCCAACTGTAAATTATTTTCACAGAAATGGGGCTGTCATGAGGAATAGTCATCCCTTATCAAGCATTTTTTTGAGCAAAATGCAAACTTCTGGGAGTATATGTAATTCATGGTATCTGGTTTGTCTCTGAAGGTAAACTAGATGGCATTGAGAGCTCTGAAAATCCTGGAAGGTTCTGGAAAGGAACAGCTTTATTTTATAAAAGCTTGAACATTTTCAAGACCTTTACAAAATGGAAAAAAACCCCAACCCTCAGTTGATTAATTAGTCCTAATTTATATTTAAAATTCTTCCTGATTGATTTTTAAAGTTGACTTTTACTTGATTAAATAGCAGTCTTTAATTCTGAGATATTTGTGGCTCTGCAAATTCCCTCCTTGATGGGAGCTCTACATAAACACTTTGCTTGCAGTGATGAGCTCAGCCAAGATGCTGAAATTTGCTTCCTCCCCATCAGAACTCCTCTCCCTGCCCACAGCCAGAGGGCAGCTCTTCCTCTTTGTGCACTTGAAAGTTAAATAAAAATCACATTATAGTTATAGGATGCCATTATTCCACCGGTTTATCACCACCATTTATGGTGGAGATAAAATAACAAACTTCAATCAATGGTCTTTTCTGGGTAGAAACCCCACCAACCCCAAAACATCCTCTGCTTTTAAAGGAAAAACCTCCAACAAACACATTCCAGGTGCCAGGGACAATACCAGCGTGATTTTAGCACTGGAAATCTGCTTTTGTATTACACGGGGAGAGCTGTGTCTGCTTGCCAGATTGCAGTGCTCCTTTTCCTAAAGGTTTCCTGCAACTTTCTGCATTTGAGAAATTCCACCAGACCTTGCCCTGCCTCCCAGAGTTATTTTGGGCAGGCTGTGTTTACAAGTGTTGGGATTTTTGCGTGAGCAGTGTGGTAACAGCATATTAACAACGTGGGGAACACGCTTTCCAGCAAATGGAGAGCACGTTCTCGGGCGTGTTGCTGTTGAGGATTGGTGCAGCCTTCACTCTTTTCATCAACACAGCTCCTCTAGGAACAGTTGGTGAGTGGAGGATTTAATGTTGAGTGTGGAAAGTATAATTTTGGAGACTGAGGAAGCACTGGGAGGAGGCACTGAGCTCCTGAGTTGTAGTCACTGTAGGTATTTATCATGAAATCGATAAATGCTTTCCTTTTTGGCATTTAATGACAGCAAAAATGTAATAGTATTAATGAAACATTTCCAGCAGTCTGTCAGCTTTTAGCTCAGGTTGATCCTTGTTTAGTGTGGATTCACTTGTGAACATTTAAAACCACTTCAGAGCAGTCACCAAAACCTACCCTGCACTGATTTGTACACTGTGTAAATTTTACTGTGAATTTGATACTGTGAACTTGACCAAGGCCTATGCAGGCTGTAAGGAATCCTTGAAATACAAGGAACTGTGACTTAACGACATTATTTCAGGATCAAGCCCATTATTTGTGATCACTCCCCCCTTTTTAGAAGCTGTTGGCACATTATTTGTCAGTGATTAGGTCATTAATAAGCTGTGCATGTATCAAGAATTAATCAGGTTATCTGCATTTGCCATTATTTATTTATTTTTAATAATTTATTATTCATAAATTCCTTTGCCGTCATTATTTATTTCTTTTTAATTTAATTTATTATAGCGTTTAAATGCGGGTGTTCCCATAAATGATTGCAATAATGGGATAAAATTCACAGGTTCTACATTTTAGATGGGCACTTTTGTGTGCTCTGGGATTTTTGGATATGTCTGCATATTCTGCTCTTGGTAGTCTTACAAATGAATGTTTTGGGGCAGGATCTGCTTATTAGAGAATTTTTACTCAAATAAAAGGAAATCTATCTTTGCATTAGCTCTAGACAGTACACTGATTTTTTTTTATTATTATTAAATAGGAGGTCTGTAGACCTCATCCAAAGAAGCACCAAGCCTGAAGAGCAATTTTAGCAAAAAGAAGACAGATCTTGATTTTACTGCTCCTGGGCAATCTGGAAACAAACCCAGCTGTTGGAACTAGCTGGGAAATAACACATATTTAGAAAACTTGATGCTGCTTAAGGAATATTTATGGGGAGAAGCAGCTGATTGTGGAAGTGAATTGTTCATCAGTTCAGCTGGGAAAATGAGCCGCTGCTGTGCGTGGATATTGTCTGCCCTTGGTGCTTTCTCATTGTTTTCCAATTTTAGCTGCATTCCCGGGTTTCTAACAGAGAACTTCCTTCTCTTTCTTTTGGCACTTTTGACTAGAGGCAGGCAGTTTTTTGAACAGAGACTATCTGAAATGGAATTTGGGAAGTGCTGAAAAGTGTATAAAGTCAGACCCAATGTAAAGAATAACTCTTGCTGCAAAGAAATATGGAAAATAGTGTTTTTCCACCCATTTTTAATATGGGATTAAGGCTTCTAAATAACAACTTTGACTTGTTAAAGCATTTTTCATTCAAGACAGATCTCCCTTCCACCGATTCAGTAAAAAGAAAGCCAAACCAAAATTAAACAGAATGTTTTTGGTTTTTTTTTTTTTTAATTGACTCAATGAATTTGGGAGTAAAGTTTTCATTTCATTGTGAAGGAAGCTGTTCCAGTGTGACTCAGGCTTTCATTTAATTATTTATTGCCTTCACCACCACGTGGAAAAAAACTGGGACTCGCACAGCTCTGCCAGGTGATTTTTCCGTGTCCCAGGCAGTGACCTCAGTGTGATGTGGTGCTGGAAGTGTTTATTCCTTTCTGCAGTTATTATTTCATGTGGAGCCTTTTGCTTCCTGTGATCGCTCAGGTTCTCGCGTCCCTTCAGCGAGTGTCCTCTCCTGGCCCCTCTTTTCTGGCTCATCTCATTGCATTTTCATTCCCAGTGAATTCTTCCTCTTTGATACTTGTTTCTCAGTCCTCCAACCTCATTAAATTTTTTTAGCTGTTGGGGTTTGGATTCCTTTCTGCTCGGAGTGAAGCTGTCTGCACTCACACATGATCCAGTGGTAATTTGGAAGGGATTCTGCAGTTTATAGGCAATCTGGTTAAGGATGGTTTACTGGAATTATTCTGGAGCATGATTCCCTCTGTGGATGAACAAAGATGACAAACAGAAGGTGGTGCTGAATAAATCCATAAAACACAGAGAGAAAATTGAAATACCAGCCATTTTGCTGATTCTAACCCCCTCCCCTCATCCCAATGATACAAATCCACTTACCTGGTGTTCTGTTGGGTTTTTGCTTTAGTTTCTTTTTCAGCACATGAAATTTTAGCTTTAAAATGTAGGTTGGACCTCGAAGGTTTCCCCCCTTTTGCCATGCTGTCAGAAACCTTGTGAATCATTCCTTTATCCTGTTTTACACCGTTTTTCTCATAAAGCCAATTAATGTGGAAAAATCTCTCTTTTCAGCTGTCACCTGTAGCTCCGTAGATGGTGTAGAGTCAGATGAGCAAAAGCCTTTTTTCCAAACAATGCTGCATGGAATATTTCACACTTCACCACAGCAGCTGAAAATGAATATCTTTTATAGTGTTTATCTTCTGCTGGTACCATCCAGGAAGTCAGAATTTGTGAAACTGGCAAATATTAGTGAGGCCAAATCTGGGTTGACTATGGCATGTGGGACAATTTAAATAATTTTGATGGCAATCCTGCCCAAATTGGTGGTTCCTGGGTGTGTCTACACAGACACCAGAGCTGCCAGGCAGTGGTATGATAATTACATTTCTATAATTGTGCTAATATGTCCTCCTGGATAAAAATTACTCTTTTCCCTCTCACATCACTCAGTGGAATTTTGGTTCTGGAGCAGTTTCTCCACACAGGAGTGTAGTGCAGTGTGGGCACAGTTGGGGGTTTCACTCTAGTTCTCCATGGTCATGGTTTCAAATAAAGGAATGAATGAATAAATAAATAAAAAAATAAAGTTAAATGACACCAGGCTGAAAACACTCAGTGAAAAATAAGGATGAGCAGGGCATGGGGGCAGGTCTGATTTCCCAAAACCACTTTAATAGTGAGTTCTGGCAATTTCTGCATTGATATTCCTCATGTTTACAGCCCACTGGAGCAACAGAGGATTTTAGGGGACAGGGATTAACAAGCCAGTAATTTCCTGAAGCATCCAGAGAAATTTGATGCCATTTATAAAACGCAATTGGTTCATTATAGTGCAAATGAGCTTGAACGCTGCAGCTTGCAGGGGAGAATTCCAGCAACTTCCTGGCCTCCACGTCATATTTTGTTCAGGAATTCTGCTTCTGTGTTCTCAGCCAGAGCCAGGCAAAGGAGGGAAGTTCTCTGCTCCATGCTGCTGGGAGCAAGCGTGTGAAGCTCAGGCTGGTGTGTCCTGTAGAAGAGAGAAATCTGGTTTGGGGCTTTGAGGTTTCCATGGGTTTGGGGCGCCATTCACTGCATGGAAATCTTCCTCCTTATTCTCAGCAGGGTTATCCTGAATTTCCTATCCTCACAAACCAGATCTCCCTCTCCCTGCAGCATGATCTGGCTGGAGCATTCAGAAAAACACCTTTTCAGTTAGGACAGGAAGTTCAGCAATCCCAGGGGACAAATTGGAACACAGGCACACATTTGTGCTTTTAAAATATTTAGGTATGAAAAGATGAAACTGAAATCTAGTTCAGTGCTCAAAATCTTTGTGGTGCCTCACTCATGAAATCATTTCATAGGTACCTAGATCTGTATTTATTAACCTTGACTGACATCTAAGCCCCTTTTAAGGTTTTGGTATTTAAATTTCCAGTACTTGGTACTCAACTTATTTCCTATTCTTCGATACTTAAAGCTCATGGCAGTCAATAAAATATCCATTCTCAGGATCTTTGGTTCCAATGTACTTTCAGTTAAGCACCCGAGTATAGTTCAGGGTTGTTGGGTGCATTTCCATCTACTTGTATGCCTAAATACCATTGTAAATTTTTCTTTCAACCACATTGTAAGAGGAGAACTTGGTGCAAAAACTTGCCTGCCAGAAATTTTTATTTTGTTTCCAACTGCTTAAACATTGGCATGGCTCTGACGAGAGTTTAAAAAAAGCATTTTGAGCATTGGGATGCAAATGAACATACCAAGCAATTAAAGTCAATTAAAACAGGATGCAGTGTAATTAGAAACAGTTGTGCTCACATTGCTATTCAGAGAGGTTCCATGCGTTGAAAGAAAAGAAAACAATTCAGGAAACTTTTCATGCCAGACAGATGTTATGGTGATGCTAATAATGGCACAGATTCCTAAATTCCCCATCCTGCCTCACCTCAGGAGCTCGTGGGAAGGGGGAGAAAATGGGAATTAATGTCTCTCTCCCAACACAGTGCACTCACCTGTTGCAGCTGGAGCTTTGCAGCCCCAGGAGCGGTGTGAGCACTAACACAGATCAATTATCAGCAGTGTCAGAGGGCTCAGGAAGGGGGATCTTTCCACCCTTCCCACTCCTGCTTCCTTGGTGTCGCTTTCCTTGTGGTTCTGGATATCTGTATGGGTATTTATTGCCAGAAATCCTGAGCCAGTGGTGCTCTGTTTATATCCCTGCATGGCAACCAGAGAGCAGGGAGAGTCCTTGTGAGGCAGAGCTGCCCTGGTGGCCAAAAAATGTCTTGGAGGTTGTGGTCCAGTCCTTGCTGCTGTGGGATTGCACAGATCCCTCTACCTGGCCTCTCTTGGCTGCAGAGATGAATGGTTCTGGCCCTTCCTTGATGGGGCTGAGAGAGGAAATCCTCCCAACACAAACTGGGAAGGAATCTGCGTGTGCCAGATTGCGGGGTTTGCTCAGGGGGAGCGTTGCGAGGCAGCGGCGGGGTGTGCAGGGAGCAGCGGGTGTGCTGCACAGCCGTGCAGAGAAGGAAGGAAATGCAAGGAAACCTTACAGACACTCAGGTGCAAGCCCTTCAGTGCCATCACATGGATGTGTCTGCTGAGTACCCTCTGTTAAATGCAGCTATGGATTTAAAACAAGGAGGAAAAAACAGCTGGCAAAGAAGCAAATAAGTGCAAACCATTAGCTGGCTACTCCATCCTCTCCACCTGATTTAAGGCTCAGAGCAGGACCGTGTCCATCCCGTGTGTTTCTTTTTTAGTTTTCATTAGCTGCTGATCCTTTTTTATTTGAAACCTAAATGTGGAGAGACAAGGTCTGTTTGAACTCAGCCAGTCATAGCAGTTTGCATTCCCACTAACAGTCAACAAATGTAAGCACGGGGATAAAACTTCCCATTTTGCATTGCACTGACCTATGAATTCATCAGTTCAGGCATTTGGGACCTAGAGGAGTAGAGTGATAGTCTCCATTTCCTCGGAAATTCAAGTTCCTCCATTTTTGAGTGTACCTGATCAGGCACATGACATCATTTAATGTTTGGGGTTAAATACTTAAAATCAAATTTCAGTTCATTAATTACAAAAAATATGTTTGAGAATCCTTTCATAGGTCCATTCTTTGAGGTATCCCTTTCATTTACATAGGAGACAGATACTGGACTCCTGAGTTTAAAATGCATCTTTTTTGAGGTTGTATTTTTCACCAAATGATTTTTTTCCATTCTTGCAGCTTAACTAACTTTGACTGGTGCACGGGAGATGTAAGAAAAACACTTCATGTTGTTAGGATGGTTAAACATACTCTGCACAGGTGGAAATGGCCATGGGGAACTATAGAGAGTTAAATTCCAGGTGGTTATCACATAAAGAAAATATTCGTAGTGCCATGGAATTTATCATTTAATCCTTCTCTGAGTTTGAATAGCCCTGTGCTGCTCTCAGGTGTGGGATTGTAAAACAGGACCAATCCTGCTCCACTTTTCCCTTGGAAAACGTGACTTCTTTCAGGTTTCCTGTTGCTCCTCGTGCAGAGAACAAACTGATTCCTGAAAAAAACCAAATAACTGGGGCCATGTGTGTGAAAACACAAATTGCTGGTGTTCAGCACCTCAGAAATTTTGCCTGAAGATGCTTGGTATGATAAGAGTTCTCTATCAAACCCCAAGGAGATATGGATAGAATTTAACCTTTGGGTTTGATGAAATGTTTATTCCTCAAACACAGAATGCAGGTAGAGCAGTCTGAAGAGAAATCAGTTGAGTAATTATGGGGTGACTGAGAATCCATTGCACGTGCTGTTATAACATATAGAATTAATTACTTGTTATCGTGAGTACCTGTGTTTGGAAATAATATACTTACAGAAAACTCCCCAATCTCTATAAAAAGTGCTGACCTCTCCCACAACACCTGGATAATTTACGAGGGAATATGGTTGCAGGACAAAAACCCTGCACAAAGGCATCCAAAGCACTTTTCCTCCAGTGGACGTGAAAATGAGGTAGTTTTGCTGCAGCTGGAGGAAAATCCTTTTCTAATGTTTATTTCCTCCCACAGGTCGTGTATGTAACAGCCACGTTCCCCTACATCATGCTGATGATCCTCCTGATTCGGGGGGTGACGTTACCCGGCGCTTCCGAGGGGATCAAATTCTACCTTTACCCCGACATCTCCCGGCTCTCTGACCCACAGGTAGGACCGTGGGCCGTGTCTTTATTTGCCTCTCTGACTGAGAAAAACTGCAAGAGCTTCTTGGTTTTGAAATCTGGATGCAGGTGACTGCTGGGGAGTTGTTCCTCGTTGGAGTTCTGGAATTGGCGATAGGGCTGTAAAGCCATCTTGTGCGTTGGAACAGGTTATTTTTTTTAATTGGAAAGTACTTTGGTTGATAAATGAGGATTTGCAGAAGCAGTTGCAGCTGGTGCTTCTGCCACTGAGGGACAAGAACGTTGCCACCAGTTTGATGGGAACAAATTTTGCTGGGATTTAGCCGTTTTATGGTTCTTTGCTCGTTCCAAATCTAAATCTCAGCCAGAATTAACAGAGAAATTGCTCATTCAGGTGATTGCTGTCTTTATAGCAGATTATGCAACCAAGGAGGAACAAAGTGCTCAAACCAAAACTGCCTCTTTCGTTGTTTCCACAGTAGAACGTAGATATAATGGATTAAGTTGTTTGGTTCTTTCCCAGTGACAGATGAGTACATTAAAACAGTTATTGGACATCATTTGTGAGATATTGAAGGGGAGAAATGACACAATCTCTATAGAACCTGACAGCTTGCAGACAGCATTTTACTGATCTGCTTTGACACTGTAAAACACATTATACAGTGTTTGGCCTGAGGCTATTACATTATTAAATGGATCCTGAGAAGGAGATAGAAAGGAATTTGGGAATATTTGTCAAAATGAATTTTTTTAATCTGCTTACTGAAGGTGTATCAGTGTGATTTTTTAAAATCTCCGCTTACTTTAAACATGCATTGTGTCGCAAAAGACAATAGAGGGGCTCCTTCAGGTAATTTCCTTGAGGCAACAGAAATATCTGTGGTGTTTGCTTTAAACAAGTAATATTTATACAGGGGGAGAAAAAAAAAAAAAACAGAAAAAAAGTGATTCATTTAAAAGACTGAAAATTTTAGATGAAAATTTGATCATGTTGAGTCTTCCGGACTGGGCAATGTTTGTGTTGTTGTGTGTCAGCATGGATGGGAAGGGGAAGGGCTGTGGAAGTGGTGTCAGTGCTGGCTGTGGAATTCCTGCTGCACCTTGCTCAGAGGCGGCCTCGGATCACCTGAGAAATTAGCCCTGGAACAGAGGGAAAAGCAGGATTCCCTGGCACGCTCCCAGACGTTTGTTTGCACCCTACAGCAGGCTCAGTCTGCAGCGGATCCAGCAATCCAGCCTGGTTCCAGCTGAGCCCTGGGTGCCCAAACTCCTCTTGGCTGGGGCAGGGAATTGTCTGTGGTGTGTTTATCTGAGCACAGGGGTGGCACCGGTTTGTTCTGCCCACTTTGAACTTGAATTTCACCCCGGGCTGTGGGGCTGGCAGCTGCAGGTGCCCCCTGCCTTGCCCAGCAAGGCTCTGGGTGCCCTGATCTTTGTGCCGCACCCTGGGCTCTGCTCCACCCGCAACGGCCGTGGGGAGTCATGGAATGGTTGGCGTTGGAAGGGACCCTACAGATCACCCAGTGCCACCCCTGCCATGGCAGGGACACCTCCCACTGTCCCAGGCTGCTCCAAGCCCCAATGTCCAGCCTGGCCTTGGGCACTGCCAGGGATCCAGGGGCAGCCCCAGCTGCTCTGGGCACCCTGTGCCAGGGCCTGCCCACCCTCCCAGGGAACAATTGTTCGCTAACATCCAATCTAAACCTACAATCTGTCAGTGGGAAGCCGTTCCCCCTTGTCCTGTCACTCCATCCCTCATAAAAAGCCTCTCTCCATCTTTCCTGTTGGCCCCTTCAGGCACTGGAAGGCCACAATGGTCACCCCAAAGCTTCTCTCGTCCAGGCCGAACAATCCCAGCTCTCCCAGCCTTTCCTCGTGGGAGAACTGAACTCCTCCTACGAACAGGGCTCGGTCCTACTGCTTCAGTGCCGCTTCCTTCCCTTCTCCAGGGCTTTTCTAGAGGCTGCTAACAGGATTTTGCCCCGCGCTTGGATTTTCCACGTGCCACTGAGGCCCTTGCTCATGTTTGTCATTGAGGGAGGGCACGCCAGCTTAAGGGACATTATTGCCAGCTTAGGGGACATTATTGCCAGCTTAAGGGACATTATTGCCAGCTTAGGGGACATTATTGCCAGCTTAGGGGACATTATTGCCAGCTCCCAGGAGGGTTTACATGCCTATTTACTATCCTGTTGCCACTTGTAAAGAAATGACGTCGTTGCCGTGACAATTTGCAAAGCCCACGGCGTTGGTGGGAGCAGCCTGGGAAGCACAAAGCGCTGGAGACACGTGGGGTGTGTCTGTCTGTCTGTCCCACACACGTGAGGCTGGAATGCCTTTTGGGAACGCTCAGTGGGTGCTTTAAGGAGCCAGCTCCTCCTCAGGTTCAGGGAGACTTGCACTGATGAGTTGTTGTTCTTCAGTTGTATTTTAAATGCCTTTTGGTAGCAAGCAGATGAAATAAAATGTGCCATACCAGAGATGGTGAACACCAACGCAGGTAATTGAACTAGGGTTTGAATGCTATATTGCTTTTAAGAATTATTTTTGTGTTGAAAAATGCCATTCCACCAAAATTGAAATATGTCATTGAGAATAATTAATTCAAAACTTGAAGGAAGCTTGCAGAGTAATGGGTTCAATCTCTAGTCACTCTTCAAGAAATAGAGGAAGCTTAGCTCTTCAGACTTAGAATTTGGCACAACTAGTTTTATTTAAAAATAACCTTTGGTTCAGCTTTAGTGCAACTTTTAATGGTGCTAAGGTGGATATATAGACATTCTCCATTTTATGGAAATGTAGAATTTAATGCTCAAGCCCACAAATATTTGGATAACCCTCCCCCACTCCACAAAACTCTTTGTCAATTGGTTCTAGAGCTTTCTGCCAGGGAACACAGCTGAAACTACCTGGAGGTTCTTGCTTCCAGTTCCCACCTTCACTCTTGTTTCTTTGGATTTAGTCCCCAGAGCCAAAGCATAAATCATGTGTACCAGCAGAATTTGCTTTCCTCTTCAGTTGCAGGCCTGTTTCAATAATATTTCAGGGAGGGTGCTGGGTCTGCTTTAGGAGAGGGGTGTTTGAACCCCACAGCCAGCTATGTTCACTGGGGATTAAACAAATGAAGTTTCTCTTCAAGGCTCACTTTAGTTTGAAGTCCTCGACTCTTTTGTCTTTGTGCAATTTGCATTCCACGGTGGGTTAGAGCTTTGTGAGCAGCTCTTCATCTTTGCAGCTCCTCTCAGCCTCTGAGGGCTGTGCTCTCCATTTCATTTTTACATTCTGTCTTTCCAGCAGCCCCAGTGCTCTTGCTGTGAAAATGCCATCTTCTGTCCTGAGTGTGTGTGGAGCTCACACCAATCACTCTGTGTAGCAGCAGTGGAAGCTGGAACAGTCTGGAGCTCTATTTAAGCCTCAGAAGTGTTTTGCTTCATCAACAAAAAGATCTCAATAATCTTCATGCTCAAATTGGCTTGAAATACATCCCTCTGCCCTAATCTGAGAGACACAGGTGCTGTTTATGGCTTAAATAAGGGATCTTTCCTGAGTTATAACTCACACAAAAGCAGTGCTTCAGGAAGTTAATGGGATTGTTATGGGCTTTGTGTGCAAGCCTGACTCAGAATATGGTTCTGGTCGTCCCTGGACAGATTTAAGGCACTCAGTATGTGATTGTACTTGTGTGTGGTGCTCTCTGAGCCTTTCTGGGGAAAACATTTGGTGCTTTGGAAGGGGATTTTGCAAACATTTGTGCCTGGAAGAGGTGAAGTGGGTGAGGGAGTGGCAGATGTGGCAGTTTGATGGGTCAGGAAGTAACGTTATGGATAATGACACGGAAAAACAGACACATCAGTGTAACCCCTGCTGCAAGAGTGGGTTGTTGAAATGGGGAGGAAAATAAGAATAAAGCTTTCTTGTTTATTGGATGTCTGCCTGCTAAAAATTGGCCAATTTGCTTGGTTTTTTTTAATTATAAAAATATGAATTATTTTAATGAACATATTCACAAGAGCATCTATCAACACAAACAGAACTCCTCTGAACAGCTGCTGCTTCCCAAAATCTTGGACAAATTTCCATTTCCATGTGGAAGGAATACAGGTTGTACCTTACCTCTGATCAACTCTCACGTGGATGTTGAACATGAGGAATGATGCCAAATTAATCAGGCCCAGGAAAATTGGAGCCATCACAGCTAAATTGATTTTAGGTTCCTCAGCTCTTTTATTTGCAGTGGGAAAACGTCCTAATGGCAGAAACCTTTCTGCAGTTCTTTGGTAGCTCAGCCATGAGAATTCACTTTTGGGCAGCTGGGATGTGCAGGTGACAACTGGGAAATGGCTTCCAGAAGGACTTTTCCCATAAATTCCCTCGGCACTGAGGTTTGGTTGACTGGCTTGGAGCCCACTGGATCTTCCTTCTTGGAAATAAGCACCAAAGCATGAGTGCACAGCCATGAGCATCAGCTTAACCTGAAAACCCACTTAGTCTGGAGAGATTTCAAACTACAAAGATCCTTCTCTTCCTTACGTTGCCCTCCAGATCAAAAAATGCGTTTTGCTGCGTGGCATTTGGGCTGTTTTCACGTGTGGTTGTAGAGAAAAAGAGCATTTTAGTACATCTCTTTTAGAGAAAACACTTTTTTTCTGGTAGAAAATAGCTCTAAAATAAATGCACATCATTTTTTCCCCCTGGAAATTGTAATTTTTCATGGCGTACTCCTTAATTTTTGTGTTAGCACGAGGTTATTGTGGTGGTTTTTCCTTCCTGAACATGATTTTACTCTGTTTCAGCATATAAATAACAATATAATTTTAAAAATATGCTACTCACCAAAACTACAACCAATTGCTTTCCAAATAGTCTAATTACAGTATATATATTTTGAGAGACATTTGGGAATACTGGATCAGTGTGGAGGTGATATTTCCTTAAATCCTGATCTGAAAACCCAAACTGCAAAAGCATTTGAGAATTTCTCTTCTCTCAGCTTTTTATTCCCAGCGTTTAGGGACGCTGAGTTGCTTTAGGAAGAAGAAATAATGCAGGTTGGTTCAATTTTAGGATTTGCAGCCTTGGAATCCACAATCCTGTCGCCACCTCGAGGCCAGTGAAGCCTTTTTCCAAGGCACAGGAAAATCCTCTTTTCTGCCTCTGAAAGTGGAGCAAACTGCTGCATTCAAACATCAATGTTAGGGGTCTGCTTTCTTTAAAAAAAACGGTTGTAAAAGAAATGGTGATTTCATATTTGGGTGCTTTCATGCTCAGAAAATCCAGGTTGCTGAGTTGTGGGTTTTAGACCTGTCCTGCATCTAAGGCTGCTGATCCTTACAATAGAAACCTTGGACTTTTCAGGTGTGGGCAATGAAATGATCTCTGACTGCTGGGGAATTTTTGGGTGCTTTTATTATTTTTGAAATGTGACAGGTAACGATCTTAGAGGTCTTTTCCAACATTAATGACTCCATGATTCCCTAAGTGAGAAACTTAGTAATGAGAAACTGCTCCATAGGATACGTTCAATATTGGATGGTGAGTTTTTAAGGATAGTACATGGAAAAATGGTTCCGAGACAGGTCAAATATCCGGAATTTTACCAGACCGTTAACAAGTAAATCAGTAAACCCTTCAGCAATTTACTGCATTTTTGACTTTTTTAAGAGTTTGGGCAGCAATTTAAAAAACCAAAAATTAACTGGGAAAAAATAGCAGCAATGAGAGGAGGAAGATGTCCAGCTCCTGTCACACCTGTGCAGTTCTGCTAAGGGAATGGAATTTACTCTTCTTTTTCCTCCCACTTTCTTCCCATTCTCTGGACTGTTTCCCTCATCAAGTATTCACTGACTGAACCAGGCGTGAGTTGCAGTGAATTAAAACAAGAGTGAAAGTCAGAAATCCATGCAAAGGCTGCAGGGATGGAAATCCTCAGCTGAATTTATTACCTGTGTAACTCCAACTCCCCCTTTACATGGACCTTTGAACAAGCAGGAAACTACATTTCAAACTGTTCTTTCAGTGAAAGGAATTCCCTACCCAAACTTTCCAAATTTAAACTGGGAAAAGAATTCCTTCTTCTCCGAGTCTGCTGTTTGCACCATCATCACAAATTACTGAGGTTTGAAATTGTAAGGAAAGTAAAGGATGCTTAGACCCAGTGAGATGCTAAGAGATATTTTTCCTACAGTGCAGTTTATAATCTCCCCAATGAGGAATTATTTCATTTAATATATCCTGCACTTTACAGATTGTTTATGTGGCTTTAAAGAGTAGGGAGAGCAACAAATCCCAAATGCAGTGAAAGGTGTTTAACAAGGCCAGAAATCACTCCTGGGATGGATTCTCCGTTTTCCCCAAATCGACCCTGAAGGGCAAACCTGGGGGCACATTGCATTTTCCCTGCTCCCAGGCAGCTGCATCCCAATCTCTGGCAGGAATCTGATTGGGAACAACAATTCCAAAAGCATGGGATGGAGACATCCAGGGGCTTCTCCTGTGACAAAAAATTACTGTCTGGGGTGCCTGGAGCAGCTCAGCATTTGCTCACCACATCAGTTTTTATGTTGTACAGATATTTTGGGTATATTAAAGTGCAAAGGTTTGGGGTAAATGTAAATATTCTGTGGGAAAGGCTCAATCTAAATTCCCTACACAAACTTCTGGGGTGTGTGAGTGAACAGAACTCATGGCTCACTGGACAAATCTGATTTATTCAACAGCATGATGTTGTGACTGTTAATTTGATGTAGCAAGTGTGCTTTCTGAAGTCCAGTGATTGCTCTGGGGTGTTATTTCAAGCCCTGAACAACGACTTTGCCTCCTTCTCCCCGTGGTGTCTCCCTGTGTTTCTTGCTCTTGCTACACGAGCTGAGCAGGCAGCAGCAGGTTTGGGCAGTGAGAGGAGACTTGTTGGAAGAATGGGCTCATTTTGGAATTTCTCTGGGATTTCTGGGCCTCATGGAATCTCCTCCAGCTGTCCCTGCAACCCCTTAGCAACCCTGGCTGTGGAGAGGCATCATCTGAGTTTCAGAGGGGCTTTAATTGCTCTTTAATATCAGATTTTATGGCTGGTGCAATGTGCCACTGGAGGGAGACAGGATCCACACATTAACTCGCAGTATGGGCATGACAGCCAGAGATTTCCCACTGTTTTCATGATGGAACCTGAAAAGAAATACAAGAGAAACTTGAAGAGGCTTTTTTTTT
>VXAD01006245.1:150696-235692 GCA_013399195.1 Dicrurus megarhynchus
TTTTTTTGCCTAAATTGGAACATTTAAAGGACTACAAATAATATCAATGGCTTGACCCTGTCAGCTGCTTTAGAAGCCTAGCCTGCTAGCAGAGAGAAGCTGTTGTTAAAAAGACATGTTTCAGATTAAATTAAGAATTAGTAAAATAATAAGCTAAGTGACAGATGGATATTAACGAGGAAATAATAATAACAAGGGAGCTTGCACACAGTGGGGGGAGTCAGTAAGAGAAGCAAATAAACATTCCGTGCTACTTCTGTGACACAAGTGGGTTTATGTTGCCACATAGAGGCACTGGAAAATACAGAGTTATTTTAAGAACTGCTAGTAGGATTCTTCTTAATCCTATTATGCCAAAGGAATGAGAGGAAAAAGAAAAAGATGAGATTTCTACACTGGTGGAGTGACGTGCTGCTCGCAGGAAATCTGGAACTTGCTGTTTAAAAATTCAAGCGCTCCTAAAGATTATTCTTTCAAGATTTTTCAAGTACAAAAAAAATGCTTTCTAATCCCCCTGATGTTTCTGAGACTCTTTTTATTTCCACCCTAGAACTGGAGTAACAGATGAATTCTCAAAATAACCTAACAGGAAAGAGGCTGGGCAAAAAAGTAGAGTGTGCCCCCCACAAACCTGCGCTGGGAGAGGTGCCAGGCTCTGGGGGTTGGTGTGAGGCTGGAAAGGTGCTTCCCTCAGGATTTACAGCCTTGCTTTTGGTATCCACTAAAATTTGTACAACATTTGTGCTTGTAGATGGGATTTACTGCGTTGCTGCCTCTGCCTTCCCTATGGATAGAGCAATTCCACTGTGCTGGTGTGGGGTTGGTTTGGGCTGTTGGATTATTTGTTGGATTGTTGTCCTACAGTTTCATTTCTTCACCTACCACTGCACAGCTGTTTCTCCCTTCTGCTAGATAAAACACACACAGATATATTCACACTGATGTTCCATCACCAAAACTGCCCATGAAATAAATGACAGGATGAGAAAGCAACATGTTCTATGTTCTCCTAATTTCAGGTTTGGCTGTGGTGCATCATGTGACTGTTCATATTCTTTCCTCTGAAATGAGTCTTTGAAGAGATAAATTTTCAACATTAAATTCCAGAAAAATTTTGTAATTCAGGAATTCCTACAAAGGTCATGAATATTTTAAGGAAAATCTTCCTTAGCTGTGTGCACAGTCTCAGTTTCCACATGCAAACGGATTTTCCTGTGTGGATGTTTATAGGCTTTACAAACTGAGGCTCAACAAAATGAGCTTTCCCCAGAATCCTGGCTGCAGGAACAGCTTTTGATGGCACTGGGGAACAGAGGCAATAAAATGGGCTTTGTGCCACCAGGGCCAGCCCCAGACTGCTGCTGCAGTTTGGGTTTGTAAATAAGGAAAAGGGAAGGAAATGTTCGGGTGTCACAACCAGAGAGGGATTGAAATGCGTTGAGAAAATGGGTTACAAACCTGACAGGAAATCTGCAGATGCTGGTGCAGTTTGGGGTAAGGGTTCACTGATTTCTCACTTGGTTGTGGTCAATTCCAGAGAACGTTGGAATAAAAAAGTGCAGCTGAACTCTTAGAAATTGGGAGATGGGATCTGGTTCTTGGTGATTCTGCACTCAAGTTCTGTTTGCACACTGATATTTTAGCAGAACAAACAGAAAACATTTCACACAGATCAGAGCTTTAAAAAGTATTTTTATTTTAACCATTCTATTTTTTTTTTTAAATTTTTACTTATTATTACATTTTGAGACAAAATCTTGTTTAGGAACTAAAAATCAAATGCTTCATTTTAAAAAATAGAGAAACAACATTTGGCTTCTCAAAATAACCTTTCTGGTTTTGGCCAAATGCTTTTATGTTTCACACAAATTTGCAAATAAAATTAAATTGAAGCTTCATTTCTTCTGCAAAATTAAACATTTGATCAATGTCAGTACTTTCAGTAGCCCCAAACGTCAAGAAGCGAGGTCCTGAACACGGTTTCTAAATGGCATTTTTTTATCCCAGCGTTTTTTTTGTCTTGATCTCAGTTTTACTTTACGTTTTTGCCAGCTCTAAATGCAAGGTCTTCCACTGCCCAGCTCTCTTGAAAAAGGCCCAGGCTCACAGCAGAATTCCAGTGAATGTTGAGTGGCTTGTTTACTAAAATTCTCCAGTTGGGTATACAGCTCCTGCCACTCTAAAAACAACTCAGGCTTTTCGAATGCTCTAAATCCCTCTGTGTAAAATAATAAAACAACATGGGGACTCTGGGGGATGCTCACAAAAAGCTCCAGGGAGAGCTGGTACTTTCCCAGCCTGGAGGACTCCGGGAATTTGTTAATCCAGCCATGAAGGTGAGCAGAACAGAGGTGGGAAATGATGGCAGCACTGAAAAATGCATAGGTGGGAAGCAGCCCTCAGTGAGTTTCTATCTTACAAGGGCAGAAAATGTGGCAGAGGAGAAGGGATCACAAATTAAAATGATCTCTTTGCTAATTTGATCTTCACAACAAAGTGGGTGAGGTGGTCCAGGGTCATCAAACTGAACCGGGCTTGTTCTCCTAGCGTGAGGAGGGAAACGTGTCTTGGAAGTGTGGGTTGGTTCCCCACGACTTCATCAGTCCTAGAAATTCCTCTTTGCCCTGATCCTGTGGAGCACTTGGAATGCCCAAGAGCAGTGACACCTCAGCTTGAGTGAATCAGGCAGAAATTAAATAACACAGGGCTTAATTTACTTTCTTGTGCATTTTGACACTGATCAGATGACAATTTTCAGTACAGGCATATCGCTGCTAAATGTGTCTTTGTATTTCTGTAACTCCCCTTACCTGCAGATTTTAAAGTTGTTTAGTTTTTAAGTAGTTTAGGTGGTTTTTGTGGGTTTGTTTTTTTTTTTTAATTTTATGTTCTGGCTTAAATTTTTACTTTAGTTCCTACAAGTAAAAGTAAGAGAGGAGTGCATATTTCCGAAATATAAGTTGAAGAATGCAACACTAAGTGAGCTGGCAGCAAGTGAGAAAGGAAAGAAAGAAACCAAACCACAGCCCCTTTTTGTCTTTTTCCATCCTGTGTAGGGAGTGCTGTAGGTTGGAGGGATCAGACAGAAGCCAAAGATCCTTCACGTGGAGGGGGAACATGCAAGGAGTGATTCTGAGGGACAGACATGACCCCAAGGATGTTTTTGGGTTGGAACCACCCCTAAATCAGCTCTTTGAACACCTCAGATAATCCTTTAAAACAAGCCCAGGACATCAGCAGTGCTTTGTTTGTTTTCCTAATTAACTTCTCCCAGACAAATCTGTCACAGGGAAGAGAACACAAGCTTGTGCCTGAAGGTCTAAAGCAAATCTGCATTATTCCTTTGTCTTTCTCCATCCATCCTTGTATTTATTTATGAAAGTTCTCTGGGGAGCTCATTCTGATTTTTCTGTCTGGGTGCTGTCAGTAGCTCCTCACCCAGGAATGTGAGATTCCCTAAACTTGTAACTGAGAACAACCACAAATCCCAAATGCCTCTTTGAAAAAAAAAAAAAAAATTCTTAAAATCTGAGATTGATTGGACAAATTGTTGCTCTGAGCTTGCTGGAGTAATCTCCGAGATTCTTGGCACATAATCCTGGGTGGGTGCCAAGCTCTTGGGTTGGTTCCAAGCAAATTCCAGCCACCATTCACCAGCAATTAACTCCGAGGCAGAGGCAGCTGGGCCACCCCGAGTTATGGGGTCAGTGGCAGTCACAGAGCTGGGGCTGTGCTCATTCAGCCACAGAATCCCGGTTGTCCCTGTCCCTCAGGCACCACCCCAAATCCCTTCCTGGGAGTTGTGGTCCCACACCTTCGAGAGCTGTGCTTGTGGGATAAGAGCTGGGAGTGTGGGGAGAGATAAATCTAAAGCTAATTGAGTTATTCTACAACTCTGTACAATGCCAAAATTAACGACTGTTGCCTGCTCAGTACTTTCATTGTTGGAATTTGAGGATGAGGCTACAGAAAAAAAGAAATAGAGAATAGAGTTAGTGTTTGTGGTTATGGAGTCTTTGAGGCTACAGTAAATAAATGTATATAAGGTTTTGTGACCTACACACAGAAGAGATCACTGCAGTGAAGTCTGAACCAACTCACTGCCTGTGCTGCCACAGAACTGATCTGCTGAGGGTTTAGTGGTGAGGTGGCCTCGGTGGATTCCTGCTTTTGCTCCCCAGAATTGTTCTGACTGAGGGAGATGAGTGATGGTGGAACTCAGTTGGGTTTGCTGTGCTCGGAGGGGACACATCCATCCACCCCTCAGTGGTGACTGCAGACATTCTTTGGTTTTCCAGCTCTGGCTGCTCCTTGGGGGTGTCCTCGACCTGTTGTGACCCCCAGCCAGGGCATGTGGCAGGGGTAGTGATGCCATGATGATTTTTTGCCTTTTCTTTTAAACCCCCTTTTTTGCCTTTTTGCAACTTCTGTGTTCCTTAGTGCTTTTTGCCTACATTCTTGGACTTGTTTGTTAAGCTGAAAAACTAAACATTTTAGAGGTTTTGTAGTTAGGGATCAGAGTGCCCCAGACCCCAAGGTCCTCTCCAGAACACAGTTTGTAAACTAAGACAGAACCATCCAGGGGAAGGTTCCTCAGGGAGGGGGGCTCATTCTAGCCTCTCATTGGGGAATTTATGATAGATGTGCTAATTAGTAAAACCTATGTTATACCAGATCTTTGGGGGAGGGATGGTTTTTTGCAGTGTACACTGAGGTGCATTCAACCTGGACATAGTGCACCTAAAGATCCTTAAAATAAACACCAAGGTAAAATCCCTTTTTCCCTTCTAACCATGTTTGACTCGTGATTTTAAAACCAAGAAAAGGCATCAGTAGGAGAGGTGCTGGCATTCCCAGGCTTCCTGTGGGGACAGTGGGAAGAGAAGGCCACCTGTGGGGAGCATTCCCATGGCATTGTGCTCCAGCCATTTGAATTGGGATGCATTTTAACTGCCTAGATTAAAAACAGAATTTGTTGCCGTAATCTTTCCCCAGACATCTGGTTTTGGCAACAATAAAAAAAGGACAGTGGGTGACCTCTGCACTGCCTGAACATGTTTCTATTATGTATTTGTAGCTAAATAAGTATCCCTTGTAGCTAAAGTGAAAAAATGGTTTTGTTCCCGTGACTTGATAGTAATTTGAATCCTTTCCGTCCTATTAAATCGTATTAAACAGAAAATGACGGCTCTCAAATGAAAAAGGATGTTTTAATTAAGTGGTTAATGCTCTATATTAACTTTATGGATTTTCATCGTTTTCTGGGCCAGTTTTTGCTGAGTTAGGATGGGATTATCCACATCTGTAGCTTTGAGGAAGGCTGAGTGACTGAAATGGGATTAAATTGGAATAAAATTAAATCCTTTTCTGTCTGTCCTTTCAGATTGTTGTCCCATATTGTCAGTACCAGTATCTGAAGGAATGCATTGCCCCAGATTTCATTTCTCTGTTTTGAGGTTACTTTAGAAAAGACAATTAACTTTTAATTGTGTCTTTAGTATTTATTCTGCCTAAGATCTCAGTTTTTATTACGCTTGTGAAGGGCAATATTCAGACTATTCTGTGGGCAGCATGAAATCAATGCTGCCTTCAATTAAGCATTTCTTTGTGTAACCAAATGGGGGGTCAGAAGTTGTCACTTGGCCTTTTTAATGGGTTTATTAAACACTGAGGGATTTTCTAGAGACATTTCTGGTAAAAGCATTTTCCCTTTTTCCTTTTGGTCTTTAGGCCGTAAATTGGGTTTTTTAAATAAATCAAATCTAATAGAGTTACTTAGTGGATAATAACTGGAAGCTGGGCCATGGTTTTGGTGGTATTGTAGCAAATTGAGTATTTGGAGTGGCTGCTCAGAGATTTGTATTTATTTGTGATGCTCATTAAATAGCAGTGTAGGGTACTGTACACCCAACAATCACTGGTGGGGTTTTTTTATGAAAAGGCAAAAAAAAAGAAAAAAGAAAAAAAGCTTTTACACACTGTCAAACCTGGAAACAGAGCACAGCCCTCCTGATTCCACAGCCAAGGCACCGTTCCCTGTTTGGGTGGCACTCAGCCAGGAACTCAGGAGGTCCTCCTGGAACCCTGCCTTGGCTTTGGCAAAAGTCTATAAAAATGGAGATGTGGTGGGTTTAGAAAACTACAAAAGAATGTGCTTTTTCACACAATGAATGACTAAATGGTGGAACTCGCTGCTAGAGGATGTGGGAGGCTGAAAGTATCAATTAATTCAATTAATTATGGATGGGCCAATTGCGAACTGTTAAACACAAGAGTCCAGATTTAACTTGGGGTTCTGTCTGCTTTCTTCAAGGCACCAGTCCAGCTTTCATGGGGAGGTTCCCTGTCCCGGGGTGTCCATCCTGCAGGGCAGTCTCTGTGTCCCTGCTGCAAAACAAGGTGAAGCAAATGGCAGCAGGTCAGAAAATCCTTGTTTGAATAGAACCCCCCAAAGCAGGTTCAGCCAGAACAGGTTGCTCAGGGCCATGGGATCACTTAGGTTGGAAAAGACCTTTAAGATCATCGAGTCCAACCATAAACCCACTGCCACTCCCCTAGAGTCTATGTCCAGTCAGGTTCTGAGCTCTCCAAGGGTGGTGACTCCACAATTTCTCTGTGGGCAACCTGTTCCAGGGTTTGACCACTCTCTCCATAAGGGTTTTCTTCAGTTTAAGTGGGACTTGCTGTGCTTCAGTTCGTGCCTCTTGTCCTTCTATCAGCACCACTGATAGAAGACACTGATTCCCTGTCCTTTACTCCCTCCCACCAGGTATTCATTTATACACATTTATTTATACACATTTATTATACACATTTATTATACACAAGAATCCTGAGTCCTCTCTCCTCTAATGTGAGCAGTCCCAACTCTCAAGCTCTGCTTTCATGTTAGATGCTGCAGTCGCTCAATCTGCAGCCTTCACTGGGCTCCAGTAAGTCCCTTTTACTCATGAACTGGGATCCCAGCACTGAATTTGTGGTGTTTGGCAGAGGAAAAGGATCACCCACCTCCCCCAGGGTGCTGGGAATGCTCTTCCTTATCCTCAGCCCAGGATGCTGCTGGTCTTTGCTCCAGGGCACACTGTTGGCTCGTGGTCAGCTTGTCCCCTAGGGCCTTCCAGGAGGTTGTTCCCTGGACATTTTTCCAGCAGTGACTTTTTTAAACCACAATGGCTGAGGTTTCTAAAGAGCTTTTAGTGACAGATTTTTCCAAAGTGTTTCTGAATATAAAACCAGGCTTCCTTCACCTTCAACCACGTGGTTTCTGACCACTTAAAAAAACCCTTCGGAACAATAATCTCTCTTGGAGGGAGTTTATCTTTTTTGTTCGCAGTTTCTAAGCTTTACCAGCAGCTTCTGTCCTGTTTCCAATTCCAAGTATAGAAGGCACAGAAGGAGCAGGCTGTGGAGAGAGAGCGAGATGAGTTCTGCACTGGTAGCACTATAGAAACTCCATTGGTTTCTTAATTTTCGAAATGCAGCTGCCAGTGGCACAGTTCCAGCAGCTGGGCCAGACTCCAGCGTGGAGGTGCCCACCCAGGGCACTGTGCCAGGGGAGCTGAGAAGGGGAAATCTGTTCTTGCCCTCCGGGCAGGGCCACGCTGCCAACTCCAGCTCCGTTGGCCTTCGGGCTGGGATTGCTTTTGGCAGCGGCTGGAGCTGGGAGCTGTGCTCTGGGACTGCTCCCCTGCTTTCCATGGAAGCAGGAGACACAGAGATTCCCTCACCATCACCTGCTGACTGCAGGCTCTGACAACAGAAGTTGTGTGAGCAGAAACTGCAGGCAGGAAAAACATACCTCAGCCTCAATGCCATCTTCCCCAACAGGGAGGAAAGGAGGGATCTGGTGTGATCTGAGGGAGTGGGAATGAAATGTTTAGTGCACTGACTGCCCCAAGCAGCCTTTAATGCTGGAGCTGCTGCTGCAGGAAATGCGAGAACAAACAAATTTTAAAAATATATAAACATGAAGGACACATTTTGGGAGAGCTGTTTCCAGTGGGGCTGGTGTTGCCCTGGATTGCCAGTGCAGGTCACATCCTCATCCAAGAAATAAAGTGGAGTTGTTGGAGTTTGCTGCGGGATGCAACCCAGGGAAAAAAACATGTTACTGGTATGCCAAACCAAGTCACTCGCAGATATCCCTTGACCAAACTCTCCAGGTTTATTTCTCAGGAGTTAACGCCGTGTTTGTTGCATACCCGAAGGCACAATTGACACCTCGGGTCACCTAAGGTCATGCAGGGACCTTGGCAGGGAACTTCTCTGTCTTGGTGGCAGTTTATCCAAAGGGAGAGTCTCTGTAAAAGTTTATTTTTCCATATTTTCTCCAACTCCCACTGCAACCTTCAGGGATCCTTTGGCATTCAGGGAATTGTTTTGTCCTTTGAGAGATTTCTGAGGGGAACAAAGCTCTGATGAACACAGTTAAGTTTTGGTGAGACAAACTTTGATTCACTGCTTAGAAAATTTAAATTGATTCCTGCAGGCTGTTTTTTATTTCTATGATTATTTATAATACACACATTTGATTGTTCCAAACCAGTTCAATTTGAAAGTCTTTACAATGTAAGGGATGAATATTTTTTTAAAGGAAAATCCCTTTATTTTAAGGATGTAGTTTTGGTTTTTTTAATTTTTACTTTGCATATTGTGTCCTCAAGCCCATAATTTGCCAAATGCTACATTAGAGTAGTAAAATTTATTTTTATATATATATATATATATATATATGTAAACTCTCCACATATTTAATTTAGCTTGGGAAATATTTCTGCAGGCAAAAGAAGCCAATGAACCAGTCTTTTACTCGCATTTCTTGTTTTCATGAATTCCAATTCTGTAAAATCTAGCAAGGTAAAATCCAGGCTCCTGGAAATTGATGGGAAAATTTCCTTTGAATTTTGTGCCTTAACATCGCAGAAGCTTCACCTGTTTGAAATGCAAAAATGTAAAATTTCAAAGCCTTCAGTGGTGAGGCAGCAGATTCTTGCTCTTCTGAGCATCCCTTTCTTTTTTCTGTTTTTTAAAACTGCACAGTGCTAAATGTAGGTTTATCTTAAACAGAGAAATTTGCACATGATCAATTAGACATTAAAGATGTTCGGGGTGAAATTTGGAGCTCCAGTAGAACCTTCAGGACTCGAAGTGGTCTGGGATCTTCAGGACTCACTGAAAGTCACTGGGGATTCCTGAAGAGCAGGAAAAACCCTGGTGGAGTGGTTTTCCTTCCCCGTATTGTTGGAGTCCCGAATGCAGAGAATATCCCTCTGCCTGTTTTTAAGCATAAAACCCCCCTCTACACCAGCATTTCTGACCTTTGTCTGTGGAGAAATCTATATACTCTCAGGGAAGAATTAAAATCTACACTGGTGTGAACTAGGTGATGGGATATTATGTGAGATTGTCACAGGTGGAAGAATCTAGGCTTTTTAGGGTTGTTAATATGGTAAATAGATAAAAGCAAAAAACTTCAAAATGGAGGATAATAGTTGTCTTTTAGACCCTTCTTCTTCTTCCAGTACTCCATATCCTGCAGTAAAAGCAGTTTGGAATGATTGGATGAAAAACTTTCGCAGTTCCTGTCGACGTGACAGGGTGAATTATTGAACATTGGTAGAAAAAGAAAATATCTTTCGTTTTAAGTTTTAATTGGATAGTTTACCTTTAAAAGAGCTTGTAATCAAGATTAAGGCAGCCATTTCTGGCATTCTTTGCTCTGTGCTATGTCTAAAGCCCGGCTATCGTTTACATTTCTCTGATAAGACTTAACAAACAGCGGTCTTCAAGCAAGGAAGGCTGAAGGTCCCGTTCGTCTCCGCGCCTGGCAAAAAGGCCTTAAAATTTCCCTCATCAGGAGAGCAGTAATTTAAGGCACGGAGAGTGTCACCATACAAGCAACAGAGAGAAAACAGGCTCCTCTGAAGGGAGGCAACTGCGGTGTTTTGGGGAAAAAATGATGCTTTTGATGTGTGACCTTCTTTGGTGGCGCGCATGGTTTGTTCTGCAGGCAGGAGTTCTGTGTTCCCAACATCAGCTGAATCCCCTCTGGGAGGATCTCTTGGTGTCAGATATTTATACAAGGTTTAGGCTGTTTTCAGTAAAAGGAAGAACTTAAGATCAAATCATCCTCATGCTGCTATAACTCTATTTTCTTCTGTTTTGAACTGTTCTTTTTAGATCCTTTGTTGGAAGTTCAGCTCATAGATAAGTATTCTTCAGGCGGCTTAAAAAGAATCCTGGAAAATTATTATTTTTAAAGAAAGATTAAATAACATTTCACCTGATGTTATACAACCCAAGTAGAGCTTCCTCTTCATTTCTGAGTGAAGCCTTTGCATAATGATTCGTAACCAAAACATTTCCCCTTTGCAAATAATTCAAATATCAGGGCTGAATGCTGTGTCTGGCATCTCCAGTGTTCCCCAGGCTTCAAGGATGCTGAAGGAGAAACTAAAGAGAGTAAGAGGAGTTAGTAAAAAAGCCATTGGAGAAGGGTTTTTGTCACTGGGATATCACAATTGAGCAGATCTGTAATAAAAATTGGATATCTTGAAGGGATCATCTTGGTGAGAGGAGATGGAACCCCACTACCTTTGCTAAATCTCATCTCTCCCCCTGAAAACCGAAAAGCCAAACCCACCCCAGAGCCCTGCTTTCTGGCAACTGTCACACAAATGGAATATTTGAAGCAAAAAGACCTTAAAACCATCTTGGTTTGGATTCAGAGCAGTGCAGGAATTCATCAGGGTCACCTCTCCCATCAATGCCTTGATGCAGTTGAGTGTAAATATTTTGGAACTGCTGTGAGTGCATTATGGTGGGTGTGGGAGCTGCCAAATCTCTCATCCTGAGAGCACTCGCTGGTAGTGTTTCAGTAAAGTGGAACATTAATCAACACCCTCATTTTAAAAATTAGTTGCCTGCACTTCCTGCATTTATTTAAAAAAATGGAGCATCTTTATTTATCACTTGTGGCAAATGACATTAGCAGGCTGCCTGAAAGACCTGGTAAATTCTGGTGTCTCTGGGACACTGAAAATATATGAAATATACATGGAAATATATGAAATTTGAGAAGAGAAAGGAAGGCAATGGTTATTCTTTGTGCTTTTTCCATATTGTGCACAGAAGGAAAAAGAAATGCTTTTATTTCCCAGTGCCTGAAGCCTGATGGAGTGAAAATGTAGGAGAAGGCAGAACTTTTGATGCTTTTAAGGCAAGAGGTCTCCCCAGCAAACTGGACCACAGGGATGCTCAGCAGACAGCGATTTTATCTTCCCAGAGGGTGGGATGATTTTCCCAAGAACTCACAGGAACATCCCAGAGGAACAGCGCAGAGCATCCTCCTGCCCTTGACTTGTGCACCTGAGAGAAAGGAGTCAGTGAAGAAAAAGGTGCTGCTCCCCAGAGATATTGGGATTTAATACTTTACTTTATCGATACCTTTGAAAGAGAGATATTGTGATTAAATATCAATACATTTCTAGAAATGTTTCCAGCTTGCCAGATTCCCAGATTGCCAGATTCCCAAATTTAAGCTACCAATCCAGTGAAGACAATTTTAGTTTCCTATCACTCAGACACAAAAGAACTGTTACAGATACCATTCCCCCCACCACCAAAATCATGTTATCATAAGGATATAAATGTTTTTATATGAATTATATCTCTGGAATATTCTGTGTACCTTGTACTGCCAGGCATTTCCTTACCATGTGTTCCAGAACTGAATTAATGGAAAGCTGATACATATTTCAAGGGATTTGAATCCTGCCCTCAGAAAATGCTGACAGGGAAGTGAATCCAAAGCCTCTGTCCTCTTCCCTGTCTCCTGTTGTGGCTGCTCCTCTTGGAATCACACCAAGGCAACCAAGATATCCCCTAAACTTTGGATTAAGGAGTGCAGGAAAGCAAACCAGTCTCGTAACAAACACAATTTCCCTCATGAAAAACAGCGAGAGGGAGGAAAGGAATTCCTTCTACACATCCCTGAAGGACCCTCAGCATACTTTGCTCCAGCACCTGACTTTGCACGTTGGATGCTGCCACAGGAACATGCAGAACTGGTGTGGCTCCGGTGCTGAGGAGGGTCCTGTCCCATTTTAACTGGGTGGTACTTGGCTGACAGCAACCCCTGGGGAAATTAGCATCTCAATGTCTGTAAAGTGATCCCAGCTATAGTGACGGGCTCCAAAGGCAGCAATGAATAAACAAAACTCCGAGTATTTAGGTCCTGCTTCTCCCGAGTTTCCATTCTCCTGATGAATATACCGCATTCAGCCCTCTGGAAGTGACATTAGCAGAAGGTAGGAGAGAGACTGCCTAGCAACCCACAGAAATCCCAAAGAGAGGTGGAAAGGAAGTGATTTTCATGTAATTATTCACCCCTACAAAAGCTGTTGTCAGGTAGACACTAGAAACATAGCTGTTTTATTCTTCCCCTAACCTACTTTGAATCTTTTGAGAATCACTGCCATTAAAGAGAGGGAAAAAGAGCTTAATTCAGCCATTTTCTGCCTGGCCGTTTAAGTGGTGTTTTCCTGCTCTAATGAAGGCTCTGCTTTCAGAAGCTGTGTTGTTTAGAAAGCCCTGGGTAGTAAACTTCAGAAACAAACTCACTCCTGGATCCAAACCACTCCATTTTTGTTGCTGCTTCCCCACAATGCACAGCTCATATTTTGTTTGGGTTTAGTTCCCCATTTAATGGCATTTCCCACTGAGTCGAGAGAGATAAATTTTTTTTTTTTTTTTCCCAAGAAGGCATTTGGGGACAGGGGACAGGGGCCAAAAAGCTTATTTATTTTAGGTAACGTGCTTGGTGCCAGGCTGCTTGGATCCAGTGGGTTTTTTCCTTTATTTTCTTCAGCCAGCCACCCCAGCTTTGCCCTCAACCACAACTCCTTGGAGCTGAGGCTGCTTGGAGATAACTGAGGGATATTTTTGTGCTGTTCTTGCCATCTGGATGAGCCCGGAGGAGCTGAGCTTCACTTGCCCAGCAATCACACCAACCGCTTTTACATCAATGACTGTCAGAAGCGTTGCCACTTCAGGCAGCCCGAGGCACATCTTCAGTGTACAGGCTGATTTGTATCCTTATTTTTCTGCATTCACACTGCTAGCATAGGTTCAATAAATGCAGAGAGGATAACAGGCATTGAAAGCTTGCTTTTAAAGGGCTGTATTCACTGGAAAATAAGTACAGCAGCAGTAAGCTCTATCACTGCTGCAAGTGTATTTGTTGAGGCAGCGACATCCAGAGTCGTTTGTTGTGAAGAACATCCTAAAAATTCTCCAAGCTTTAACCTGAGTCTGTAGCTGAAGTAACATTCTGCTTTAAAGTTGTATTCTAGCAGTCTGTTTTACTCACCAGGTCTTCCAAGATTCTAGTTCCAAGTGGAAAACTGTGTTTTTGTACTTGGCAAAAAGGTTTTTGTTAGGACCCCAGGGGTTAACTGGTTTAATTTTGTGAAATAACTTCTTTTTAGTCTGATTTCTAAACACAAAATGTCTTTTTAATTGCCTCTGTTGAGAAGATTTGCAGGTTGTTTTAAACGAAACATATATCAAGACTATTTTCTAGTGAAATATGAAAAACTATACAGGTGCAATAACTGTGTTGACGCTGTGGGAAATTTAAGATAATAAAGTTTATTCTTCCCTGTTCGATTTTGCCTGCAGGATTGATAGGAAGAAGATAAAATCAGTGCACTGCTAGTCAGGGAGCAGCAGCATGCGTGCGAGGCATGGATTTGTTCACTCGGAACGTCTGCATCCTCCAAGTGTTTGGTTTGTTTTGCAAACGGAGCAGAACCTTGACCTCTGCGTTCCGTATTTTGGCAGCTGCACAGCCCAGACATTCAGCTGATTTCTGTGTTCGCTGCTATTCAAGAAAAAATGTCACTTGATTGCAAGAGAGTGACTAGAGAGTAAATGCAAAGTGGCTCGTTTTATTTCCCCTGCCTCTGCACAGAGGTTTGGGTTGATGGCAGTGAATTGTGTTTTGCACTTTGTGCAGCAGAATCCGAAGGTGCAGCACGTTCCTGCTCAGATGTGGTGCCTCAGCCCCTTCTCCATCCATTCCACAAAGCCTTCTGCACTGAAAATACCCAGGTTGCATCTCTGTGTGCCTTTTGGGGGGGTGTCACATGAATATTTCATTTTTCAGCTTGAGGAACCTGGCAAGTGTCAAAAGAAGCAGCCAGGTGTAGATCTATTGCCTTCCTCCCGGTGTGTGCAGCCTGTTTCTCATCCCATGCTCCCTCCTGCTGCCTCACCAGGCCCAACAGAGGAGGCTGTGATGTGGTTGAATGTTCTTCATCATGAGAAAGCCAGGAAAAAAAAATCACTTTATTGGAATATGATCAGAGATAAAATGCTCAGTCCTCCACTACTGCCTATGTTAGCATTATTCCTGGAAATACATTTATATATAGACATAAAGATGGGAGCAGAGGAGTGTAATAAAATGCAATTTAGGGAATGATTCTTTTCACTGCATGTTACCCTGGTGCTGTAAAGGCACTCTGCAAGCAGCAGAATAATTTTTAGTTTCCTGGTGTCACCAGAAGTTCATCTCGGGGATAAAATTGTCCTTTGTTGGAGAGACCTGGGATCTAAGGCTGGGAAAAGCAGTGTTGTAAATAGAAAATAGTAAACTCCCTGTGTGGGGAACTTCAGCGAGGTCAGAAGGTCCTGGTGGGATCTGTTTCTCCGTGTGGGTGAACCCTGAGCTGTGTGTGAAGGTTCACAGCACAAGCACCTCGTGTTTGCTGTGGGGTGACAACAGAAATCCCCCCTGGATTTCAATCCCAGCTCCTCCCAGTCAGGTGCTCCAGCTGGGCACTGAAAGCAGCTGGAATGATCCACTGAGAGAAAAGAACTTCCCAGGATATTGGAGATGAAAGCAGAGGGTGAAATTGGGACTTCGGCTTCTTCCCAAAGCTATTAGAAACTGCATTTTTTTATCCTTTTTTTTTTTTTAGCAGTTTTTTTGGGTTTTCCTATAGTTTATGTCAGGAATTATTCTCAGCTGTTGCAGCAGTTCTTGAACCACTCCGACCTCATTCCAGAGGACAGGAATGAAGCCTTTGTTAGAAAGGGGTCTGGCAGGTACTTTTGAAATGCTCTGATTCTCCAAAAGCTTCATTAGTGCACATAATTAAACCTGGTGCTAATTGCCACATGTCTGATGGGGTCACTCTTTAAGTGCACGTGCTGCCTCAAGGTCAAGACCTCACATTTTGATGGTTTCTTGCAGTCCTGTCACACCTAAACCTATCTGGCAACAGGTTCTTGTATTCAGGCATTTGTGATAAAATTCTGCAACTCTTCTTGAAATTTCATTTATTATCTCCTGACAGCACAGGCTTTATTTTTGAAATTCTCATTTGAAACCGAAGGCAAACTGCTTTTTAAAATACAAACACTGCTGAGATTCATCAAAAAGTAATGAATAATTGAAATTAAAAGAAAACCTGGAGTGATTGCTCATTCTCTGATAACAAAATGGGAAATAAATGACTGCCAGCATTTGGAGCATCATGTTTTAAAGAGCAGGCACAGCCTTTAAGTGGTCTGTGAGCTCTCCCATATTCTCAGACAGTGATTCACGATGGGGCTATCATTAACCACTCTGGGATTAGGGATGCTTTGAGCTTTGGTGTTCAACCTCACTGTTGAGAATAAGAAAGAAAAAGAAAAGTGGATATTTATAGTGCTACACCCCTGGGATGCAGATTCCAGCCAGTGTGAAATTAATGCCCTTGATTTTGACAGGAATACTCAGAGGAAGCAAACAGGGCTGTGTGGGCTGTAGGAAAGGCCAGGGCCAGACAGAAAACCAATATATTCATGTTATTTACTGGGAGAATCCTCCTGGTGCTCCGTTGCTGTCCGTGTTTGCATGGGGACACTGGGGTGTGGCAGCTCCTTCAGCTCAACCATTGCCTTGAAGCCCCAGGCTGTCACCTGAGCTGTGCCCCAGCGATTTGGGGCACTGAGAAACCCCTGACATGCAGTTCAGAGTGCTGCCAGAAGGGAAGGGGGGACGTGTGTGCTGCTTTACCTGCCCGAGGGAGGCTGCACATCAGCCCTGGGGTGTAAAATGAACCTTCTCAGGTGACAACAGAATCTATTGTCTTTTATTAAAAAAACCCTTCCTGTCTTTTAGGAGCATCAGACTGGAAATAGCTGCCGGATTTTCCCGTGTTCCCCAGACACGGAACAGTTTTACACTTTTTGGGTTATTCAGCTGTTTGTCATGGAAGTGCCAGCTGAAGTCAGTGTGTCCTGGGAGAGGCTTCCTGCCTTCACGGGAGGGTTTCATAACAGCTGCACTGAACAAAATACAACAACAGCATATAGAAAATAAATCCAGAGAGCACAGAAGGTAAAGGGAAGGTGCAGAGTTAGGAACCCCTGGAATTCAGAGCTATTCCTTCAGGTGAGCACCGTTGTGTTTTGCTCCATGCATTATGAAAATAATCAACATCAACACATCACAGGTTTTCCCCCAGGTCTCTGCTTTGTTCAGGCACTAAGCTCATCTCAGGAGAGTTATGCAATATTTTCTTTTATCCCTCTCACTCCTTGCTTGGCTCTCTAAATTCACTGCATGGGGCTTGATCATCACAAATAAACAAAGGCTCAGCCTTGCAAAAGGACTTATTTCTGCACTGGCCACGTGCTGCAGAAACCTGAGTTATTTTATTTTCAGTGTATGGCATGACCCCGTCTGACTGACAGAAAGACATTTATATTGAGACTGAAATGAGGGGCTGTCACTCTTTTGGGGATTTTCAGTTCTAAGCTGAGGTTTTTCAGTTGTTCAAGGAGTGACTTTAATTCACTTTATCTGCAAGAGTGAGTGCTCGGTCACTTTGTCCTTTGCTTTGGACACCCATTAGAGGATAGCTGAGTTAAGGAACACATGAGAAAAGGTTGCTTGAAGTGATTTATGGACATAGCATCCCATAGAAACTTTACAGCAGGGACATGAAAAGGACCTAATTCTCCAGAGCAGGGTTCTGTTGTCTGCACTACAGCACATCCCCCTTCTTTCTTCCTTCTCCTGCTTTCACTGCAGGAGCTACAAAGGAGGCAAGGCATCCTCCAGACAGCAGCATCCTGTGTTTGTCCAGCTCAATTCATCTCCCTGGGCAGAGAAAACACTCATGGGAATGAAGATTGTGTCCTGGACCTGCCACAAGAAGGCCAAGTTGAGGTTACCCAGACAGACTTAAAATGGGGCTATGGGCCAACTTTTGAGAGCTGGACTTTGCAAAGCAGCACTTTCCATTTTTAGCAAAAAATGCTTCTGTTTATTGTTTTGTGGGATTGTTTGTACCAACAGCAGTTATCAGCTTCTACTGTATGATTCCATTCAGCAAATAAAATTGCTTCTCCATTCCTGTTTAAACATTGGCCCTAAGTTCTGAGGGAATTTCCAGACTGATGTCATAGAGTGCAACAAAAACTCTGTTCAGTCTGATTCCAGTTTTACAGAATATGTGAATATTTCTATGCAGATGTTTCTCATAAAATGTTTGTCACTTTTTAGGCTGATTCACTGTGGGCTGCCACAGTCTTTGTTTTCTTTGAAGGAAATAGCATCACTCGTGGCCAGAGTTTGATCTGCTTTTCTGTCTGGGAACACAGGACCTCCAGAGGGATTTGCTCTCTGCTCCTCTGCTCGAGCAGCTCTGGAGCTCCCCTCTTCCAGCACAGTTCTCCTTTGCCCCCACTTCCAGCAGGACTGGCATTCCAAGGGATAATCAGACTGGTGGGAGCTGTGCCAGCAGGAAGGGCTGTTGCTCCTCTGAGTGCTCTACCCTGCCCTGCAACCGTGGAAGGGCAGGAAGGGAAGGATCCATGTGCTGATCCAGTTTCCCAGCTTTTGCCTGGGCCCCAGCAGACGGTGCATTTTCAGCTGACCCACGCTCCTCACAGCTTTTTGGGAGCTTCCAGTCTTGTTAAAGAGCCTGTCTGTCAAAAGCCTCTCCGTGTGCAGCTTCTCCTCAGCGATGGTGCAGCTCTGGGATGAAACCAGCTGTGTCTTATTCAGCGTGACAGCAGTGAAACCCTTTAAGCCACTGATGTAAATCAAATGTGATCTTAATGTTATTTCTAAACAGAAACACTCAACAGCTCCAGAGAGCAAGGTCTCATTGATCACGTGTGAAACAAGCACATCCCCTTCGAGTGTTTAGGAGGGTTTGATGGCTGTTGTTAGTCCTGAAATCCTTCCCTGTGTTCCCTCTTCCCTGGCTCCAACCTGGGCAGGGAATGGCTGCAGAGCGTCTGCCTCTGGTTAGCACTCAGGGTTTGGTGCTTTGATTGCTCTGCTTGAACAAAGAACTTCAAGAGATCATTTATCCCGGGAAAACAGGAGCAGGATTTTGTTGGATTGGAAATAGTAATGCAGCTGTGTGGGTTTGGGCTCTCCACATCACTCCCATGGAAGAGCCAGGCCTTCAAGGGGTACCTTCAGCTCCAGTGGGAGCACAGCCACACTGGTCTAGTGAAATAAATTGCTTTGTTGCAGCACTATTAAAGTAAAATGAACCTGCTCATTAATGTTCCGAGGTTGCTGTGAGGAGAAGAATCTCACTGTGTCAACTCACGCTTTCTTTTTCTTTTTTCTGGTTTGGAATTGTTTGCATCACTTTAGGATGTAAATGTTCCCACAATGACTTTACAAAGCTACTGACTTGTTAAGCTCTATGGAACTTTTACTTGTTGATTGTACAGTGACCAGAACCATAACTTTGTGCTTTTTGGATCCATTGAATATTGCTAAAAAATCCTTTCCCTGCATAAGTTACCCCTTCTTTCCCCAGCTTAATTTATGTGCTATCTAGGAATGGCACATTTTGTCTTCAGAGCATTTGTTCACACTGAGTTTTTAAATTTGAATAAATAACTGTCCAACAGGAGTGAGATAAACAGGTGATTCTATTTAGGCTGCAATTACTGACACCATCTGAAAGCCATTAAAGAATTTAATGGGTGAGGTTCTCCAGGAATTCTGTCTCCCTTTCTACTTTAGGCTGAGCCTGTAAAGACCCGCTGAGCTGCTCCTCGTTTACACCCTTGGGATGGGAAGGGGAATTTCACTCTCAGCACGTTTTTCTTTTAAGGCTGTGATTTGTAAAAGGTTTGCCAGGCTCTGTTGACCTGCAGAGCCTCCTGTGTGGATTTGCAGCCGATATTTGGCACGAGGGTGATTTCTCCTGGCTGTTTTCTGGAGCCCTCCCTGTTCTCTGCCTGCAGGTGTGGGTGGATGCTGGCACACAGATCTTCTTCTCCTACGCCATCTGCTTGGGGTGCCTGACAGCCCTGGGGAGCTACAACAACTACAACAACAACTGCTACAGGTAACACCTGCCATGCTGCACTGCTGCTTTTGGGGGGAAATTTACAGGGGTAGCAGTGTCCATGCACTGAGCTTCACTTGGAATCCTTTCCCTTTTCCTTTTTCCATGAATAACCGTGAGCACATGTGTGTGTTTTCGTAGGGCAGAGACCTGTAATGTTTCTTGGAACAGCCCCAGAGGAAGTCTCCTCTAAAATGTGGTGTTTTCATCCCTTTTGGTCAAATCTGACCCTTGCACAGCCCCTCAGTATGCACAGGGATACAAACTTCATGTAAAAATTTAGAATTTCAGACAGGTGTAATTGTATGTCTGTGCATTATTTAAGCTGCTTTTAAAAAAAATGCTACCAAAAAATTGTCATTGAAAATCACCTCAGTTTGGTCCACACTCTTTCACTTTTCCCCATTTTTTGGGGGAAGTTTGTAGGCCCCAACCCAGAGGGAATGGGCAGCATTTCATGGCTTATCTCTATATTCCCAAGGAGGGAATTGCTAATGACTTCAGGAGATTTTAACCTCCCCTGAATCAATGCCCAAAGCACATGATTTGTACAAAATCCCCATTCCATGGCACTGGCATGGGCAGCAAGATGGGCACCACTCTTTTCTTCAGGAATTCATGGTTATTGAATCAGATTTCCTATGATTCCTACAAGGACAGCTTGGTTGTCGTGACTCCATTAAGATCTCCAGACAGAGAAATTAAATTAAAATGTCATGTATCTGTAAAGGAGATAACACAGTCCAAGAGTGAAAGAACCCCACACAAACCATCCCCAAACCCCCCAAAATACTTAATTCTAAATTACAGTTTTACTTGGACAGCTCAGGAGCTGGACAGCTCCTTCCTTCCATGTCCTAGCAAGACAAAATCTTTTCCTGCAGAAAGGGATGTGAGTCCCCTACAACCCTCAGAGCTGCCCCACACAGCATCGTTAATGAGCCTTTTCCCTAATTAGCACAAGTGATGCTTTAGCAAAGACACCACTCCCTTTCCTCTCTTATTCAGGTTTATTTCTATTTCTTCCCAGTTGTATCCCAACTAGAAACTGTCACTGCCTCGAGGAGTGCAGGAATGCTTTTCCTGAGGTTCTGTAACCACTACAAGAGGCAGGAGTTTGGATGTGTGTGCTTGTGGAATTTTCCTTCCTTCCCCCTGAGCCTGGAGCTCTGCTCTGAAGCTCCCGAGCAGGATGCTGCAGCAGAACACTTTTCACTGCATCCAAGCTCCACAATTCCCCTCACAAAACGTTTCCCAAGTTTCCCAGCCAGGAAATAGATGTGGATGTGTCCTGACATGTGGTTCTTGAGGAGTCTGAGGGAAGGGGTGGGACCGCAGGGAAGTGCAGAACGTGGTTGAGCTGAGCAGGGCGAAACATAAACAGAGCTGTGATGTGAAAAGCACAATTTTGAATTCTAAATTCAGAGCTTTAAAAAAATAAAATCAAGCTGGGTGTTTGCCTCCTGCAACCCCCACAGTCTGATCATAACATCGACTTTTTCTGCTCTGGTTTGCTCTTTTTTTCCTGAGGGAAAATTGCAGTGGAATATAATGGCGAGAGGTACTTCAGTGGGAAATGGGAAAATCTGAACTGCACGTGGGTCTTGTGAATTTAAGATTTAAACCTGATTTAATTCATTAACGTGGTAAATGAATTGCAGAAGTCACTTCACGTCTTTGATTAGGAAATTAGTTTTTATTATCCTTCCGTATCTTTCATAGAAAAACATAAATACAGCTCCTCCCTAATGTCCCAGAGTTTGTATCCCAAGTGATTCCTCTGAGAGGATAAAAGGCCTGGCAGTGCCTTCAGCAGGCAGTGTTTCCCCACAGGGATAAAAGACAGGTGTACTGATGTTTCCTCTAATTTTTATCAAGCTCAGAACCCCAAATCCACTCCCAGGTACAAGTCTGGGGTCAGCTCCCCAGTTCCCACTGTGGGGCAGGAGATAAAGGAGTGACTTCACACATGGACAAAACTTTTAAGACCTGAAGATTTGTCTTTTGTCAAGTTTCTAGTCTGGGAGGAAGAGAGGAATGGGAATTGGTCTTGAGGGCATCCATAAAGGGAAGGAAGGGACTGGAGAGATGCCAGGGGCTCTGTGGGCTCGGAGGAGCTCCTTAAGGAAGGCAGGATGAATTTTCAGAAGTGTCCTGCCTGTCAGGCAGGGAGAGGAGAAGTGATGCACATCTTGAATTATTCAGGTGATTGGCAGGAGTTTAATGTGGAAGAATGTGAAGTTTTCATAAAAATTTGAAGTTTTCCTTTCACTTGAGATCGGTCTGGGCTTCAGCCAGGCTCTGGTGTCCTCCTGCCGAGGGTGCACATAAAAAATTCACCTTGTCCTCCCAATGGTTCTTGAGCATTTGTGTTTTAAAACTCATTGGTTTCACAATCAATGGATCCAGATCTCCTTTCCAATTTTTCTTCCCAGAGCAGAGAAAAAAGACTGGACTACAGGTTACTTCTGCCTATGGGATAAAAACCAGGAGCTGGGGGGTTGGTGGGATTCCTGCAAAGACAAAGGAAGGGAAATTGGAGGTTATATTTTTATTGGGGTCCCCAGAGGAGCTGTGTTCAGTCTGTGGATGAAATGATTCAGCTGGGGTGGTGTTCTCTGAAAAGAACAGGTACCTCACTGGCTGGAGGGAAGGAAAATCCTCTTTTTCCCATTTCCTTGGAGAAATGTGTATTTATTCCATGGGTAGCTTGTACCATGGTGCTGTGGTTTGCCAGAGAGTGGAGATCCCTGGGATCCTCTTGTTCTGTGGGATTGTCCAGCTGGGCTCTGCCCCTGGACCTGCTTCAAGAGGGGGCAGCTGACCCTGCCAGGGGCTACAGCCTTTATCTCCCACTCAGGAAACAGCAGCTCTCAGATATCCTGAGCCACAGCATTCCTCAGAAGGAAATATCTGCTTGTTCAGACTGCATTTGAAGCAGGGAATTATCTAAGCCAAATCTTACCTGAAGAAAACAGCCTGTGCCCACTGGAGGCATCGTCTGGCTGCATCCCCCCACAGCAGCATCTCTCTTTCCCCCCCAGAGGATTATAAAATTCATCTTTCTGACCTCTCTTATCGACAGGGTTTCATCACACTTAGTTTTAATTTCTCCGTGTTGAACTCACCAGTTCCTGGGGTGAGAGAGGTGGGGTGAGAGTCCCTCCAGAGCTCTTCAGAGCTGAAATGCACCGAGAAGGTCAGGAAGGAGCTGGTTTTGCATTGTTTTGTTTCTCTGCAAAGCACAAAGGCCTCTGGGCTGCTCAGTCCTTTCTTTTGGATTGCTATTTTGCTTTGAAACATCCAAAGTGTAGAACTGGCCTGGCTGGGCATAACCACAGGAAGAATTTCATAGGAAGATCAAAGAAATAAAGGTTACAATTGTACTTTCAGCAAGTATTTCACTGCAAATGAACAGTGTGAGGGAGAGTCCAGGCATGAAAGAAGCGTGAGCATCACTGCCCTTGTCCATGTCTGAGTCTTCATTACAAATGGGAATATTCATTCTTTTTCATTGCTGGGCACATTTTAGCAATTTGTAGATGATGTGCCACAGAGATTAATTTTACTCTGAAATGGTTGTGAAAACATAAAACCTTCCCAAAATAATAGCTAAAATTAAGTACAGCTGAGGTGATGAGAGGGAGCCAAAGCTTCCCATGGCCCAGAGGCTCAGCTGATCCCTGGATTTGCAGCTCAGGAATGTCAGGCTGCTCCCTGCCAGGGAGTGTGTGTCTGCCTGGTGCTCAGGTGAGTCCCAGTGGTGTCAGAAGAGTTTGGGACAGATGTGGGAGATAGTGCAGGGCTCATCAGTGCAGGAACAAGGTGCTGGAACTGGTCACCTCACTTTCAGCTCCAAAAACAGATGAGGTGATGTTACAGGATAAAAGTACTAAATGAAACAAGCAGCAAAACAGGGAGATTAGCAGAGAAGTTTTGAGGGAATGAATGCCAGGGCTTTAAAGCAGGAATTGTCTCTGATTCTCAGCACCAAATCTGTGACAAAGATGTCATCCATGACTGAACTACTGCAGCTGTGGATTCAGAACCTGCTGGATTTTACAGGGTCCTTTCTTCTCATGAAAACTTGCCCAAGAATTTGCTTCAGAGCCTCAGTGGGATGGGGGTAAACCAGATTAAGGGGTGGGCTCGAGACAGCTCGGGGCTTGCCTTGTGTTTCAGTGGGTTGGAACTCTAATTTTCTTCAGACATCTGGGCTAGATTATTACTTTCTCAAGTCTCTCGTTGCAAACCGTCTTAAAGGAGTGGCTGTCAGGATAAATCATCGCTGCCTCCTCCTCTGTCACGCCTGGAGAGCTGTCAGAGCAGCATGAACAACGAGATTTCCCTGGGCTCTGGGGAAATTCACACCTTTCTGCAAGAGGATCTTCCCTTTCTCTAAAGTGATTTACTCCTGTGACGTTTCTGGGCAAAGAAATCCTTCTTCACCTTGGCCTTGTCGTGGTTTGAGGTGTGGGATGTGTTTGTCTGAGAGATCACTGTCCCTGCAGTGCCTTTGCCTGCTTTAGGCACTTCTTTAGGCATGCACACACTTATTAGATTCTGTGCAGTGCTTTTCATTCCCACAGCCTCTCAAATATGGCTCTAAACCAAACTGGAGCTGTATTTTGCATGGATATATTTTGCTAGTATTCTGTAACTGGGATAGAAGGAGATGAGATCTGACCATAGGATTTTTTTTTTCCCCGGGAAACAAATGATACCATTTTTATAGAGTTTATAAATGAGTTCACACCCTCTGGAATATATCAGTACAATTCCTACGGAGAAATTGTTCTCAGCACCATTCTTACAGTAGTTTTACGTGGTTTTTAAAGATTCTATTGGAAAACTGGGAGCGAGTTTGCAATTCCAGCAGTTCAAACACAAGCAAGGGTATTCTGATGGTGTCCTCCTGCATGTGCTAATCCCTGGTTGCTCTAAGGAATACTTTGAGTTGGGACCTTACTGTTAATGAACAGCTTGCTTTCCATTCCTGCAGCCCAGGCTTCTGTCAGTCCTCTGGCTCAGTGGATGAAAGAAGCCCCAGCTCTGGAGATCAACTGCAGTGTTTTTTATTTATATTTTCAGAGACTGCATCATGCTCTGCTGCTTGAACAGTGGCACAAGCTTTGTTGCTGGTTTTGCTATCTTTTCAGTTCTTGGATTTATGGCTTATGAGCAAGGCGTGCCCATTGCAGAAGTTGCAGAATCGGGTAAGTTCCAAAAGCAGATTTCTGAGTTGATAAAAAATGCCCCAGAGGTTGTGGTCAGAGCTCTTGGTCTGTGCCATGGCCTGTGGATGAGATGACTCAATGGAATGACCGCTGCAGGAAGAGTTCTGAACTATTTTTGTGGCCGTACATTTGTGTGTGAGAAGCATGAATGTTGCTGTGCATAGAACCAAATTCATAAAGTCGAGGAGCCCCTGCTGCACAAACTTACTCCAGCTGAGCACCCAGAATGTTGTTTGGCAGAGATAAACTCAGTTGTGAGTGTTAATCCTCAGCTGCATTCCATCTTCTTTCAATGAGACAGGCTGAAATCCACAGATATCTGTTCCTTCTGGAAAAAATAAAAAAGAAAAAAAAGGATATTAAAGAAAAAAACCAGCAGCTGTTAAAATGAGAAAGCAGACAGGCACACAGGCCCAGATTTATGAAAAATTAACCATCCACAACCACCATTGGAGCTGGGCAGCCAGTGGAGGTTACTCCACACCTCTGTGGCTGTGACATCCTCAAGCAGAAGAAAAAGAACAGGAGGCTGCCCAGAAAAAAAACCCAAAGTAATGCTGAGCTGTTGAGGAGGAGGAATGACTCTCATGGAGTTAGTCCAGGAAAACTGCAAAATGAGCAGAGCTCCACTGATACTCTCCTGGAAAATATTTATCTTTTCCTAAAGCCCTCAATACAACTGGCTTACACTTAATTATAGGAGGTTGTAAATGCTGCTTTCAGTGAAGAAGCAGCAGTGTGTGACAGGTCTTGACTGAAGTTATTGCAGCAGGAGCACAGAGTTCTCCTCTATGGGCTGGGAGAGGGCCTTTGTACCTCTGCTTTGAAAGCTGGCTGGCTTCATAAAAAACAGGCATAGATAAATTAAAACAGAAAAACATGAGCAAGGTGAGCAGGTATCGTAGCAGATCTGAGAAGTTGTCAGTGCTGTTACAAAAATGTTCTATTTTGAAGATTTCTCTAAATATGTAGCCAATGAATTGATGTCACACACCAGCAGCAGCACCCAAAGACACAGAGCAGGATGGGAAACAAGCACCCAAAAACACAGAGCAGGATGGGAAACAAGCACCCAAAAACACAGAGCAGGATGGGAACCAACATTTGCCTTGCACCAAGTTAGGAAAAAAAACTAAAAATGCCAGGATATGTTCCTAAGTTATATAAGGCAATCTCAGGACCACAGGCTATGATTTATTCAGGGATGCTCGTAGCACATCCACACAAAAAAAGGGGAGCATAGAACACTGGGATGTCTGAACAGAGGCTGGGCATCTTTTGGCCAGGGTGCAGGCAGAGCTGTGCCAAGCAAGCCTCCATTTCTGATAAGCCTCACCACCAGCTGTTAGACTGTGAGAGATGCAGAGTTTGTCAAGGTTTTCAGTCTTGGGTTTAGCTCCTCTCGTCTGCCATGAAGGAAGAATCAGGGTGTGGTGGGCTGACCCTCAGCAGCAGCTCAGCATCCACGCTGCTGTTCATCCACTCAGCTGCCCCAGTGGGGTGGGGAAGGGAACACAAAAGTGACAAAATAGGTGTGTCCAGCTAAAAGAGTTGGATGAGTGATGCTGAGTGAGCCCTGCTCAGCCAGAGCCACACTTTTGGTGTCAGCAGTGCTGTTCTCCCACAGCTCAGGCTGCTCTGCAGGAGCTGAACCCCATCTCAAACTCCCCCACAAGTGTAAACTTTGCATTTCTTTATTCCTTTTCAGGACCAGGACTTGCATTCATTGCTTACCCTAAAGCTGTCACCATGATGCCTCTGTCTCCTCTGTGGGCAGCTCTGTTCTTCATGATGCTCATTTTCCTGGGCCTGGACAGTCAGGTATGAAACAAACCCCATTTCAGTGCTTTGGCAGCCTCCCCAGCCCGTGGAAATCACACCTAAACAGCACCACACTGCTGAAAGACTGAACCCTAGCTTAATTCTTTGCTTGAGAGCTTCCACTCAAGTCCCTATTTTAAATCTCAGTTGTGATGCTGGAGATTCCTCCACGACTCACTGTAAAAGCTGGTTCAGCCTGACTCCAGCTTTCATTATTAACATGGAAATCAGTCTGAACTTCAACAGGGCTGATTAAAATTCACAGTTCAGTGAAATACCAGTGTGTCTTTGCCCATTTTTAAAGCACTTTGCAGTGGATTTTGAAGCTGAATATCAGATAGTGACAATGTAATTTTCTATGGTGTATTTTTACTGCAAGATACCATAGCAAGGAACGTGTAGTCATATTCTGCAGCAAAGGGGCAGCAGAGAAGTCGTTGTCCCTGTGTGACTGTAAAAATTGCAAAGGCTGCTTGAAGAAAAACTTGAAGTGGCTGAGATTTTTAACATGCAGCTCAACCCTTGACATGACTGGGTTCAGAAAGTTTGTGATTCTAAAGCTCAGCAGTGCTCGTTCTGCATGACATTTCCAATCATTAAACTTAATGGTTTAATAACTGCTCTTTTTAGTGATGTAAGAGGTCTTTAAAAGTTTTGTTTGCCTGTTTAAGTGAGCAATTTCTGAATTCTGCTCTTGACTATTCCAATGTCTATTTTGAGGCATTAATTTTGGGGCCTGTTTTAGAAACCTTGCTCCAGAGCCCTGAGTCAGAAGCTCAGGCCTCTTGCTTTTTGCTGATGTTTAAAGACCCTGAACATGTTCCTGCCCTCCTTCCTCAGAGATACGTGGCCTGGGCACTCAACAGCTCTGGGGAACTTCTCTCTTCTGGTAAATGGAGAGAACTTCCCCCAAACCCTGCTGCTCCTTTAGCAGTTTGGAAGGTGCATGGCAAAAGTGCTTGGAGTGGCGCGATGCCATGAAGGGTTTGTACATTATTTAATTCCCATTGAAGCCACATTTGAAAGATTCAGTTTTCATTTGATCCACCTGCTACAGGGCAAATGCGCTCTGAGATAATATTAGAGAATCCAACTGTTTGAATTTGGTGGAAATCCATAACTTTGGACTTTTTCATTCTAAAATGTTGCTCTCAGTTTGAGCTTCTGCTTATGGAGCGTCCCCAGGGATCATCCGCTCTCTCTGATGAAAACACAGGAGGATATTTGAGGTGTTTGGTGGCAAATCCCAATCCCAGCAGCAGAGGGGACACAGCTTTCATTGGTGTTTGCTGTCCTTTGTTGCAGTTTGTGTGTGTGGAAAGCATCGTGACAGCTGTGGTGGATATGTACCCCAAGGTGTTCCGCAGGGGCTACAGGAGGGAGCTGCTCATCCTCGGCCTCTCCATCGTGTCCTACTTCCTCGGCCTCATCATGCTGACTGAGGTGAGAGCTGCCTTGTGCAGAGGAAGAGAACTGGGTTTGTGTTTATAATCACAGGAGATAAAGCACGAGAATCTTTGCCCCAGACAAATCCCCCCATCAGGAATGTGACAACGAAATACTTGAGAGCCTGTTCTCGGCTCCTGTGTAAGATCCAAAATGGGGAAAGTGTCCTTGTTTTATCAGCTGAGCTCAGGAAATGTTTTAATGAGAAATACACAGCACAGCCAAGGAAATTGCATCTGCTCTGCACCAGCCAACCTCACACACCGACCATGGTTTCTGCTTGCTTACCATGGGCAGGAACAACCACATTCTGGATGGAAAGAACAGTAAAGAAGATGAAGTAAAGTGAAAAGAGAAAATTAAAACATCTTTGGTTTCTATATCACCGGACAATGTCAATCAGTGCAGCCAATCTCTGAGCAGAAGTTTTTTCCCAAACAAAGCATTTTGGGATATTCTAACCCAAAAATTCCCAGGGTGTCAGTCCATCCATCCCATGGACGCTGGGATGAGCTGGGCTGGTCAGAGCTTGGTGCTGATAACACCAAGGCTGAGGGTTCCATCCCCAGGTGGGCCATTCACTGAAGAGCTGGGCTCCATGATCTTTGTGGGTCCCTTCCAACTCGGAATAATCTGGAACTTGGAACATTGATATTTTTAGTTTGCACCAATCAAATCTCCCTCTCTGGCAAGAGATACAATTCTCTGTGTGAAGTAATGCATTGAACAGAAGCTTTATATTCTTATATACTTTATATCTACCTGGAATCATTCTTACTCTCAGTGAAATAAATCACCTTTGCTATGTGAAATGGGAAATCTTGGAATAACTCCTCACAGTGCACGTTTTGGGCAGAGCACTGAGGGATATTATCAAGACATACAGGCTAAAAGAAATACAAACATGAAGAGTGAAGGGGATGCAAGTTCTCCAGACGGCAGGAGGATCCTTGCAGGAGTTTTGTTGTCCTTACCTTGTGCTGTCTTAGTTGGTTGATTTCTAAATTTGCATTTCACTCAGGTGTTTGCTGAGCTTCACCATGATGACTCTGCACTAGAAATTTAGTTTTCTTCCTATTTTTAGGATTCTCTTCCATCTGCAGAAAGTTGTCTGAGATGTAATGGATCACATGAGCTCCCCAAAAAACATTAAATTCCAACTGAGGAGCTCATCTCAAGCCCCTCTTTCCTTCCTTAGGATTCCTTTCCACTGAAATGCTCTCTTGTGAACTCCTCCTCCTCATTATTTCAATATTAAATACAGATGTGATAATTAAATATCTCGCATAAAAAGTAGTGTAATATTATCCATATCATTTTAATTATTTAAACCATAATATATTTTATATCCATCATATCATAACCATTATGTGTAATATATAATAACCATTATATATACCATATAATAACCATTTTATATAATATAATGATTGGATGATTCTTATTTCTTTTTCTTTGTGACAGATAATAAAGACTTGTTTCAGTCAAGTGGTTTAAAGGCTGTGAGCTGCACTCACACTTTTTAGGTTGCTTTACTCATTTTACAGTCCCTACACTAACAGAGAGGGATTTTGGTAGCTACAGATTTTACCTTCTTTCCCTACATTTTAACTGATTATTTTGCATATGAATAGCACAGAACCAGGGTCTGGAGGTCAGAAGCACACGGGAATATCTACAGCTTCATGTGATAACAAATGGAGGTAAAAGCAGGGAGGTGGGAGAGAATTTCCAAAAAAAAATCAAATTTACTTCTCTCCACTCCAGATTTACCACCCTAAAGCAAATTCAGAGTTAAAAACCCCGAGAAATGAATATTCTTTGTTCAAGAAGGAACCAACTTGAGTAGGAAGCTTGCCAGGGAGCCAACAGCTTGACTGTGTAATTAAAACAGATTTGCTATGAAATATTCCTGCCGGTGCCAACGCAATGTTTGTTTCCCTTTGCTGTTTTTCCCTTCCAGGGTGGGATGTATGTCTTTCAGCTCTTTGACTCCTATGCAGCCAGTGGGATGTGCCTGCTCTTTGTTGCCATATTCGAGTGTGTCTGCATAGGCTGGGTGTACGGTGAGTGCCTGGAAATTGCTCTGGTCTTCTTAGCAAAGGTTTCTCTTTGCATAAAAGCAAAGTGAGGACCTTGTACCCTTATGGAATGGGGCCCTCCACGTTCCCATTCCCCCAGGAAATCAGGAATGCCTTTTTCTCCTCAAAGATGCACTCTCTGGGTAATTTCACTTTGTAAAGCAAAGTAGGAGCTGCAGATCGCATGTGCCCAGCTACCCTTGGGTTCACACATGAGCTCGTAACATCTAAATATATTTATATATAAAATATATACTCTTTAACTGGGATTGTTTACAAGCTGATTCCACAACAAAAAGAATAAATGAACCAGGCAGAATATATTGGGTTTCTACATGCTTTGAAGGAAAGCAAAACTAAAGGCGTGGAGGAAAGTGGAGAGCAGGACTAAATGAAATGTTAATATTTTAGTGACAGCTTGTGCTACTCTAATCAAATCTCCCTCTCTGATAAGAGATATGATGATCTGTATGAAATAAATGCAGTTGAACAGGAGTTTTATAGCACCAGAAGTTTTTATAGCAGCAGGAATTTTAAATCAACCCCTGCCACAAGCGTGGGGCAGATGGCAGGGAGGAGTTTACCAGGGAAAGAGGCAGCAGCTTCAGCCTTCCCAGATTTGTGCTTTCCTCTCGCTGCTTTCAATCCTGAGCTGGCCAACCCCTTCCACGTGCACTCTACATCTGCTTTTCCTTTGTGTTTTGGGCAGGCAGCAATCGCTTTTATGATAACATTGAAGACATGATTGGCTACAAACCCGTGTCGTTGATTAAATGGTGCTGGATGGTCCTAACTCCAGGTATTTGTGCAGTAAGTACAGAACGTCCAAATAACTTGTTTTAGATAGAAAGAGGGGTTTCTGTACATGCTTTTAATAATTTTGCTGCTGCTAACAGTTGAGAGAAATGCCTATTGATTCGTAGCACATATTTTAAATAAAAAGCACTTTGTAGGGTCTGTAAAAGTTGTTAAGTATTCTGTGAAAAACCTCAGTATGTACAATCAGAGGAAAAAATAATGTCAGGGCCCTAAATGAATATTTTCCAGAACAAGAGAGATGCTTTTCCCTGTAGTTAGTACACCTTGTGTGCCAACACACAGCTTGAGCTCCTCCAGACTTGTGCTGGATCCTTTCTCCTCTCTCTTTGGAGGAGTGGACATTTTTACTTTTAAAAGCAGTAGGAGAGGCCAAAAGCCCATCCCACAGGCAGGAAGGAGGGGAAGGAAGCTGGTGCCAGCTCTGGACATCTGTGGCAGTGTCACAGGAGGGAGAAAGTTCCAAAAGCAGCGTGATCTGACTGCTCTTAAAACTGAGGATTAGACGCTCCCGGCCCTTCCAGCTGTGTCATGCTCAAATGAGGGCAACTGCAAACCACAGGAGCTGGGGCATCTGGACGTCCAGGTTTCTTTGAACTCTCATTTGCAAACTTAGGAACATTTCTGACTCATTTGCACCAGATCTGAAATGACTTTTATGCCGTTTTCTCTTGTATGCTCGTTTCAGCACTTTGGAGAAAATGACACGGTAGCTTTTCTCTGTTTCATACACTGAAATGGTCCAAGCTGCTCGATTAGAAATTTAGACAGATTTTTTTAGGGCTTTTGGCAGGATGAAAGCATTGGCCTGCAAAACTGCAGATACAGTGGATTAAGGCAACTTCAAAAATTTTGGTTTTTCTGTTTCATTGTGACAGGTTGGAGAGAACCCAGCTCGTGTTACTTATTCACAGCTGGTTCACTGTAGCAAAACTTAATCTTTCCTGCCCAGGTGCTGTTTGCCATCAAAGTGCAGGGTTTATTGTCATCCAGAGGTAAATAGGATTAAACCTGAAACGTAGTTCATTTCTGCAGGAGCCTCTGAGATGTGTTATTTAAGCTGTAAAGAGAAGAGGATGTTGCTGGTGGGTTTTTTTCTCTGAGCAAAGATCTTCCCTCTGCTTTCCCTCCTCAGGGAGCCTGGCCTGGCCTAAACACTAAGTCAGGTCCTTGTAACAAGGGCAGGGTCTGCTCAAATCTGATAATACCTGTGGTAATATCTCTGCTTGTTTCAGGGAATCTTCATCTTCTTCCTGGTGAAATACAAGCCCCTGAAATACAACAATGTGTACATCTACCCCGACTGGGGCTATGGCATAGGGTGGATGATGGCCCTCTCCTCCATGGTCTGCATCCCGCTGTGGATCTGCATCAAGCTCTGGAAGACAGAAGGCACCTTCATGGAGGTGAGAGGGATTTGCAGATCAGTGATGCTGGAAAAAGAGCTGGGAAGGGAGTGGGAGTCCTCACCTGCACCCTTTAATCACAACAGCAGCGCCACATCCCTGTTCCCCGGGTTAGGGCTCTCTGTCGCTGCTGGAAATCCAGAGTTCTGAACTTTCTCTGGTTTATTCTGAATTCCTGTTGGGTTTTTTTGCCTCCAGTGATTTAAGCCTGGAGTAAACTAAGCAAAGCTATTGATTTAAGGTGCTCTGTCCCAGCTCAATTTGTAGCTTAAAATGTCTGTAACATCCCCTAAATCCCACAAGGTTTGTACCAGCCATTCCCTCAGGTCAGCTGCCTCTTACCATGCTTTTGGTAACCAATGTTTGTGCTGCCAGGATTTTCTCCAGGAGTTGGGTTGCCCATATTCTTGTTTTCTGGACAGTTTTCCTGATTTCAGCTCTCTAAATGAGAAACACAGACAGATAAAGAGTTTCAGTGGAATTTTCTGACGTTTGGTGTCAGGTTAGCTTGGGTCTAGGCTGAGGTTATTATCAAATTTAAGCTTGGGAGGTTGCTCATTTCTGTGGGAGCTCTGAAGAAAGGCAGTGAAGGAAGCAATAATGGAAGAAACAAAACCACAAACCTTATTCAGCCTTTTGGGATTTCTCATACTTCAGAAAAGCCTTGTTTTGTCCATATTTCAAAGACTCCATTCAGCTGATTAAACAGCCTGGAGAATACCGAGTAAATCCTTAGTGGATGTATAAACTAAAAGTGAATTTTCCATGATACATTTTTCTTAGGGTGTCAAAAAAAGGAAGTCTGCACAAATCTAAACACGAAATCTTTCCTCAATGCTCCAGCCTCACCTGTCCCTGCAGCTGAGCAGACTTTGCTGGAGCTGCAGCACTGCAGACAGGTCATTATCTTTTCCCTGCAAGGACGACAAGAGGATTGTTTTAATCACAGCTAGGAGCTTCTCAGGGAGCCAACGTCCTGCTGTGAGCAGCAGCCTTGCCGTGGATGTCATTGCTAGAAAAGAGAAAGCTCTCAGCTGAACGTGTATATTTTTCTTTATCACAGCTCCATACACCTTGGCTGTCTCTGGTTTATTTACTTTTTCCAGTGGACGTCTGACATGTTCTGTGCCTTAATTATTTTCTTTCCCTTGATGGGGGAAATTTTAATACCTTTTGCCAGGTGCCATGAAGAATAGGACCTTCAGTCTTCTTAGCTTGTAGATCGTTGTTTATTAAGTCTTATCAGAGAAGTATGACCGCTAGCATAGAACAGTACAGAGCAAACAATGCCAAGAATGGCTGCCTTAATCTTGATTACAAGCTCTTTTAAAGGTAAATTATCCAATTAAAACTTAAAACGAAAGATATTTACTTTGTTCTACCAATGTTCAATAATTCACCCTGTCATGTTGACAGGAACCACGGAATTTTTCATCCAATCATTCCAAACTACCTTTTTACTGCATGATATGGAGAAGAAGAAGAAGGTCTAAAAGCCTCTATTATCCTCCATTTTTGAAGTTTTTTGCTTTTATCTATTTACTATATTAACTAACCTAAAAAGTCTAGATTTTTCACCGTGCAACAACCTTACACAATATCTCATCACCCAGTTTACACCCACGCAGATTCTAACTCCTCTTTGAGGGTATACAATTTTCTCCACGGTCAAAGGTCAGAAATGTTGGCGTACAGGGGGGTTTTATTCTTTAAAACAGGCAGAGCGATATTCTCTGCATTCTGGACTCCAACAGACATCCATTGATGATAAAAGGAGAAACAAAATGTCCCCACAGAACAGGCACGGTGCCGGGTGCCTTCATGGAAGGAGATGACTAAATCAGCATGAAAATTCACTTTGGTTTTAGCTTTGCCTTCTTTGGTCTGATGGGATTTATCCAGAATTGTGTGGCCTGAAGGTCTGAGGATGTGCCCACAGCAGCGAAGTGAGAAGCAGACATGAAAGAGAAAAGCCTTTTATAATCAACCTGTTAATGAGAGGTGTGGCCAAGAAAAGCATAATGATTTTCTGTGACCTAGAAAAACATAATGATTTCCAATTTCTCCAATTTTCTAGAAATTCAGGAAGTTGATTACACCTAGCTCAGACCTGAAAATGCGGGGCAAGCTGGGAGGAGGAGCCTACATTGCAGCAATAAATGACTGCGATGCCAAACTGAAAGGAGATGGCACCATTTCCACCATCACAGAAAAGGAGACACATTTCTGAAAGAACTTTTTTTTGGTTGTTTTATTTTATTTTTTTTTGTATAAAGAAATAAATAAATTCACTTAATTATAGAGGCTGGCTTGTTTTGCACAGAATTTTATTAACCAGTTAATTTTAAAGTGAAAATTGTATACTTGTTTAAAAAGTGATTTTTTTAAATTACTCTATATGTAATGATTCTGTAAAAGAAAAAGAATTAGCATTATATGGTCTGTTAGTGATGACTTCTTGTAATATGGTGATTCCAGTCAATGGTTTTTTTTTTTTTTAGACTTTAGAGGGACCTGTATAATGTGCTGTAAAACTTTTCTACTTTGATTTGTGGCAGGTGTAACGTTGTATAGATCTCCTAACCTGTAAGCATTTCAGACCATTTCAGCTGTCCATGTGTGTATATAAAGGGGACCAGCCTGTCCTGTGGTTTGCTTGGGAAGAAATCTCCTTTCAGGGCGAGTTTGGTGACGCCGACGGCGCCTCAGCTGCTCCCACCTCCTTCCCTCCACCCTCCACCGGCTTCAACAGGGCTGAAACTGTGGAATGGGCCCGTCCTGAGCCACTGTTTTCCCGGAGATTGGACAGAGACTGGTTCTGAAGGGCTCTGAATTTTGCTGCTGTGAGTTCCTGGTCTCTGAGAGGATGTGCTCCTCAGGAGACCTCCCGGACCTTTCCGTTTTCCTCCGTGGGTGGCTGCTCCTGCATTTTGGCTGGCACTTCCCAGCCCCTGGAGTGACCCCTGCTTGTCTGTGCTCCTACAACAGGAGGTCAAGGTTGTTCCGTAGAGCTGGAGATGTTCTGAGGGGAAAAGAGCGGGTTTGGGGTTCTTTCTGTCTGTACAACAACTCACTCCCCTCCAAAGGAATCCAGGATCCCGCAGTGCCAATGTGTAGCACTACACAGCTCCTCTGCTGGCACAGCGTGGGGTTTTGGGGTGTCCTGTGCAGGGCCAGGAGTTGGACTGGATGATCCTCGTGGGTCATTTCCAACTCAGGGCGTTCTGATTCTTCTTCAAGGTCCTTTCCAGGTCCCCTCAGAGCAGGCGCTGCTTCCTCCGCCCTGGATGGGCTCGAGGCTTGCACTGAAGGCAGAGCAGGAATTTCTTTAGCAGAAGGTTGGAGCAATGGTCCTTTATCCCTGCGGGAGTGGCAGGAGGTCATTTCTGTGTGGTGCAGGGGGAGGGATTCAGACAGGGATGGTGTGACCCCTCGGTGTCACACAGGGAGCAGCGCTGGGTTTGTCACGTCAGGCCTTGGTCTGGACTGACTGCCCGGGTTTAAAGCTGATTTTGTACGTGAATCCAGCTGCTGGATGGTTGTTCCAGGAGGTGTGCAGATGGCCCGGTACCAAAACCCCTAAACTCTGTCTTAGGATGTGGGGTTTTTTTACCTGATAATATTCCGAACACTGTTATTTGTTCTGGACAATGTTTCTTGGCCTGTTTCTGTTATTTGATGGTTGTGTGAGAAACCTGAGGAGGAACAGCATCCTACACTGCACAGGATTTGAGGGGAGAGACAAGAGACAGCCCAGAAGAAATGCCATAAAACCTGCTGCCTTCTCTGCAACTCCAACCCACCGAAGCTCAGACACCAGCACCTGGAGTTGTTTGGAACAGAAGTGGCTCCTGGCCTTCTCTAGAGGAAATATTTCCCTAGAAATCACTAAATATATCTTAATATTGGCTAGAACTGTACCTGCAGCCAGCATTTCTCTGAGCTCTTGCTGTTACTTCTTTAAAAAAAGCATTTTCATGGAGCTGCTTTGTCTCAAGTCACTTCATTAAATCTACTAGAGCCATTTCATTTTTACTTTATCTTATTTGTAGGGGATTACTTTGTGTGTGGCAAGGTAGAAGCCCAACAAAGGACTTCAAATCCTGTAAGTCCCGTTTGCATGTCTCCGCTGTGAGGTGCTTGGGGCAGGACATTTGGAAGGAACCTGGATTTGGGAAGGCACAGAACCATCATTTTGTGCCTGCTGGGCCTCCCTCAAAGGCAGCCAAAACTCAGTCCTGTGGGAAAACTATACTGGGAGAGAATTGCCCCCAGGATTGAAACCACAGATTGATTTATATACAGTGAAGAAACTGAATTGAAATTGACACTCCAAAATCGAGGAATTTACCGTTTTGGAAGTCCCAGTGGGTCAGAAAAGTCTGCGGCCCAGTGTCCCTTCCTGGGCTTTCTCTCCACCCCCCAGGCTGCAGAACCAGGGCCCCAAAGCCACCTGTGGGCCTTGGGGTGGGTTACGGTCCCTCCCAGGCAGAATGTGAAGATATTTTCTGATCAGTGAAGGGAGATGCACCTTTAGGTTGTGCTTGGCCTCGATTTCGGTGTCATTCCCTCCACAATCAGGATTCTAAGGAAGCACCAAGAGGTGCAGCCCCTGCTCCCGGGGCCAGCCGTGGGCACAGGCCCAGGCAGCCCTTGGCCTCGGGATAAACGCTGCTCTAGGGGAAAAACTTGGGCCCTGGGGCTTGTCCGAGTCCTTTGGAATTCTGTCTTCATCCATCCCTCTCCAGGAAGGCTGTGCTGTGTCTGGGAGCTGCTTCCTTGTGCTGCTATGAACATTTCACCTGTGCTTTGTACCCCTGCAGGGCCTGGCGTGGTCTAAAGCATCCCCGGTGTTACTGATGTGCTGTGCTCTGTGTGCTCCTAATACCTGACTTGTTTAACACTTTACTGGTTTTTAAAAACATTTTTTTGGTTTTTTTTTTTTTTTTTTTCTTTTTGTGGGGTGGGAAGCGGGAGGGTAAATTTCCTAATTGTGTTTGGTTGGGGGGTTTTTTTGAAACTTTATGAAGGGGAAATGTGAAAAACCCAACTCTGTGGTGAGGATTTTTTTATGCAGTAGCAACGAACCGCCCTTTTCTGAAATATTTGCAGTATTATTAAAAATAATACAATAAAAATGAACAGCCACTAAGGTCTATGTAACATTTTACACAAAGATTCTGTTTGGTTTTGGAGGGCACAAGATTTCGTCTACTTACTTTGTTCTCAAAAATTAAAGGAAATGGGCAAACGCCAAGCTTTGTATTTTAGTTTATATCAATGTATTTACATGACACTCCCCGTATGAATTAAATAATCACGGCTACCCTGGGAGAGCAGACAAATGTCCCTTGATTTGACCTGGGGAACTGAGAAACAAGAGGAGGTTTAGCAACTTCTTTGAGGTCATGCAGCAAATCTGTGGCTGAGAGAAGCTCCCTGGTGTCACAGCTTCATGTCACTGCTATTAAATATGAATGTCTCTATCAAGTATGGATATAAATAAATATAGATCAAATATAAAGCATAAATATAAATAATATAATTATAAATAGTATAAATAAATATAACTAGAAGAATAAATAGAAATATATATAAATAGAAAGAAAAGTGCAGACCAGCCACCAGTCTCCTGCTGTTGCCCCTTCCCTCACACTCGTGGCTGGTTTTGCTGGGGCCCCTTTGTGTCGCTGGCAGAGTCAGAGCCATGCAGGGAGTGACTTCAGGAACTGCTGGGGATGAAAGCCCAGCCTAACCCAAGCTCCCAGTGCCTCCAGCTGCCTGCCCAGATGGATGCTGGTGCTGGAGGGAGATGCCACAGGAGGGGAATTGCATCTTCCAGCTGCTGATTGAAATAACCTCCCAGCCACGGCCTCGCTCCCAGCCAGTGCTCTGTCCCCATGATGATCTTTTGTGCTCTGATTTGATGCTTTTATGCTCTTCTGGGTGCCTGGAGTGTTCAGCTCTGAGGCCTCCAGCATAAGAAGGATGTGGAGCTGTTGGAACAAATCCAAAGGAGGCCACAAAAGTGATGAAAGGGCTGGAGCCCCTCTGCTCTGGAGCCAGGCTGGGAAAGCTGGGGGGGCTCACCTGGAGAAGGCTCTGGGGAGAGCTCAGAGCTCCTTAAAGGGTCTAAGGGGGCTCCAGGAGAGCTGGAGAGGGACTGGGGACAAGGGATGGAGGGACAGGACACAGGGAATGGCTTCCCACTGCCAGAGGGCAGGGATGGATGGGATATTGGGAAGGAATTGTTCCCTGGGAGGGTGGGGAGCCCTGGCACAGGGTGCCCAGAGAAGCTGTGGCTGCCCCTGGATCCCTGGCAGTGCCCAAGGCCAGGCTGGACAGGGCTTGGAGCACCCTGGGATAGTGGAAGGTGTCCCTGCCCATGGCAGGGAGTGGAACTGGGTGAGCTTTAAGGTTTCTCCCAACCCAAATTTTTCTGTGATCCTTTCTTCTGTCTCTGGCCTGTGTACAGGGAGAAATTCTTGCTTTAATACCCAACACACTCATGAAAAATTCTGCTCTTGCACCTTGAGGCACCCCATTATACAGCAGCCTGCAGCTGAGGAAATGAAGTCCTTCTCTTAAAGGCTCTTTCTCATCTTGACTGCCCAAGCCTGGCTCTAATAGGGAAAACTGCTATGGATTTTGACAAAGCCTTTCCACTCCTCTCTGGCTGTGCCCCTCCTGGGTGCCTCTGTGCTGTTTTACTCTGTGTCAGAAGCCACAGCCAGGGCCCTGTTTCTCCCAAGATGTTGCTGTGGCTCCTTCCACATTGGGATGAACTCCATGGCTTTTAAAATTAGGGAATCCTTGTGGTATTCCATAAAGATAATCAAGAATTCCCTGCTAGCAGTGGTTAATGCCAAGATATTGGGGTGTGCTTTCTGTAAAGCCAGCCCCTCAGTCCCCTCTCCATTCCCAGCACTCTGGAAGAGGCACAGCAGCTTTTCTTCAGTATTGCTGTAAAGCATCTTCTGAGGAGCACGGAGAGGCCGGGCTGACAGCAGCCCCGTCCTTACCCCGGCCTCACGGATGAATGAATCATCCCTCCCCTCTCCCCAGAGGGCTGGAAGCTGTCTGCACGAAGGCATGCCGTGCTCAAAAGAGCAAACAGCAGCTATTCAGGCAGACACCTCCAGGGCCAGGGCTAAGTTTGGCAGCAGCAGTGACGTGGGACTTGGCCGTGCTCTGCTCAGCACTGGTGGCAGAGCCCTGGCACCCACACACCCAGGGATGGATCCCAGCGGAGCAGGGAACAGGGGCACGGCCAAGCCATGGCCCCTCGTGCCTTCACAGGCAGCCAGAAGAGGCTTTCTGTGGGTTATTCTGGGGGTCAGGGCTGGGCTCGTGCTCGCAGCCCTCCGTGGGTCAGCACAGCCTGGCTGCGGCAGCAGGAGCTGAGCTGTGCCTGTCTGGAGACACCCAGCTCTCCTCCCAGCCTGCCCCCAAATCACCTTTGCAGAACAAATGTGCAAACTCCAACGGGAACCTGCTCGGGAGTTATTTTGGGCTTTATCAGCTTGCCTGCCTTTGGTGTTTAGGTTTTTTTTTTTTTCCCCAGTGAAATCAGCTTTGCTGAAATGCAGGCAAAAATCACAAGCCAAAGAATGCAGGACCAGGACAGAAAACAGAAATAAGAGCAGAATAGGCCATTAAGATAAACAGGAACAAGGAGCCTCTGTGTGCCGTTTGCAGGGATGAAAGCACGATGGGACACTTAAATCAGCTTTTGTTTTTTCCTGCTTATTTTTAGATATTATTTCCAGCAAAGCAGCCCAGGTGCTGCTTAAAAGTCTCTGCTTGTTTGCCAAGCTCTTTCCTGAGACTTCACAGGAAACCTTTTGGGTTGTTGAGGCACAGATTCCTCCTCCCCCCACCTCCTGTAGGTATCACTTTTGTCCTTCCACTCCCGTACACCTGAGCTTCCCCTTCAACACCTTCAGCTGCCGGTGCAGCCTCTGCCTCTGCAGCAGAAGGGGAAAGGGCTGGTGTTGGGGGGTGTTAGCTAATTGGATTAATTAAAAGAACTTGGCAGCACATGGTGACCATGATTGGGGAAGGACAGTGAAGTGATAAAGAGAGAAGGCAGAAAAAAGGTGGTTTTTTGGGAAGAAGCTGGAAAGAGGTGCTGTGGGACAGCTCTGGGTGAGTGCTGGAGCTCATGAATGGCTGTAGTCTCCTTTCCTTGAGCACACAGCAAGGAGGGGTAAGAGCTTTTTTCCTCGACTGGTTTTCTAGTGCTGTTACTTCTGGAGTTTGTGGGGTTTTTTCATGTGTTTCTTGGTTTTCCCAGAGGCCTTTGTGTGATCTGAACTGGCAAATTTTTTGCAGGTTTGTCCTCAATTATTCCCTGCCCTTACCAAGCTCAGTCTTCCCAAATTCCTGAATTATCCCCCCCACCCCTGCAGGTTCAGTTGTAAACCTGCCCTGTTTATTACAGTGCTGTTGCTAATTAAAAAAATCCTAATTACTTGGATGATTCAAGAAAAGTGGCTTAAAGTGGTTGGAATTAAAGGAATTTTTTCAGCAGATGTTTACAAACCCACGTGTGTTTTTGTTGGGAATGTAACAGATTGTCTGGGCTAATCCTCTTGTGCATCACTGGCCTGTTAGGTGTCCTTTGAGTTGGTGCACCAAGGCAAACACAAGTTTTTATCTATGCAGCTGAAGGAGTTTGAGTTACCTGTGTTTGTGTAGAGCTTGGGGGTTTTGTATGAAATCATCCAGTGCTGTTGGAAGCCATGTTGTTAGCTCGGTTTTGGGAAGGAATCTGCAGGCAGGACAGAGGGAAGAGGCAGCACTGGGGGCAGGAAATGTGGTTCTGCTTCTCTGGGTTCGTTCCTGAATCAATGTGGATATTTCATGGACTGACAGAACCGTCTGAGGAACCCTCAAACTCAGGGAGCTCTTTGCACACTGGAATTCTGCTTCCTGTAGCAGCCCCTGCTCTGCTTTTACATGCAATTATCTGAGAGAGATTATTTCTCCCTATCAAGAAGGAAATAGTGAGTGAAGCCTGACTTTAAAATCAGATTTGCCCCAGCTGAACCTTCCATTTCAGAACAGAAACTGGAGGCAGCATCTTGTGCTGCGTGCCCTGTGCTGTGCAGGGAGGCAGCAGCTCCCTGGGGAAGGTTTCTGTGCTGGTGTGGGTGAGTTGAGGTGCAGGGTAAGCTCAGCCTCGGGCTGCAGGTGCTCCAAAAGAACCTTTGAACAGAGTTTCCGTGGTGCTGTGGGGACACCTTTTGGTTAGAAGCAGCCTGAACCTGGGTTTGGATCCAAGCCCCACCTCACACCCGCTGCTCAGCCAGCTCTACCACCAGCTTTTCCTACATGGGCTTGCCCTGACCGTTCCAGGTGATGGGATTTGCAAATCCCTTCTGCAGCTGCACCTTTTTTGATGCAATTCTGAGGGTTTTTCTTCCAAAGCCTTGGTATCATTAGGTGGCAGCACATGCCAGCACAAAATCTGTTTGTCCCCAGAGCTGGAAGACAGAGGGTCAGGAGAGGTTTCCTTGGATCTGAATCAGCGTGCAAAGAATGCAGGGAGTCTTTACAAGAAGATATTTCATTATATCTTTGTCAAATATCCATAAAGCTTCATGCTGAAGCTGCCCCGAGTTGCCACTGAGACTGGTAGAGATGTTTGAATTATGGGGAATGATGTGTGGTGTGAGGGAAAATGATGACAAGACATCCTGTGGGAAAGGCCTCTCCCACAAATTTCATGTCTGGCTTTGTTGCTCAGCTCATGTGAACCTGGAAAAGCAAATTCAGACTTGACTTTTTTTTCTGGTCTTCACTTTATTCTTGCTCTGTCTGAACCCTGCCCAGTGTTTCTGAAGAACCTCTCAGAACATCCAGTCTGCACAACTAAAATGTCCCCACTGTCAGCCCGTCCTCGGCCCTGGCTCATTGAATATCTGGGAATCAGAGCATTAACAGTTGAAGCAAACCTTCTGTTTAATTAGAAGCAAGTGTAATTAACACCTGTAGATAATTTTGGATCCAGGTGTGAGGTGATGAGGTGCAGGTGAAAAGCAGCAGGGAAAGGAAAATGGGAGCAAAGTGCAGATTTTTATTTAATTGTGTGTGCTTGCAGTTAAGGCAAAGCCTTCCTTATCTTTATGCATTCTTTGTGAACAGACCTGAAAAGCAGCTGTGTGAGAGGAAAAAAGCACCTGAGATGGGCCAGGCCATGGCTAAAAGGAGGGAAGTGAGGAATAATTCACACTGAGGCTTCCACTGAGAGACCAGAACAGTTACTGGGAGGTTTCTCATTCAGGAGTTGTGCAGCTGGACCTCTGGTGGTCTGTCAAGGCCCTTCAGCTCTAATTTATGGCAATTCCTTGAAATCCCTAGCTTGGACCCTCAGGGTTTGCCCTGGGAGTTCTGTGATCCTGCAAAGGAGCTGCATTGCTGAGCTTCTGTCAATATCAGCCAAAATTCTTCTGCTTTCTCCAACCCCTTCTTTTCCACACCCTTGTTAATGCTTCCAAGCCTGCTCTTGGATTGGAGCCCTGAACATCCTCAAATAATCTGAGTTGTCTTGTCACCTCTGACTGGAGTATTTCTTTGTCAGACAGGAATAAATACGTATCTCTTACAATTTCCCATGGGAAGTTAATTGCTACAGCACAGCTCTGAGCAAAGAGCCTGATCTGCAATCCTGAGGTGGCCTTCCGTCCCTTACTACCAATAAACCATAAAAGCTGGTGACTATTTAAAGCCCCAAATTCCCCCTGCTTTTCTCCTGACAAGCTTGCATATCAGTTCTGACATGCAGACTGACAGCTTCATGGCATTTTGGAATGTTCCAACTGCACTGAGGATGTGGTACGATTTATTTCAGTGCCCTCGTTCCCAGAGCGGCCACTGACTCACAAGAAAAAGCTAAGAGCAATATTTGGCATTTGTTTCCTGAGCAGTACAATTTGCCTGGTTCATTAACCTTCTTTATGTAGATGTAAATTCTGAGTCTGACATGGCTATTTTTGGGGAGCATGTCAAAACCAGATTTGTCTGTCTGAGCAGCATTTGCTTCAGAAAAATGTTTGAAATTGCTTCAGCAATTTTGTCTTTTCGAGCAAATTTTGCATTGGATGTTACGCTGGTCTGTGATGCATTTTTGGACCTTTAGCACCGTTGAACTTGCAGAACAAAGAGTGTCTAAAGCACCAGCTGGGCGACTGTGTCCTGCACCTATTGGACCAGAAATATTTTCTTTTCTTGTGCAGCACAGCAGATTGATGGAGGCCGAGCCTAAATTCTGCTGTGACTTGTATCTGGATGTTCCAACAGCGCTGGCTTAGTGGCTGAGCTCAGTCTTAGGGGGAATTTCCAACCTAAATGATTCTGTGCTGGTTCTGCCATCCCTCAATACCTTTTCTATATCTTTCTCCCTGTCTTGCCAAGAACTGTGTGGGAAAGGAAGGAGGCAGAGAGGGAAATCCATTGGCCTCTTCTGCTCTTTCTGCCCAGGCTTTGTCTCACCCCTTGTTTGACCCCAGCTCTGCCTCCCCACTCCAGCTGCTCCTTCCTTGGAAAAGCTGGTGCTCAAAACACCAAATTTCCTCTGGCCTGGGGCTGACCCCTTCTCTCCTGCCCACAGCAGGAATTGCTCAGGAATTGTCCCCTCAGTGCCCTGCTGGCTCTGGGCAGCCCCAGCAGCTGCATCAGCCCCTGCTGGGGCACACGGATCCAGCCAGGATTGGTTCCACCTCAGTTTCCACCCTGACCTCAAAACTGGCCCCTTGCTCCCAGCCCAGGGCTCGTTTTGGTTTCTCTGGCTGCCTGGTGAAAATGCTTTTTGGAGGATTTAGAGACCAGGCTAGGAAGGAAGTACACCCCACAATCCTAGGAAGGTCAGGATCGGATTTAACACCTTCTCAGTGGGGAGCTCAGCTACAAACATCAGAAAATTGGCAAAATGTGAAACCTGAACGTGGGCTCCCCTCTGCCAGGCTCTAAACGGAGCCAGATCCTCCCTCTCTGTCCTTCTTGTGCTGGGCTTTGGAGCACCAGATTACACCGAGGAACTGGACTCAGGTGGGAGCGCATTCTCCACATCAATGTAAAATTTGTTTTAAAGAAAAATGTTTGCTGGACAGAGCTTGGTTCTGCCACCCTGCTTGAGCTGTGCTCTGCTGCTGGAATTGGCTGAGGGATTTGGCCTGTGTGTATAAGCTAAATGAAACAGTGAATTAATCTGGAACCTGAACATGCAGAAGCAGCAGGCAGCAGGACAGGTTATAATTTATATTGGAATGGCAAATCTTGTCCAAGTTGGTGCAAGGCCTCCTTTCTGGCCTGTGACAGCTGCCTCAGATTGGAGCCTTCCCTACTTTGTGTGTCCTGTGTGGACAAGTGTTTTTTATCCCCTTGTTGGTCTTTTTACCATTAAAGAATTAATTGCGGTGGGTTCTTTTTCCAGGGCTTGGGGCAGGGATGTGCACAGGGATCTGGTTTTGAGGTCCTGATGCCTTTTCTGTCAGCACAGCTGGGTTAAAAAGCTGTGCCAGAAGAGAGAAGGCTTTCCCACGTTTAACTCTGCAGTTCCCAGCAGAGTGTGTGGTTATTGCATTAAGGGGGTTTGGTGAGGTGATGTTTTAAACCTGACTTTGAAACCGATGAGCTGGGATTTCCAGATCCTGCTCTTCCAAAGTTTCCAAAAATTCCATAATCAAGTGGAGAGTTCTGCTTTCTCAACACCAGCAGGTAACTTATATAAATGCATTATCAGTTTCCATGTCCTGCTTTGATCTGGAGAGTTCAGCTGATGCTTTTCCTCCTCCTGCCCTGGTTACTGACCTGATCCTGAGCAGAAATGTTTGCACAGCTGGTACTGCTCAGATAGGGATTTCTATGCTTTATGCTGCCACAAGCAAGAAAACTTCAAATGCCACTGGATGTCACTCTAACAAAGCTCAAAGCACTTTGGCAATTCAAATCTTTACATTTCCATTGTCAATCAGGGCCTCTTAAACTCTGGGCTCCTCAGCAAAAGGGGATGAAGCAATTCAGAGGTTCCCATGTAGAACCCGTGGATAACTCTAACATTATTATCAGTCAAAAGACTCCCAGGTTTCATTCTGGGGTTTTGTATCATCATGGATGTTTCAGGATTTCTTTCTAGAGCCTCACTTTGCTGCAGGGGTTGTTTTGGGTGTAGAAGGAAGGAAAATGTCAACTCTGACTATTTTTCTGTCCCATTTCCTTCCATGTTTGAGAGTTTCAGAGCAGAGTGTGGAAGCTGAATGTTCAGATCAAGTCAAAACTCAATAAAATCTAACCCTGTCCTCAACTTTTCATTTTCAAAGAGTGACAAGAAGGCAAAAGTTAATTTAGCTCAGGGACCAAGAATGCTGTCACTACGAAATTCAAACATGAAATGTCTCTGTAGAGAAGGGACTCTCCTGAGGACAAGCAACAAGTGATGGGGTTGAGTTGCTGCGCAGAGAACTTGAACCACAAATTGGCCAAAGTTATAAATTGAGTGTGGGTGCTCCTGAGACAGAGAGAAAATCATCCTTTCAGATGCTTGGGAGGGTGGAGAAGCATTAGGGTGCACCAGAGGAGCATCTCCACTCATGGAATACTGCAGGAATAACTTGGATAATACCTTTCAAATGATCCAGGTGTGACCTCTTGACCTCTGCTGAGCAGAGCTGCTGTGATTCTCCCACCCTGATTGACCTTTATAAACCACTGGCCACGGTCACTGTCACTCAGCCTGGACTGGTTCTGCCTCCCTCTTCCACATCCTTTTAGTCCCACTGTGAGGAAAGGTGCTGAAATATTTGCACAGAGGCTGCAGCCACTGCTTAAAATCTAAATAGACTCACTAATTACTCCTAAAACCTATAAGATAGCTGGAAAATCCAGTAAGTGCTGTTAAAAATGTAAGTTCTGTGGCAAGCTGGATAATTTGAACATGCATTACCATAGAATGGAATGTCAGGGCACTGCACAAAATTTTAATTACATAATTAGCTGACTGAGCCACACGAGTTTCTCTTTTAATTTGAGGGGTTTGTAGAGGGGTTTGGCATGCAGGAGGCTGTTTCCTGGTGGAAGTTCCTCTGGAATTCTGATGCCAGTAGAAATCTCAGAGGGACCATCCTAGAAGTTGTGGTGTGGGGCTCTTTTGGGAGAGGAGGTGGAAGATGGGGTGAGATCGGCGATGTCAGACAGCTCCTGCTGCAAGGAGGTGATTCCTTTGTGTCATCCATGACCTGCAGTTGGCTCAGGGACTCTGAGAGAAAAATGTCTGAATTCCATTACCCAGCTCATCTCTGGGAAGTCAATGGATGTCTCCCTGGTGACACATAAATAGCTCAGCCCTTTTAACAAGTGTCAGGGAAGGGCCTTCATTTCCCCCTCGTGCCTCTTTATCGCTCATTTAGACGGGCAGAAAAATGCAGCCCTTGGATGTTTCCAGAGGCTCATTAATACAAAATGAGAGACTCACAGACCTCCTTTCCAGGAAAAAAACCCAAATCTTAGCCCTTTCTGTTCATGTGAGGGCTGTCAGCAAAGAGGGGATGTGCCTGTTATTCTGAAAATATTCCCCCTGAGGTTTTATTTCTCATTTTTGAGGTTGTGCCAGCTCCTGGCCATGAGGTGCCCCTTAAAGAGGCTCGGTGGGTTGGTTGGGCCACAGCCAAAACCCCGTTTGCACCCTTTTAGAAGGGCTGGATGTGCTCAGCTCAGTTTCAAATCCAGGTTTGGGAGGGAATGTGGTGGGAAAAGGCTGCAGAGGGCAGAGCTGGCCCCGCAGGTCTGCAGTGCTGTGAGCCAGAGAGGAAACGTGCTCTGGTGTGGTACCACCACCTTCTGCCCCACGTGGGGAGAGCCAAAACTGAACCTGGAGGGATGAAAGGCCGCTGCAAACTCCTCGGAAAGGACTCCAACACCACTGATGCTTTTCTGGGCTTCTCTGATACTCTTTCAAATGCTTAACTGCTGGGGAGGTGGGAGTGGGAAACAGAAGTTCTGCGAGGCAGCAGTGACACAGTGAATGCTTTTTTTTCCCCTTTTTGCATTGGATTATTGGTTGTTTTAACACCTTGTTTTAACATCTTGTTTCATTCCCTAAGCAATGTTGGCCTCGTTTAGCCATAAATACATTAAAACCTGGCCTTGCTTTGGCAACTCCCTGTCTGGTTCTGTCTTTCTTTTACTGCACCTCCCCAAGGTTGGGTTAAAACAGCAACAAAAATAAAACAAAGATTGATTTGTAGCAGGTAGCTGTGGTGCATTTCAAGCTGTTTTGGTTGCTTTCCTGATCAGGAGCTTGATTACATTGGCTGATTGTTGGTGCCTTTTACTGCAAGTTCTACAAACCCCACAGCTGGCTCTGGTGGCCCTAAACATCACTTACCTGCCTGAAGCAGCAAAGAAAGCCCTTTCTGGAAGTCCTTTTAGGAAAGGGATCAACTCCTTGCATTATTTTGGCATTCTTGCCGTGCCAAAACCTTGCAGGGTGTGGGGTTGTTTGCTGTGGGACACGCTGTGGGTGATTGTTGGTGCAGAAGGGACACGAGAGGCTTTGTCTAAAGTTCATATAAACACCCCCTGAGCTGGGATCCCGAACAAAACCAGGGTTGGAGCAATGTTCCCAGCCAGGTGAGGCTTCTCCCTGCTCTGAGGGATGAATTTGGTGGCTCTTCAGGCAACACTTGTCCTCCTGCACCTGGGGAGTTTCATAACCCTCAGAAATCCGGCTGAATACATCCAAAAGGAAATCTGCAGGGTGAGTGGTCTAGAAAAGGCTTTCCGTGAAAAGTTTCTGGTGGCTTCAGGAAAATCTGCTTAAGAGATTTCATGGAAATATTCCTGCTTCATTTAGCAGAGCTCTTAACGTGGAGAGATGGTGCTCCTGGGCTGGGTTTAATTTTGTATCTGCAGTGGATTGTGGAGGGTTTGGAAGAGCTCTCCTGGATGCAGGTGGAGCTGCAGATTTTGCCCTCAGCCTGATGTGGTCAAAAGTTTATGGAATTCTTGTGCCTATTTCAGCTCACGCAGATTGAGATTTTTCATTATGAAATTTGCATTATAATGCCAGAAGTCCAGGCAGATACACAGCCCCAGAGCCTGCTGTGCTCAAGGGATTGTGCTTTGGGTGGGAAGGGGCTCTAAAAGCCCATTTCTGCCATGGACAGGGACATCTCCCACCAGACCAGGCTGCCCAGAGCCTCATCCAGCCTCTCTGGGATGTTCCCAGGGGTCAGAGCATCTATACCCTCTGGGCAGTCTGGTGTTACACCATTTTCATGTAAAGAAAAAATTCTGGAGCGCTTCTGAGTTAGTTCAAACCCATGCCAGGACAGCCCTGTTGTGTTTGGATGTCCCAACTCCTGTTAAAAGCCAAAAATTATCGGCATTAGGAGCAGAGATATCTTATTTTTAAGTCCTTGACGTGTACACCTATGGAAAAATACATCAACCTTTTGAAACCTTTCTGAGTATCACTCGAAGCCTAGACACAGGTGGAAGGTTTGGGCTGGCTTCTTCTTTCCACATCTAATTGTGCTGTCACTGGTGGGAGACACAGCTCAGTAAATGTGAGGGGGTTTCAGTCTGAACCCAAAGCCAGGCAAGATTAGGCCTTGGCTGCCTGATTTTTTTTCCCTTTTGCATTACAAGTGTCCAGTTATCTGTGGGTTTAGATAAAGATTTCCTGCAGCTCTTATCAGTGAGAGGCTGGCAATAACAGCCAGCGCACGGAGTTCTTGCAGAGCACCAATATTGTTTTTGGGAGAGCACTTGGTGTTGTTGGAATCCTGTCGAACAGTACAAATTACAGCAGCTTCCCCCCCCAGAGGAGGAAGCAGATTGCAGCCACCTCTCGTCCTTTTCTAACACTTCTCAAGTGAAAGCCTCCAAAACCTCAACTGACTGTGCATTGTGGTAAAACTGAGATGCTCACTTTATTTCTGCTTGCTGTCTGAAGGCCCTACCACCCTGTAATTTGAATTTTTACTGCTGGCAGCAGCTCCTTTCGGCTCTTCTCACTGCCCGAGTGCTGACCTGGTTAAATGTCTGCATGTCTGAGCACACCCAACCATTGAAAATGAAGAATAAATAGTAATAATTAGTAAATTAATAGTAAATAGGTAGCAAAATATTCTTAGCCAGTCTCCTTTCAGATGACGTGTAAGTTTTGCTCAGGTAAAAGGGTGTTTGAGCAGTGAAAGCTCACTTGGTTAATGACCCAAAGTATTTTGGTTTTTCACTTGTCTGAGCCAGGGTATTGACCAGAGTGCCATCAGTTCTTTGATATCACTTTATTTGTGTTGGGGCTTAAATTCCAGCTGTTACATGCAGTTTTCACTGGCAATATTTGAGTGGTTTCTTCCTTTCTCACAGTAAATATTCCAGTAGCTTCCCATAAAAAGCCTGTGGCCTCTGCCACCATAGACCAGCTATTCCACACAGTAAATTGAACAACAGCTTCAAAGACTGATGCAGAGTCAGCTAATTCTTAAATTAAATCCATCAGTGTCTAACAAGGAGGTCCACATCATCTTTTAGGAATAACTTTTGGGATTATTGGGAGTTTCTCAAGTAGGACAAAGCCCTCCTGCAGCAGCCATGTGGCCAACCTGAACTGTGGAAGCAACAACAACTGCTGACCAAGGGATGAATTCACTGGAATGCTTTCCCCAAGCTGCGTCTCTGACCTAGAAACAGCTCTGGGCTCATCAGTTGTTGCATTAAGTATCCAGTGCTTGTGAGGGAAAATTAGACCCTGAACATCCCCTAACTACAGATTAGAGAAGTGTTGAAGCAGTTTTATTTCTGGAAATGTATAATCTTCTTACATTAACCTCGTGCCTTTGTGGAGAGGATTGCTTGCACTGAGTGGCTGGGGCTGTGACAGGTTTGCAAGGAGAGAGTGCTGAGCGTGGTGCCTGCTCCCAAATTGCCTCCCCAGTTGCTTGGGAACAGATGCTGAGCTCCCAAAGGGCTGGGAGCAGTGGGATTGTCTGGCGGGGGGAAACTGCTGCCTGTGTCCTTGGACAGCCTTTCTGGAGGCCTTCACAGTGAGGAAACCAAACCCCACTGCTCTGGAAATAAGATATTTTATATATTTATCAGTATTATGAGGTTTGGGTTCAGGGGATGGTGGTGGTTGTGGAGTTTGTTCTCTGTAGGCATTTCTTCGGCAGTTGTGAAGTCTGGGAAGGTGAACTCGCTGCTCACTTGTCCCTCAGCTCCTGAACCCTGGCCTTGAGTCAGACAAAATAGGAGAATTCTTACTTGCTGTGCTGATGGGTGATTAAACTGAACAGATTTATACAGAAAAATGTTCACTTGTCCTTGGTTAAACAATGGTCACCTCAGAAAACCGAGTAAACCGAGAGATCTCAACCTTTTATGTCGTTGATGCTCTTGGCTGGCTCAGATTCACTATAAATTCTAATGGTTTTGGCCATGTTAAAACCCCCGTATCATCCCTGATGACGTGGCACCTTCCTGCATCAGTGATGGAGCTGGAATCTCTCTGTCTTTGCAGGACACCTCTGTGGTTGGTAATCTCATCAAACATCCATTGAGGGCACAGGTTCAGATCCGTGTCTCCAGAGGGCATCGGGTCAGCTCTGCCTGAGAATCCCCATTTGCAGGAGTTAATGGAAACCTGGGGTTTAGCAGAAAGCTTTTCAGCTGAGGAAAAATCCTGGGTTTCTGGTGCAGGAATGCAAGACTGTCTTTGGAAGCTATTCCAGGAGGTAACCACCTTCCCAAAATCCAATATAATTTAGCTTCCAAGCAGAACAGCAGTTCACTAGCCCAGGTGATAAAAGCTTCTCCCGCTGCAGCAAAAGAGAATTAAAGACTGGGGTTCTGTGCAAAGGAGTGAGATTCATCTAATCCTTTCATCCCAGACTGAAATCACTCTGCAGCACCACTCAGGTGACTGAACCAGACACCAGCTGGAAAAGGAGGAAAGTGAGGAGCTTTAACTCTGTGCTGGGGAAGAAGAAACCCCGAGAGGTTTTCAGAGACAGGAGTCCAGCCCTAAATTTCTCTTCACCAAATAACCCATCAGGGCATGTGGCAGCCTGAGAGCCACGCAAGCATTCTTGTCTTGCCTGCAGCTTGGATTCCCAAAGGAAGTGTGGTTACCTACCTGAGAGTGAGGAGATGGACAAATACATCTTCAAATGAATCCATGGGAAAGCATTGGCAAGGGTGGGCACGACCAACTTGAGCGAAATGATGGCTCCAGGAAAAGTCTACAGCTTTCCTTAGTGCATTTTTGTAATATTTACAAGAGCCTGGAGTGACAGGACAAGGGGGAGAGGCTTCCAGGTGACAGAGAGTAGGTTTAGATTAAATATGAGGAAGAAATTCCTGCCTGGGAGGGTGATGAGGCCCTGGCACAGCTGCCCAGGGAAGCTGTGGCTGCCCCTGGATCCCTGGAAGAGTCCAAGGCCAATCTTTTGCAGTTTATTCTCCACCTTAAAACTGCCTCTTCTTTTTTCTCTCAGCTCCTGAGGAACGGCTTCTGGATCCTGGGCATGAAAAGTGAAACCCAAACACACGGAATAAACAAGGCTTTGGTGAGAACACTGAATAAAGTACTTGATAGCAATTGAAAGTTCTGATGAAACACACATGGTGTGAGATAAGACATTTTGTGGCCATTTTTGTATTGGGCAAATAAGGACCAACATTATTTCACAAAGTTATCTCCAGCTGAGCAAAACACTTGAGTGTGTTCCTAATTTTAAGCCCACAAATAGATATATATCACTTCACCTTCTGTTCTTTATTCTGTGTCAAATCTTGAGCTCCTTTCTCAGAGATTTTCACTTCTTATTTCTTCTAATCAGGCAAAACTCCCAATAATTCCGCACCACTCTTGAGGCATTATGCAGGCTATTTATAGCTGCTTTTAACAGAAATAACTTGGACAAATCCAGCGTGCAGAGACTTCCAAGCAGCAGCAGCAGGGTGCAAAGTTCCCTCTGCCTCTTTTCTGCCGTTCCACAATGGAAACTGGAAGGGCAAATGGGGTGATTTAGAAGCTGTGAAGGATCCTGTGTGCAGCTGGCAGGGGTGTGCTGGGGAATGGACTCATGCAATGGGTAAGGGTGGAAAGGCTTTGAAGACTGAATCCAACCATTAATCCAGCACCACTAAACCATGGCCACAAGGGCCAGGTTCAAATCCTTTGAGCATTTCCAGGAACGGTGATTCTGCCAGTGGGCAGCCCCTGCCAGTGTCTGACCACACTTTCAATGAACAAATTTTTCTTGTATCCAATTTAAACCTTCACTGGTGTAACCTGAGGCCATTTCTTGTCCTGTCCCATGTTCCTTAAGAGAGGAGCTCAACTTCCACTTTACTACATCCCCTTTTCAGGGAGTTGTGCAGAGCCACAAGGTCCCCCCTGAGCATCCTTTTCTCCAGGCTGAGCCCCTTTCCCGGCTCTCTCAGCCTCTCCTGGGGCTCCAGCCTCTTCCCAGCTCCGTTCCCTGCCCTGGACACGCTCCAGGTCCTTCTTGTCCTGAGGGGCCCAGAGCTGCCCCAGGATTTGGGACAGGGGACAATCCCTGCCCTGCTCCTGTGGCCTCAGCATGGCTGGCACAGCCCAGGGGCCATCGGCCTCTTGCCCCCCTGGGCACCCCTGGCTCCTGTCCAGCCGCTGTCCCCAGCACCCCCAGGGCCTTTTCCATCTTCTCATGCCCCAGTCTGCAGCAGACCCAAGGGCAGGACCCACACAAAGCTCCTCAGCCCACGGAGCCAGCCTGTGTCCAGATCCCTCTCTGAAGAGTCAGATCTGCTGTTCCCTGTCTGAGCTGTGAATTGTATTTGTAAAATTTAGCCTGGCTGGGAATAAAAAGAGAAGGTTCACCCACATACAATAACTTCAGGGGGTGATGGATGGATTTAGCTGGAACAACCTGCTCTAAAAATAGATCTCTAGTTCTTTTATTTTGGCACAGGAACAATGAGATGTGGGAAGAGGAGAAGGAGCCTGAGAAACTCTACATCCCCTGCTTCCAGCTGAGCTCAGAGGCAAGGCTGGAAAATCTCACCCTCCCAAATTCTCCAGCCAGGGGTTTATCTGAAAATATCTGAGAACAGTTTTATCTCTGTCTGGGGTTCCTAAGGAAATGCATCTTGGGAGGGTTTGACACTCATTTCTCATTGTGCCCTCAGCCATCCTTGCACTTGGTAAAGTTCAAGTGGATAAGAGAAAGGAACAGAGGGCTTAAGACACTGAATTCCTATCAGGGTTCTGAAAATATGTGGTCAAGGAGAGAAGAGCCAACCTATTAAAGATGCTGCGTTTGTAGGAATTAAATATCTTTTCTCACAGAGGAAAAGCTGCACTGCCATGTTTGACATAAGGAAAATGACATGGAAGGAAGGTGTTGAAAATTCCAGTCAGGGGAGACTCTGGAATGCTTTTGTGGTCTCAAAGAAGTCAAAGCTGAAAGGAGCCCTTTGGAAACCACAGCCCTAGAATTGCTGTAATCTTTGTAAATAGCTCTTTTAGGACAATTTCCCACTGCTGTCAATCCATGGACTAGTATTAGTAGGAGAATGGGAATATCTGTTCCTCTGAAGAACCTTTCCTTCTTATTCTTCACATAAATAAATCACTTAGAGAAAAAAAACCAGAAAGGTTTTCAACATCTGCAGTCCTAATCAAAAAGGGACACATCAAAATGTGAAGTGGGCAACAAATATTCAAGTTAGGTTCTTGAATATTTTACACTTTTCACTATTTTACACTTTTCCCAACTCCTTTGTCATTAATGCAATGGAACAGTGAATGAATTTCACATCATTGATCGGTGATATGAAAAATGCCATACCTAGCACTGAAACGTGACTGTGGGGTTGCATTTCCAAGCAGTTTGGTTTCCCTGGCACGACCCTGAGGCTTTATTTGGTTGCCTGAATTAGACCCAGAGTCAGCATGAGCTTCACTCTCAGAGCAAATTTAGACAACAAGGAAAGTCTGAGTTCACTCACAAAGTACTTATAAAATGTGAAGAAAGTCTAAATTTTATATAAAGCACAATTTGAATCTGAATTAAAGCCTTTTGTACTTCTGTCTCTGCAGTAACTAAAGGAAGGTGACGGTACATTTTTTCCCACTGTTTGTTTGCTTGTTTGATTGCAAAAATAGTACTTTTTTAGAAAAAAAGAAAATGTTTTCATTTCACTAAGGCATTTCACTAAAAAAACAAACAACCCACTGTTGTGAAGGTTTTTGTGTTGGTGCTCTTTTTACTAAAACATAAAGAAGCAGAGTTGCAAACTCCAGAGCAAAACTTGAGCTCTTCCATGATGAAGGGATCTCTGCACCCTGACTTTTCTTCAGCTGCCTCACTCCAGAAGATAATACTGTTTGCAGTACTATGGTCTGGACAGATGCTCATCCAAAATGTACTGAATATTTCTGTTCAGCTACTGGTTGTGCATTCAGCCCAGCTGTGAGCACCTCTGGAGCCTTGGCCCTGCTGGAGCTGCACAGGAATTTATCCCATTTCAGGGCCAAGCAAAACATGGGAAATTCCACAATAGACACCCGTTGATAAAGAGAGTAGAAAGCATTAATTATGGAATTAAAAGGCTAATTAATTGTCTCTCCCTGTCAGCCTTGCTTTGAGTGAACTGGGAGCAGTCAAAAGAGGGTGGGGGCAGGAGCAGGGGCTGGCAGTTGTCCCTGAGGGTTCAGGGTGACACATCCCCTGCACTGTCCCTGGGCTACCTGGGCCCTGCCACTCAAAAGGAGGTCCAGGACACAGAGTTTTGCCCAGAAACTCTTCCAGTGGTCTGGGCACAGTCCATCCCCTGCTGGGAGTGCTCCATGTGACACCCAGATGTCCTCTGGCCCCTGCATGGCACCCGTGTCACACAGCTCTGGGTGTTACTCAGCATTTTATGGGCAGAGCACTCAGCAGGGCTTCAGTCCCCGAAGTGACAGGACAAGGGGAGAGGCTTCCAGCTGACAGAGAGCAGGTTTAGATTAAATATGAGGAAGAAATTCCTGCCTGGGAGGGTGATGAGGCCCTGACACAGCTGCCCAGGGAAGCTGTGGCTGCCCCTGGATCCCTGGAAGAGTCCAAGGCCAATCTTTTGCAGTTTATTCTCTACCATAAAACTGCCTTTTCTTTTTTCTCTCAGCTCCTGAGGAACGGCTTCTGGATCCTGGGCATGAAAAGTGAAACCCAAACACACGGAATAAACAAGGCTTTGGTGAGAACACCGAATAAATTATTTGATAGCAAATAATGGAACTGAACTGAAAGAAAAATCAAAATCAGACTAGAAGCTCTTCTCTTTACTTTGCTGAGATGCTTTCCAAGAGAATGGGGCCTGAGTAGGTGTGAGGAGGAATGCTGGGCAGGTTCCTTTTCTTAAGGAAGGGTGAGGTGTGGACTGCTGTTCACACAGCTGTACCACAGGTGACCAGGAGTGATGGGACGAGGGGTCAGATCCTCTCCTCTGGTCCAAGAATTGATGCAGAGGAATTTGAGTGGCTGCACCTCTCAAGCTCATCATGATCTGTTGGGGTGGATGAGGCAGAATCAGGATATGGAGCAAAGTCTGTCCCATCACCATGGCACTGGTGTGACCCAGGAGCAGGGATCACACATCTGTTTGATTTGTCCTGATTGTGCCAGATTTCTGCCTAAATCCAGCCTGTGCCATGGCTCTGCAGTGTTTGTGTGTGTCTGACCTGCTGGGACATCCTGATCCCAGCAGTTCTCCTGCTGCTGCCTCTGGGACAGTCCTGCTGGGCTGAAATCACCCTGGATTTGCTGTGGGCAGTGGCACCAGCCTGCAGGGTCCCCCTGTGCTTGGAAACCTAACCCAGATTCCACACCTGGCTCCACATGGTGCTCTGGGGGTTAAAGTAGTGACTTGGCCTTGTTTGTGTTTGGGTGGAGAGGGCTGGCATGAGAGGGTCCAAAATGCCTTTTTTTCAAAGCCAAAATTGTCGAGTTTCTCTATTAATGTCACTTTCAGCTCCTCACCTCAGGGAGCAGAATGCTAAACTGGAAACCCAAGTTAAGCAGAAAATAAGGCATCCAAAATGAGTCCCTGGCCATCAAACCCAGCGTCCTGCTGCGGGTCTGAGCCTTGCCTCTGTGTGCCCAGGACAAGAGCTGACCCTGGGGTGACGGCCCCAAGCTCCTGCTGCCCCAGGAGCAGGCCCAGGCTGGGCTCTGCTGCCTCCATCCTCGCTCTGCCCAAGGAAAGCAGCGTCAGCCCCTGCCTTTTGCATCCCTGTGCATTTTGCAAGCACTAAGGAGGGGCTGGAAGCTCAGAGCAGCTTTTCCCTCTTGTCTCCATCGGCAGAGCCTCTCTTCTGTGTGCTCTCCACAAATGATCTGCCTTTAAACGTGGAATGCCTTGGGTGCATCAGTTCTTTTACACATTTTTTTAATGCCGTGCCACAGTTCAGCTACACATGCATGTGTGGAAGCACATGCACACACCCAATCACGCCAAGAGCTCCTTTTACTTCCCAGATTTTTTTAAACACACGAAATCAAGCCTACATTTTAGTCCCCACTGTAATTATAATCAACGTCTTCTTCTAGGAAGATAAAAAAGAGAAAAGTGGGAATCAGGAAAAGGGAAATGTTACAAGCCTTTTCATTAGGGTTTTATGTATTTAAAGAATTTACATTTTTAACCAGTGGCAAATTTATTTCATACTCCATAAGCTCTGAGGATCCTTTGGGATAAACAGCACGAAAGCTGTCATTTGAGAACAATCATCTATTTTCTGTTTATTGAAAGTTTGCTTTTTTTTGTGCCACGGTGTTTTGCGCGGAGCTGGAAATATTTGTTCAAAATGATAATTGTCAAACTGCTCGTTCTGTTTGAGATTCACTTGTCAAAGAGAGCTGCCTCTGCTGTGAAAATGGAGGGAATGGTGCCAGCTGGTTTCTTTGGGATGAAGGTTGAAGCCGTCCCCAAGGCCAGGTGAGGTCCCATTGCAGTTTCCTGGCAGCCGCAGCAGAGGCAGAGAGGAAAAGCTGAACCTGAGGAGAGGCAGCTGAAATCTGTGTGTGCAGAGCTCTGCAGATCACGATGGCTGAAATTCAGGTTTAAGGCCTGAATTGAATGAATGGGTGGCCAGTTATTTTCAGTGGGAACCAATCCATTCCCACGTGGAACGAGTGGAATCCTGCTTCCCACCCAACAATGCTTCCATCACTGCTGCTGCAAAGCCAGTCTGGGCTGGGCCTTTGGGGGGTTCTGGTATGGAATACCCTTGAAATTCTGCAATCTGACACCAGCTTGTACAGCAGCAGCTGGGCAAGGCTCAGCCTTTAGTCTGGGCTTTAGTCCCGGCTCAGGAGTGTGGTGTTCAGCCAGAACTGCACACGACAGGAGCACAAATAACGTGAGCGGGGCTGGCCTCTGGCCCACCGTGCTGGAAGGAGCCATCCTGTCACTGCCACTCTCCTCAGCCCCAGCCCCTCCCTGTCCTTGTACCCAACTCAGGCTCAGGCACAGAGGCTTCACAAACCAGAGCCTTAAAGGTCCTGTTTGCTGGGAGCTGCACATCAGCAGATTCCAACCTTCTGCAAGAATCCTCCAGCTCCTGGAATGAATCTGCCTCTTACCTGGGCAGCCACGGGAGGTGCAGGAGTAGGGATGACCTAAAACTTTCCCCAAACACAAATTAAGACCCAGTTCTAGGATGTACTGCACACCTTGCTGATTTACTCTGTGTCTCATTGGTTCTTACTGTGCTGCCCATGGGCTTTAGGAGCCCCAGGATTCTCTTGCCCACATTTTGCATTTTAATATTAATAGAAGAAAAATATTTATTGTATCAAGAATGATGACTTCTCTGTTCAGATCAGCAGAAACAAAGGGGAATAAAGTCCCCTGCTCAATCACTGGTGGATTTTATTTGTATCTTTGAGCTGGTAACGCCTTAGGGCTGGGGCAGGATGGAACAGGAATTTGCCACTTAGTCCAAGACTATTATTCTGCTTTATAAAGACACAAATCTTTTCTTCCTTTGCCTTTGGTCTGGATTGAAGGTAATCCATTTGTGTGTCACGCACAGTTCCTGGGCCTCATACTCGTTGTTACTGTGGAACAGGTTTGACTAAAAAGATCTTCACGGAGTTTAGGTGGTGTTGGAGTGATCTCCTGAACCTGAAATGCTTTTGTTCTGTGACTTCTGAGGTCTGTAATTTCATTGCAAATTGTGGCTTTTGTGTGGATTTAAGAGACCAGGAATGCTGTTTGCTTGAAACCAGTGGTTCTTTTGCTGGACCCAGTGCCATGTGCTGTTCCCAAATGCCCTAAGAGAGCTGACAAATAGTTAGATATTCTGGAAAGCAGTGACTTTCACACCAGCAAAAGCATTAATTAAGAAAGCAGGGTTATCAATGTCCTTTATTATCCCAAAGCATCCTCGGGAGCCAAAATCTCCATGCAGAAATTGGTAGCAGGATGATCCCACCAGGCTCAGCGCTGTCGCTAGGCAACCCCTGATGTTGGCCTTGAGGCGCTTGTGCTGGGACAGGATTGGGGTGGAAATCTGAGGTGATATGTTAAAAAAACCACTGCCAAACAGGTTTGGGGGAGTTTTGTGGGACAGGAGGCTGGTCTCACAGGGAGTGTCACACTGTTCTCAGTGTTTAATGGAGCTGTGTGAGGCTGAAGCTTTTCTTCATCTTTTTAATATCTCGTGTTTTCTTCTGTCACATCTCGTTCATGCTGTGCTCTTAGCTGAGTTTTAGAGGCAGGGGTGTGCTTTATTGTGACTGTTAATCCCATAAAGATGTCATTCTCAGCTAGTTAGGAAAGCTCTGGGAAGCCTTGCCATGGAATACTAATAAAATTCCTGCTGCAATACAGAGAAAAATTGTGTGCCAGCCTTTGGATACCTGTGGTGTGGTCTGGGACCCACAGGCAGCACAGGGGATTTGAGTTTTAGGTGATGAGAAAGAGCACGTGGGGATATTTAAGATATTTCTTCTTCATCCTTTTAACTCCAGGTCTTCGAAATGAGATTGGAAATCATTGCTCCAGTGAGTAGGAGCTGCAATCTCCTCCTCTGCAGAGACAGAGCTTCCCCTGCTGGAATAAGGAATGCTCCAGGTGATTCCCCACCTGGCAATCCACGGCCCTGGAATCCCTGCAGGGCTGGGCACAGAGGTCCCCTGTCCAACAGACCAGGCAGCACCAGCCAGAGAATTAATTAAAAGTGATTTCTGGCTCCATTCCTTGCTTTTGAAGGAAAGCACCGGGAACACCTGGAGTTGTTTCTGCTCCGTGTGTGGTGCTTTGGAGTGAGGGCTGGAGAGAGCCTGGAATGGCTTTGCCAGGGGGCTGTGGTGGCACAGTTCCATGGCCAGCCTGCTCCTGGGGGTCTTTAATGAGGCTGCAGGAGAAGGTGGGATTGCTCCAGACTGAGTCAGAGCTGCCCGTGCAGTTCTGGACATCTTTGGGAGGAGGGAAGGTTCAGTTGCAGGGATCATGTCCGAGCTGCAGCCCTAAGCTTTGTTACAGCAGCCTGCAGCCACCCCACCTCCTGTAACCTCAAAGCCTTTGCTAAATTTGCTTCAGAGAAGAATAAATAAGGATCTTCCAGGGGCTGTAGAGCTGTGGTGTCAGACTGCTAATGGAGCAGACCTGGCTCTGTGTCCGTGCCACCAGCCCAGCTCCTCTCTGGCACAGCTCAGCCGATGATTTCTGCTCTTCCTCTGTCGCCTACAAAGAAAGAATCCATCTGTTGGTGTGCCCTGGTTTGTGCTGCTCTTCCCAAGACACCCCACTTTGAACCAGAGAAACGTGGGCTTCGTGAGCAGAGCCAGGAGGTATTTCTGTGCAAAACAGGAACGTGGTTAGGTAGCAAGGTTTAGTGGCTGTTTCCTGACCTTCATCCCTTTTCTTCCTGGCTTTAATTGCCCCCAATAAAATCCCCTTGCAGCACATGGAGCCCAGCAATGCCCTGGGCATTCCCTGTGCCTGGCTGTGCTGTACCAGGGCAGTGACACTGCTTTTGACAGCTTTTCCCTGCAGCTTTTCCTCCCTGTGGACTATATTTGGACACTCCAGCCCGTGAGCCCTGAGGAGTATCCGCAACGTGAAATTCCCCTTGACTCTCTCGTGTAACAGGAGAATTAGCAGAAGGCTCGATTCAGTAATTTGAAATAAAAGCTGAGTATCCCACATTCTGCTTCAAGAAGAGGCAGGCAGATGCTCCAACATCAAGGCACCCATGCAGGCTGCACTGTATTTTGTATTTTCACCCCTAGCACAGCACCCTGCCACGAGAGGTGAGTGCTGCTGGCTCCAGCAATCCTGATGCCAGTGGGATGGGCTGTAAAACGCCCTGGAAAAGCCTAGGAAAAGGTTTGGGCACGGGCTTTTGCAATGGGATGCCCTGCTCTGGGTATCAGGGCGGGAATGAGGTGGGATGTGGGGAGTTCTCTGTGTGAAATGAAAATAGCTCCTCCACAGCCTCACCTCTGCAAAGATATCAGCATGGAAAGAACCTGAAACAGAATACTGACAGCCTCACTGGATTTTTCTGTGAGCAAACCTGTTCTTCAGAACAGCTGGTAGCTTTGAAGTTGGAATTAGCTCTGAGTATCCCTGTTTATTGAACAGGATGTGACTGGGACTGGCTGTGCACCCCAGGCCAAGCTGGACAGAATCAACTGAGGAATCTGAGTGGCCAAAATAAAAATAAATAAGGGATGTATTAAAAGGAAAACCTTCTTTTTGCTGAAAAGTGGATTGAATATCCAATCTTATCTGAATACCTATAGAATATATGCAATGTATGGAATTTACCAGGCCAGGTGCTGAGGTCTGGTCTTGAACTTTTCTCCAGCAAACTGAGGGAGGACCGGGCATTAATTACTGAGCATAACCTGTGCAGCACACAGGAAAAGAGCATGAAAATGCTCCTGAATCACCAAGTTTTACCCTCAGACATTAAAAATGAAAATAAATCCGTGAATAATAAAGCCTTTCCCTGCTTGGCTTCTGCTTGCAGAGGTGTCAGCTCAGCTCTGCCCTGGCTGATTCTCCTGGAGGTGCAAAGAGTGGCAACGCTGCCACGAGTGTTTGCCAGGCTCTGTGCTTGCTTGGCCAGTGATTAAAAACAGATCAAACCAAGCTTCTTCACACAGCAGCAAAACCTTCCGAGCACCAGCATCCTGACTGCCAGATTTAAGAGAAAAGGTTAATATAAAACCCACAGTTGAGATGGTAAAGGATATTAGAGGTGACATGTTGGCCATGAGCTCTGCTTTGGGCTCTGGGGAAAAAAATCCCAGAACAAGGTTAGTTCTAACCTTCAAATTAACCTTTTTCTATTTTTTTTCTGCAGCCAGAAGAAGACCTACAGGCCAAGATGTCGGCTCTAATATGTTGTGTGTATTTCAAACCTCTACTTTGACCCCATTTTCGTGGTTTAGTCTCTGGACTCACCCAAAATCAAGTGGCGCTGTGCTGATCAGTCTGTTTTCCTGGGACCAGAGGAAAGACTAAATATTCTTTGTGGGCTGCTTTAGACTTCCTGTTTTGTTTCAGCTGAACCTAATTCAGTTGTCTAATGTTCACCATGCTGGTTATTTTTTTTTTCCTGTGGCCCTACTATTTTATTTTTTTTTTCCTGGCTATTTGTTCCTTGTCATTTGCAGTAATCTGATTTCATTTGTTCAGCTCTTGGCATGGTCTCCCAATTTAGTCAGCTGCTGCCATGAATATGTGGAATTTCTGCAATCTGACTAAATATCAATAGACTATTGAACTTTTATATTATGCACACTTGTAATCAAGTCAACTGCTTGAGAATTTGCACATCTATGCATTTAGATGTGGAAAAAATAGGCTGTGTTCATGTAATTAAAGTCTATATCATAATACTTGTGCATAAAAGGGCCAAATTAAGGTTTTTGCAGGCAAGTTTAATTCCAGCACTTCCTCTTTGTTTGGTGCTTGACTTTGCAACCTGAAAGAGATTTCTAATGTCATTTTTGAAAAAAAAAAAATTGATTCATATTATCCACAGAAAATTGAGCTGCTGGATTGTCCATGGCCACAGCCCCTTGCTGGGAGTTATTAGTCACTGATAAGGTTTGCAGATACTAAAGGTGAAGTGAGGCAGGGGAAGCAAAAGTCACTGAGTTTTCTCAGTGCCAGCTCTGTACCAGGATGGAAAGTGGAGGGGAAAAAAAGCAAAATCAGGGGGTTTGTGTATTTTGTGCCACGGAACCCCAATACAAAAATCCCAGTTTTTAAACAGAGATGCAGGAACATTTTCTATGCAAGTCAGCAAAGGAAAGGCAGGGTGAGACAGCTGTGACTGAGCTGTGGGACCTGCTGGAGGAAATGAAATGGGTCTGCTCCCGAATTATACACCACAAGTGGAGTTTTGAGCCCAGGATGTTTGGGTTCTTTTTTGTGGCATCAGAAAACCATGGGCCAGCTTGAAATTGTACAATTTCACCAGCTTGGTATCATTTGGATGCTAAGACAGGAATTAAACTGTCAGATAAGAACTAAATTGGCTCCTTTGAGTTGGAATTGAGTGATTGGAGTGAAAGGAAGGAGCTGGAGAAATCATTATGATTTCTCAATGTGGAGAAGATCAGCATAAATCAAAGAGAAAATGATGTTGGTCGAGGCATCTTGGTCAATATGGGGCCAGAGAGGCTGAAAGCAAACCCAGGAGGCATTTGGAGGGGAGTGTTGACAACTAATGGAATATAAATGATCAGAAATTACAGCTGGTGAAAGATAATTGTGCTGGAATAGGGCCTTTTGAAAAAAGAAAATTAAAGTTGCAGAGATTATAAGAGAAGTAGTTGGAGATTTGTTGTAGGAGAGACTTGGCTTTTGGATATATAAAATCTCCTCCTTCCCTACAGGATCATTTCACTTCATTGGCATTAACATTCATTGGTGGTATTTGCATCCTCTGTCCTCCCATTTCCTGCCTTTCAGGGTGAAGGCCTCTATTTAAAATACTTGAGGCCAGGAAGGTGTGATCAGCTCATCTCACTTCCCTTTTTCTCATGCTCCACTTTGTTTCCTAATGCAGTTGTGCCACGAGGAGCCACGTCCTGCTCGTGCTGGGGAAGCTGGAAGGATAATTCTCTTTTGCCAAGCAACTCCAGGTAACTAATCACAATCACGGCAGCAGCAGCAGCTGCAACTCCTGATGAAGTTAGAAACTCTCAACCCCACAGAAATCACTGTCTTCAGGAAAAAAAATTCAAGCCAATAAATTGCCATAAGGCAGGAATGGAAACAGCCAAAAAAAATTACTAAATTGGGTAACTGCAGTGTCTTTGAAATGGCTTTAAATGTGGAATGACGTTGGCAGCATCACCAAAGAAAAGTGTCCTCGAACTTGAGAGGCCTTTTTTGTGCTTAGATCCTGGACCTTCCATAAGTTTAGGCTTTAAGACCTATCCCCATGGGCCACAGCAGGAACCCCAAAGCCTGCAGCCCCAAAACACAACAGTTCACCCATAAAGTTGCACAGGAAGGCTTCCCATCATCATCAGACCTGCAGAATTCCTGCTCTTCTGTGAGGCACTTGAGTCCTCTCTGATTTTTTCTTTTTCTGCTCCGTATGGGGCTCGTTTCCACGGACGTCAGCAACACGGAAGGTCTCCATCTTTTATTTGTGAGTATCTCTAATTTACATCCCTGGATTGTGCATTGGTCCAAGGCAGGATCCTCTCCTAAACACACACAAATAGAGACATTTCCTTCCTTGTTGGAGGCTCAGCTGAGAGTTCCTCCTGCCTTGCCTGGAGATGATGAATTTTCCCTGGAATCCTCCACGAGGCTGTTTGCAGTGTAAACACTCTGTCTCTAGCTGGAGGTACACACAAAAATGCTTTAAGGAAGTTCCTACTGCTCCTGCAGTACCACGCTGGGAATATTTTGTGCTGTTCCCAGCAGATCCTTCTATTATTTCTGTAAATATTTGCTCTAAGGAACAGCAAACAAGATTTTGGAAGACTGTAAAGACATTATTCGAAATTACGGTTAAAATTCAAGGAATGTTCTCTTGAGTCACTATCTGCTCTCTTCTGGCTGCTTCTTTTTATTTTTGCCAAAATTCTGTGTGAATCTGAATTCAGGTTCTGTGTCTGAGAAATACCAGGAGTGCAGATTTCTGTATCTGGATGTTGTGAAAGTGGAAAAAATAATTTACTGCATTCTCTGCAGCCACTCTGTGTCATATTGCATAAGAGACCATAATGTATAGAAGGGTCTTTGACTTATACTTAGCTTTAACATTTTTTAAATTATCATGGATACACTTACAAGCATGAAACTCTTTGCAAAATGAAAATAAATTCGGTTAATTTCTCTTCTGCAGTCGAAATTAAAATTTAGGTAGAAAAAAAGAAGATAGGTCGTGTCAGATGGGGTGATCCAGCAAGAGAGCATCACTATCTGAATTTCAAAATCGTGAATTCCCAAAATGTGCATCTGAAAAATTAGATGTTCATAATTTTAAAAATACTACTGGGCTTCTTGGGAACACCATTTTTAAACGTCTTGCTTTCACACCTTTTAAATTGCAATTAGCATGGTTAGAAATTCATTTCAGGTCTTTGGTGGAAGCTGAGATTCCCATGCAATCACTTGGCTCCAGCAGATGGGCTTTCAGAATCATCCCAGAAATGCAAAACTCAGGCCACACCACGGGGCCTGGGAAGGTTGGGGAATTCATCAAGGGGATCAATGATTGCTGCTGCTGAATCCCATCATTTTTATCTCCTTGCTGGGAAAAACTCACCCCCCATGGGAGGGCAGAAGAGACTTCATGGAACTGTTCCTCCTTCCATGAAAACCGACACAAAGCTCTGCCTCCACTGCCTTTCCTCTTGGAACAGGTTGGGATCCATCAAAATTCTCGGAATATTCCCTTTCCTGAGGCCTCTCCTGATCCTTTCTGGCCACTCTGCAGGTGAGAAGCCCCGTTGGGGGAAAGAACTGAGGACCCTAAATGCACTTTCCCGCCACTCCCAGCCGTGATTCCCGTTTTGTTGTCTCTCCCCAGTCCTTGGAGCAGCTCCCTAATTGCAGCACTGCTGTTGGGATGAATTTTTCTGAGAGTTCTGACACCTTCCCCAGCCTGGTGAATAGATTTAATAATGAGACAATGGGATTTTTCTGTTCCTGCCCACCCTCACCCCCCTCGCTGAGCGTTGCTCGTGATTCTATTCTTGTCTGGCATATTCCAGCAATGTTCCTGCTTTTGAAGGGTTTTGGGGAGTGCAGCAAAATATCAGAGGAATAATTCAGATGTGAGAGCTAAAGTTGGAGAGAAAGGACAATGGGCCTTATGTGCATTTCAGCACATCAACAACCCCCCAGGGTTTTCTGTTCCAGCTCGCCATTCTCTGGGAGCACAATCATTTTCCATGCCCGTACTCAGAGCTGGGATGAAATCTCTTCTTTGTTGTTACTCCTGCTCAGAGATTAAATGGGAATCATTTCTGTGGATAAATAAGCACTGTGAGTGATTGCAAATGTTTTTCTCCCTCAGTGCTGTGTGGATGCCACTGATCTGACTTCTCCTCTGCTGGCAGGGCTTATCCGAAGAGTTTCCATCCCACAACCGCAGCCCAAGTTTTCCAGACTGGTAAAAAGGAAATACTGCATGTGCCAAATAACATGCAGTAAAAAAACATCCACATCTGCGGCGCACATGTGAGGAGGTGGTAGCTTGGAAGACCTTTGTAAAGGAAACAAACCCCTTAATTTCTTAATGTTGTTTCTGCTTTTGAAAGGTTGTTTTACTTCGTAAAATATTTCTGAGGTGAAGCAGAAATCGTGTGGGTTTACACACTGCTCTGTCCTCAGCAGTGTCACTTGTCATCAGCTGTGTCATCTCTGGATGTGCCCTCAGCCACAGATCAAGCTTTGTAATTCCTCCTCACATCAGTGTGGGAGGGAAATTAAGTAAATTCCAAAAGTAGGAGTGATCCTTGTTTCTAGTGCTGCTATAGCTGAATATATCCTGCAGTAGAACTTGCAAACAGGGGAGAAAACCCTCCGGTGCAGAAAACACAACTGCATCCCCTCTTCCCTCGTCGTACAACAGTCTCAGCTGGCTAAAATATTAAATGTAAGGAAGAGAGGCAAGGTTTCCTGAATCCAGGCTTATCCTCGTGTCAAGCTACAGCATTCTGCTCCAATATCACAGAATCAAAATTATGGCAAAGGTCAGAGATCAATAGAAATATTTACTTTTCTCCAAACCAAGAATTTGACTCACATTGGTGTCTGATTTTTTTTTTGGTACTATTTACACCAAGCTTGAAATTAAGAACTAGGTTTGGGGGGGGATCCAAATATGAAAAAAAAAAAAAAAGGTTTTTCTGTTGCATATCCAATTAAAAGATAATATTTTGAGCTAAAATGAAAGAGACCTTCCCTGAAAAGTGATGCAACTGACTTCTAACAACACCTGTTAGAGCCTGGGCTGCCTCTGAGCCCCGTTGTTCTAGAGGACAGGGGATCCTGTTGTGGGGATTTTTTTGTTTATGGGGATATGAATCTACAGACAGGAGGACTTTTCTCCATCCTGACAAAACTCTGGGTCTGAAAAAGATCTCTGAGCTCATGACTGGTTGCCAGATGTGAATAAACAAATACAGTTGTTCTTCATGTCAGTTTTACATCCAGCTTTCAGCAGAAGTTGAGCAATTCCTGGGGTTTGAATCACTCTGGTTTATGGATCATCAACAGAAGTTCTTCTTTGTCGGAGGAAATTGCAGCAGACACCAACCGAGGTCAGCTCCCTTTGTCTGCCTAGATAATAACTAAAAAGGGACACTCCCCTAAGAAATTAGTGGTCAGTGGAGGTGAAGGCCCTGCTTAAACTCTCAGCAAATTCACTGGTGTGAGATTTTGTGAAGAGCTCAGAGGAGACTGGCGCAGAGAAATTTCTTTGTGATTTCTGCAGCTCACTTGCACATCCCCAGATGTGTGTTCAACGTGCTAATTAATCCTCATTGCAAAAGCTTTTTAACCGTGGCAGATGAAGGCTATCCCTTTGTGTTCTAAATGGGATCCATCATCCCTCAGAAGAGGGGCAGAATTCACCAAACTGATTGTTTAGGAGTTAATATACGGCAGGTGGAAATGTTTGTTGTGTTAAATTATGCTCCAAAATTATGCTCCAAACAGCCTGTGTGGGGGAAAACAGATAAATGTAGGGCCTTTACCAGCCTGAAAGTGAATTATCTGCATGGTGTCAGTGAGAGTAGATCCAGAACCACTGGAATTCCGCAGCTGAATCTGACATTTGTGGATTTACGAGGAGCTGGGGGTACACCCAGGTTGTTAAACAGGGAATGCTGTGTTCCTGTGCTTTGGGGTGGAGGAACTGCACAGAGCAGGAGGGGGTAACTGCCAGGAGAGGAGCTCTTGATTTTGGAAGCAAAGCAGTTCTCTTAAAAGGGTTTTGTTTGTTTTTCCCAGGACCACCATACCCTGAGACATTAATCTAAGCTCTGTGAGATCCACGTGTGAAAACCCAGCCTGAGTTCCTGAAGGGGAAACTGGGACAACCTTTCTGGAGGTAAATTTTCCCTTCAACAGAAGGAGTGGATGCTGGGCTTCCCAGAGCCATACTCAGATCCAGCAGTGCCCACCTGACGTTCCTTTGCTGCTTTTCATGTTCTCTTTGGAAGATAATTGGGCATTTTGTTGCTAATTACCACGACAGTGAGCAGGGAACTCCTATTTTGCAGAGGCTTTGGGGGGCTGTGGCTGTCCAGCTGCTCTGGGGTGGTCACCCAAAATGCTGTTTTCCTGCTGGTGCTGTGTCCCACACTCTCCCAGGGCTTTCTGCTTTGGAATTTCAGCTTGGGCTGCACCAGAAGAGTGGCTCCTTTTGCTTTCATCCTTTCGTGGAGGTTCTGTAGCTTCCACCCCTCCTTTTCAAGAGAACTCAGCAAAATTCTCTCTCCATTCTTCTCTTTCATGCTCTGCCTTCTTAATTAAAACCTGTTAGGAGGCCATTCTCTTGTCGTGCTTGGTTCACCCTGAGACAGCTGTATCCAAAGGAATTACCAGTGCACTTGGATTTGTATCTAATAATGAAATTAAAAGCTTTCTGCTGTGGTGGCCTCCAGGTCTTGAATTTTCAGTTTTATTAGAAGAGCTAAGCTACACGTCTGAGGTATTGTTTCTCCTCGGATAACAGCCCAGCAGGACTGCAAATGAAATGAAACTCTCTATTGGAGTTTTTCTGTAAAACATCTCAATTTTACGTCCTAAAAATAACCCTAAGAAATTACTAAGCTATCATCTTTGGCCACCTTTATGGACTATTTCTTTATTGCTTTGGATTTAAGGAAGTAAAAGCTTTTTCTAAGCATCACCCAGCTGGTGCTTGCACTTTTTAAAGGTTTTAAAGTGAAAAAAATGCATGTTTCTTGTGCTGTCTCTGCCCTCCCTTGAGCATGTGTACATCCACAAAATGTGCACTATAATGGCATTTCTCCAAGGGAATAAAAATGAAAATACAGTCTCAGGGCTTGGGACTTTTTGCCCAGGTTGTGCTTCCAAAGTGATTTCTGCAATATTTTATTTTTTGTTGTTGTCGTTCTTTCTTTACTACCTAAATTGATCTGAACCAAAATTCTTTCTTCTTCAACAAACAGCACCGTGGTTTAAAAGAAAACCCAAAAAAGCTCAGAGCTCTCACTCTCTCACCAACACTTCCATAATCTTTATGTAGTCTCATTTATACAGGAATTCCGTGTGAGAAATAAACTCCTGGGGCAGTGCAATGAAGGCTTCTATGTAAAGGCACTGAAAGATATTTTGTAAATAATGGTTTTTATCTCAGTGCACAGTCTGAGGCAGGGATCAAAGACAAAGGTGTCCCTCAGTTCAGAAAAACTCCTCATGGAGTGTTTGATTCGATTCTGTGCCTTTTGTGGGGATATTTTTTGGTTCTGGTGTATGATTTGTGTTGCCAGTGCTCATTCTTGTAATTCCCTTCCAGTTTACCGGGAAATGTGATCCCAAAATATCCTGAATAGGTTTTGGGTGGCACAGATCTCTGCAGTGCTCTGTTTATTGCACAATACCACCTTCAGTGCCATCTGCCAGCTCTGCTCTGGTGGAAATCCAAGATACTCCCCCAAAGTGAACGGAAAAAGCATCAGACCTGTTCTGCCATGGTGAGATCCGAGGAATCATTTCAAAGAAGTGATTTTATAAGGGAAAAACCAGATGAAACTTGGAAGTGAGGTCTTGAGAAAAGCAATGAAAAGTCCTTCAGCCAAGTCTGGGGTGCATTTGAGCACTGGAATTCCCCATGGCTCATTCCAGCAGCACCATTTTGTTGCCCACACTCCCCCAGCCCTAAAATCCCTTGACCATAAATCTGGACTGGCTCTGACTGCATGTGAGCTGGAGAAGCCGCCCTGGAATGTGGTTCTGGGATGTATTTTGTCTTTGTGACTGCGCCAAAAACAATTGTGTCACTGCCTGAGCATCTTGGCTGATCCAAACCCTCGAGGGCCCTTCTAAGCTTGGTGTCTGGCTTTGCAAAGAGCAGGGTTGGTTTTCTGCTGCCAAAAACCACACTGAGCCAGAGTTCTGCCTGGGGAGAGGCTGCTGCAGAGCAGGGAGCAAAATCTCCTGGGCTGGCTGGCTCTGAAAGAGATGAGGTGCAGACAAAGGAGCCTGCTCTTGGCTGTCTCTGTGTTGCAGGACTTATCCCTCCAGAATTAGTTTCTTCTCCCCTTGGACATCGTCCTGTACTGCTCCACTCGAGGGGGAGGTTTGCTCCCGGGTGGAATCAGGATGTTTTACCTATTCTTCACCTTGTCTTTGTTGTGTGTCTCCTAAAAATAAATCCAGGAGCCAACACACGTTCCTTTGGCTCATGGCTCCAAAGAAAGAGTTTGGGCTGGGCTAGTTATTTCCACATTGCCACCAGCCCTGAAGGTTGACTTCTCACATACATTCAGCAGTAACTTCCACAAAGAAGGATGCCTTGGTCTCTGTAAAGGATGGAAGAGGTTTAATACTCACATAAGCTAATTCATATTTTTAATAGGTAACTCCATGGCTTCCCAGAGTTTTTATGGCACCTGACAAAAAAAAAAAAAAATTAAAAAATGCTCTTCACTCCCATATGATTTAGAGAGGAAATGCATTTTTCCTCTCAAGACAGTATTTACAGGGTCAAAAGTTGGGTGCAGGACAACTTGATTAAATCAACAGAAAGTGTACTGAAGGAAAAAGAAATTCAGATACACCTGCAGTGAAAGATTTTATCTGTGCAAGCTTTCTGTCACCTGGGCAGAGAGCAATGTGTATGAAGTCTTTTCCCACTTAGATTGAAATAAATGCAAAAGGAAAACTCTGCCTTATCAACTGGGAAAAATTCCAGTTTCGTGTTGCTTCTTCAGGTCCTTGTGTAATTTTTTACCTGCCGAGAATGAAAATATTTTCCTGTGCATTAATTTTCAATTCCCTGCTTGTGCTGAGATTCTAAACAGATGAAAAAAGAGAGGAAATGCCACTGGATATGTCCCAGAGTGAACAAGCTGCATAAAGGGATGTGACACTGCTAAGTGACTTCACGGGGTTTGAGGGAAGTGTTGAGGCACGCTGAGGTCAGAAAGGAAATACATTCCTGTTCTTTTACACCCTGCCTTTCCAGATTTCACCTCAGACATCCTGCTGGGTGTTACCCACTCACCTGGCCTGGGCTTGAGGTGCTGTACAGGAAATTACCTGAGTGTGGGGCGGGATTCGTTCCCTCTCAGATTCCCTCAGGCACTAGGGAAGAGCTGAGGCAGCCGTGCCACAGGAAGGTGCCAGGGAATTCTGCACATCCCTGCTGGCCCAGGTGTGTCACTGACCTTATTGCAGCACCTGAACATTCAGATTCCCCCCCAGCCACACAAACCCTGCGTGCAGCCTCATGTCCTGCTCGCACCGAGTTATTTGGTTCTGTTGGATTGATAACCCCTTGCTGGAAATGCCAGTCCCAGCTGTTTGCTGCTCGATTCCTCCCTCAAACCTGAGGGACCTTGTGTTTCACAGAGGGGAACCACCACTGATCCCTGCTGCGTCTTCTGCTCGGTGCATCTAAAGCTTGCCCAAGGGAGTTCAGTGTCGCAGACACCAAAAACCCACTCGTAATAACACCCAACAAACGGGTGAGAGAGAAACATCACTCTGTGCTCAGTTTAGCACCAAACCACCCTCACACAGCACCAGGGAAGAGATCCTTCATTCCCTTGACCCGGAATTCCAGCTGGAAATATCGAGTGCAAAAAGGCTCTGCTGTGGTTCCCGGGGGTTTGATTTGATGTGCTCGGCGCAGAGGTTTGAGTGGGGTGTTGAGTTCCTGTTTCCTCCTTGCCAAACATGGACGTGGAAATTAATGAGGAGGAAAATTATCCATCGCCCTTTGCCATCAGCAGCCAGTCTCGGCTCTCAGGATGCCTTTGGAGACGCTGTTTGTTCGTGGTTTGTGTGTGAGCCTGGTGAAATGACCCACCACCAGCTGAACTCGCCCCTCTGGGGCTCTGCTGGGCCTTTTGCAGGCACTGGGGCAAGCCCAGATTAAGTGAAAAGGTGACACCAGTGTTCCTGCAGAAACAGCCAGGAAACAGAAACCCAAGTCATTCAGCCCCCAGCTCTCTGTAGCTCTACAAAACCTCCATGAGAGAATAAGAAGGTGTTTGTCAGTGGTGGTTGAGGTGGTTTTTATTTCACAGGAGCCACAGAAAAGGAAAATCAAGGTGCTCAGTGTGGCTGTTCCTCTCTTTGAGCTCCACAGTGACTGCACGAGGCTGGGGCCTTCCGTGGACACTCATTTGGGGGTAAAATATCCCATATTAAGCTATATAATCTGATTTAAATGTGTATTTTCTGTGTGTTCTTCCCTGCAGAGCAGGTTTCAGTTGTTTTCTGGAGCAGAGGAAGACATTTCACTGATCTCCTGTCAGTTCTTCCAAAAAGGTCTGCACCTTACTGGGTTCCTGTAGTGACTGCCACGATGAAATGAAGAGAATTAGGGAGTTCTATAGCTGGTGGTAGATTGAGAAGGATATAAATGTCTCTGAGCACAGAAATAATCCACCAAGACCAAGTTAAGAATCTGGCTCAGAGTCCAACAAGACTTGACCAGGAAAATGTCACCTTTGATACTTTCAAAGCGATTTTGTGGATGTGAAACCTTGAAAATTGCTTCCTGTGAGAGTGTACTGGACAATAAAGTGGATACAAGGGAGGGAAGTTGAGCTCGAGGGAGACTTGGTTGCTAAATGTGATTTCAGTCCATTAATTTCTGGAAAATAATTAAAAGTGCGGTGCAATTCCTTTTTCCTCCTTTTCCTGAAGTGGTTTTTCCTCTCACTCGGGCTGTGATCCATGGGGATAACCACTGACCACTCCACGTGCACAGCACTTTGTACTGGGAGCATTCACCCATTCAGCTTCAGGAAAGAAAATCCATTTTCCTCACTATTTCTAAACTAATCAGACCAAAATAAGAGTCCCAATTTATACTGGTTGCCCCCTTCCCTGCTGTGATAACTTTCTCCTTCCTCTGACTGTGGCAGCACCATTTAGATCTGCTCCTTGCCTTGATCTTGATTTTTCCCCCCCAGCTCTTTGTCCCTGACCATGTTTATGCCAAGCTATGGATATTCTATTTTAACCATGAGTTGAAACACACTATAAACCCGCCAAATTCATGGTTTTGCCTTCACCATGAAAAGTATTAAATTAAACTGTCCTCATCCTTGATGGAGTTTAATTTTTTTTTTTTTTTAAGTCTATCAGTGTTCCTCAGACAAGCCAAGTGTCACATTGAGGCACCGCTTGCATATTTATGAAATGATTTGAATTCAGAGGCTTTGCCTGATGTTTTCTGGACAGTTTTCCACGCTAAGAAGTGTTTAACTCCAGAGGCTACGCGGGCAACCTGAGAAACCACAGCCTGCCATAATTTCTTGCACAAGACTTCCTTTAAGTCCAAAATAAATAATGAAATGAGCGTTGAATGATCACATTTCTTTGTTTTATTGAACGTGCTGCTTGCACGGCAACGAAATACACTCTTACAAGAAAATAATTAGGGCTGTCCTGATTCCTCAGAGGCACATTTCTTTCTTTCTGCTCCCTGCCTGTAGATCAAAGAGATATTGGACAGTTATTTTCGAGTAATAGCAGGGCTCAGTTCTAAGTTTGATTTACACCGGCGTTTCTCATGCATTGAAAATGTGCTCCTGGTGCTCCTCTGGCTAAATTGAAACTTGATTTTCAATTTATATATTTGTCAATAAATAAATATGTTTGATGGGAGCAAATAGACTCCCTCTTCTTTTTTTCGGTAGTAAATAGACTTTCTATCATTTTTGGATGTTACATACCAAGTGGAGAGCTCAGCTGGCAGTGAAGTCTTTGCTCTCCTCCATGGAATTTAAGGAAAAAAAGGTTACTACTAGAATCCACTGGATCTAGTGGTTATCTCCCAGGGGATTTGCTGGGAATGTGATTGAGGCAGTGCTGCCAGAGTGGACTGGAGGAGCTTTGCTCTTACTCACTTCCCAGTGTGGTGTCTCAGTCAAACCCACAATCTGAGCCCTAAAAACCAAAGTTCACCCACGTCTCAAGTGTGTCCAGCCTTACTCTGAGCCTGTCACACAGCAATAGATCCATGACCAGTAGAAAATAATGTGTTACAAAGATTCTTTGAGGATTTCTAGTTACAAATCTAGGCAGGAATGTGGGCACATCTGTGCAAAACTTGTGTGGGGATGACAACGAGCCCAGGAATGAACTCCTGAGGAAAGCCAACAGCTGTAAATGGCTCTACAGGTTTAGAATTGATATCTGTGAACCCCCGAGGAGCACAATTAGTGAAATGCCTATTTTAAGTGGTGAGGGGTTGTTGCTGCAGGAAGCTGTTTCTGCTTTTCTTTCAGCAGTGTTCCCACACTGACCATGTGCTGTCACAGCTTCCACCACTCTCTGCTCAACAAAATCTGCCCAGCAATGTGTGAGTCCAGTCTTGACCATCGCTCCCCTCCTTTGGACTGGAGTGTAAGAGCTCTGTAAAAATTTTGCAAAGTGACCATAACTCCAGCTAGAAAACAGGAATAAACGTGATGTCTGCAATTGCATGATGTCTATTTTCTAAAAAACTCTTCGGGTTAGCTGGGGGCAAACACAGAGCGAAATCAGGGCTTGTTTTGCACCAATTCTCTCGTGCATGGCTCTCCATCCTCAGCTTCCAGGCACAAAGTAACCCCAGACCCAAAACTGCAAAGTCATGGGTGATTTTCCTTATTGCTGTTAATTGATTGGGGGGATTGCAATTGTAATTCCACAAATAATAGGTCCTAATTACACCAATTACATCATTTTCCCCCTAAAAACAGAGAGGAAGAGGGGTAGAAAGGTGAAACATTGCCTATGGAAGATTAGGAAAATGTTTTAGGAAAGTTCAGGAGGAGCACTGCAGTGCTGGCTTCATTGCACCCTAAGGAATTTTCTGAGCACAACCCACCGCAAAGGAAAAAAAAGAAAAAACAAGAAAACAAAATTATTTAAACCATAAAAACCCTGCAGATTTTCTGTGAGCTGCCTCAAGGCATCCCTTGCGTGTTAGGGCTGGATCCTCCGGCACGAGCTCTGCTCCCTCACGTGGGATCAGGGGTGCTGTGGAGTTTTCTGCTTGGCTCTACCTGTGTACCACGTGTTTGAAAAGCCACTTTAGGAGCAGGATGAACATTTTCCAGGACTGAAGCTGAGCTGCAGCTTGTTGCCAAACTCCTTCCAAGGGCTGGTGGACAGAGTTGTTTTCTCTGTTTGATGGAGCAACTCCTGCTTCTTGCTGGTGATTAATTCCTACCATGGCTCATGGTTAAATATAAAATTGTAGAAAAGCTGAAGCACCCATTGTTCACTAGAGAGGCATTTCCTGAGGTTCCCAAAGCCTTTCTTACAGGGCTTGTAGGGAATTGTTTTGTTTAAGTAGTCATCTCCCACTGGAGGGTTCTCAGAGCAGTGATGAGTAAAGTATGTTCAGTTTGAACAGCCAGGATGGCTTCAGAGGCTTTTGATGGTGCTGAGGGACTGTCACAAGGCTGGAAAGTGGCAGATGGGGCAAGAAAAGAGGTGAGAACTCACAATTCCTAACTCTGCAGTAGCCTTTGCTGCTGTGGGAAGCTGAGCAAGCCGGGGAGCATTCCTCATTCCAATAATGGATCGTGAGGATTCGCAGGGGAAAGCTGTTGACTTTTGATCAGTGTGGGTTCATGAAACCTTCGGTTCAAGATACCTAAAATCAAGATACTTAAAACCTGTAGGGTTTGGCACATCTGTATTAAATACCCACGGGGTGAGAGGGATCTTTGGGGTGACTCGGGGTGGCACATGAGGATATTTGGGGTATGCAGCGGGGTGTGTCTGTGTTAGGTCTGGCACAGGCTGCTCTTCATGGAGACAAAAGGTGTCTCGGTAAATGCCAGAGGTCAGGCTGAGCCCTGGGTAGATTTTGCCAAGCCCACACACATTTGTGCATGTATGCACACGATTAAATGCAGCAGTGGTTCGATTTGCAATTATATTGATTCTGCATGGAAATGAGCTACCTGCTTTGCACACAACACTCACGGGCCTGCTTTTTTCCTGGTGATTGACAGAAAGTGGGGGCCTCCTTTCAGAAGCAGGTTAGTGTTAGAGCAGGAGAACGCCAAAAGCAAACCTCTGAAGAGCTTTTCCCTCGGTTGCCTTCCAAGCCCCAGCAGCTGCAGAGGGCAATTAGCTCCGTGGGGTGTCATTGTGTTTTCATCCAGCTTCATTCCCTGTTTGTTTTCTCCTGCAGACATTTGTCCTTGCTGAGGCTCCAGCTGTGCATGCCCCAAAGCACCACAGGCGCTTTCCCTGGAGGATGGAAAGGATCCAGCCCCCAGGAAGGGTGTCCCCCCGGGAAGAGTGACCTCCCTGCCCGCCCCTGGCTCCCTGTGTCCGTCCCCTCTCCCCTGGGAGGTCACTGAGCTTTGCTCCGCAGAAATCCCGGTTAAACGCTGCCATCTCCGTGTCACTGCGGTCAGGGCACAGCTCTGGGTGTGCTTGGTGGCCCGTGGAATCAGACAGCAGGGCAGGGCTGTGTCCCTTGGGGTGGGAGGGAGGCACTGGTGGCACTGGTGGCACTGGTGGTGCTGCTGGGCTCCAAGGGACAGGGGTCAGTCACTTGTGCCATGTGACAAAAGGTGATGCCAGCACCTCGGAGCAGAGCTTAGAGCTGGGCCCTTCTCCTTACAAGTCCTGCCTTGTTTCCCATCCCGGGTTTCTAACTCCACATCCATTCCTTTGCTCAGGCCAAACCCTATTCCATGGTTCTGGCAGAATTCTGGTATTTCATGGAATAATAGGGCAGATTTAGATTAAGTATTAGGGAGAAATACTTTACACGAGGGTGGGGAGGCCCTGGCACAGGGTGCCCAGAGAAGCTGTGGCTGCCCCTGGATCCCTGGCAGTGCCCAAGGCCAGGCTGGACAGGGCTTGGAGCAGCCTGGGATGGTGGAAGGTGTCCCTGACCATGGCAGGGAGTGGAATGAGATGAGATTTAAGGTCCTTCCAACCCAAACTATTCTACAATTTTATTATAATCTCCCTCAAAAATGAGCTTTTAAAAGCTGCAGGAAGGTTTTCTTCTTGGTACTGAAAGACCTGGGCTGGTTTTGGGCTGGGAAAGTCATTTGACTCATTAACAACTCTCTACCTCTGAAAAGGAAACCAAGGCAGAGCCTGCCCAGGCTGTTTTGAGGACTTTAAATCTTTGATCTGTTCTACACAGCCAGAATAAAGCAGATAAAGCAGCAGCAGTCCCAGGTACCCTCAGGTCCCAGATGTGAGGAGCAGCTTGTCCCCATCACCAAAGTCCCCAGTATGTGTCTAAGAGCTGTCAGAGATAAAACTTTCCCCTGCCTTTTGTACCCAGAGCATTCCTCATTTCAGCTTTCACTGTGGCAGTGCCCATGGAGTTCCCCAGTTTTCTCTTGGACTGCTGGAACTCGTGGAGTTTGATGTCCAAGCAGTCCAGCAGCTGTAAGAAGCAAGCTTGTCAGTCAGGTCCTGCAGTTTTTCCAGGGGTAACTCTCTGCCTCTCTCCAGTGCTGTGCTTTTCGCTTCTTTCCACATTTAATGAAGCGAGAGCTGCTTTAAAAAGCGGATCATGTTCTAAAACATTCTGCTGCCCCACTCTGTCCTTCAGAGCCACGCTTGCACTTTGTTCCCCCCTCCCTTTTTCTTTGTGCCTGTGAAACCCTGTCAGCGCAGAGCAGAGAGCAGGACTCCATTCTTCCCAGAAAAGATGGTTATTTAATGATGCTCTCCTCGCTGAACAAAACCTCTTATCCCAACTTCTGCTTCAGTTTAGAGCACTCCACGTTTTTACAGCTCTTTTGTCAAGGGAACTGCTCAGCTCAACCCCCGCTGCACTCGCACTGGGATTCACCCACTGCTGCATTAACATCTCCCTCATCTGCACCCCAACAGCGGCTCTCTCCTCGCTGCTGGAAGGACAGAGCTTTGGAGAAGGACTCAGATTTGCGTGGCTCCACTCGTGCAGTCCTCTGGGATTAGAACAGTTCAGAGCACACCGGGACATCTCCCCAGCCCAGCTGGGGTGGCAGCAGAAAACCAGGCAGGGACAACTCAGGGATGGTCAGACTCTGACTCAGAGCCTCACTAATCATTGCTCAGCTGGGAAAAAAGCCACTTCAAGATTTCTAAGAGCATCTTGTTATACCTAAATTGACTCATTTCCTTCCACGTTTCAACTTTGCCCTTCTTTTGCTTATTGTTCTAGGACATGTTTTCTGGATTTCCTCTAAATGCCCTGATGTTTCAGGCTATTAACCAAGAGCTTGCCCTGGCATTTCCAGCCTCTGCCATCCTTCCAGGACTGCCATGCACACGAGTCCAGGGCAAAGTGTTGCTCAAGAAGCACAGCAGGACCAGCGTGTGGTGAAGCAAGGGCCACCAGAGCCCTGTGGGGACAAATGAGCTCTGCAGCCCTGCCTGGCTGTGGACAGACAGGACCAGAAAATCTCCCGAGTGGCTGATGCCAGCCAGACATTATGGTTTGGAAGACATGGGTGGTGTGATGGCCTCAGAACACGGAATTAATCTCCACACACGAAGATTTCTGCAGAAATCCACTCCTAGGAAGCATTTCCTTTGCTGACTTTGTGGAAAGGGGCACAGCTTCCACTGGAAAAGTGAGCAGGATTTGCACTCCAAGCACTCTCTCCTGCTGCCTGCCTTCTGAGCCCTTCTGGCTCTGCTTCCAGCTTTCCCCATCTTGCATTTGTAATGCTTAAACTTTCCTAAATCTTCCCTGTGCTGTTGTGGTTCTCCCGTTTGCATGGGAGTGGAGATGCCCCAGGGATCACACAGGGCAGGAAACCCTCAGAAAGGCCAGGTGCTGCTGAGGAGACAATTCCTTTGCCCTGGGACAGGAATGAGAAGTTGCCTTTCCTCTCTGAAATCACCCCAAACAAAGGTGACCAACCCCCCCAATAAATAAATAAACAATTTGACTGTACTTTGGTCAGGGTGTATGGGATGACTGTGGTACAACACCTCCAAAAGACACATTTTCTGCCTTGGAGGGTGGGTCAATATTTGTTTTCTTCCTCAGATTGGTATTTTCTAATACTCCTTGGGTGTCTGTCGCTTGCTCCTTCCCCTCAGTCTCTTTGAACTGCTGGAAGGAAAAAAGCTGCCAAAAATGGGATTTCCCATTCCATGCCACACGATTTTCAGATGCTCCAGCTTGACTCCTGCGGAAGCAATAGTTTATAATTGTGGGGTTATTTCAGCCAGATATTCTGGTGTTCATTAAACCCTGCATTCTCTCACAGCCCTCAGGGGGTGCTGCTCACAAGGTGTTCCACGGCTGGGGGGGCTGAAGCTGTGGGGAAGGAAGCCAAGCTGAACAGTTGGGATTATAATGCCAATATCTCGGGGTCCTGCTCCTTTCTGGGACTTGAATTCCTTTCCAGAGCACGAAGTGGATTGAGGGGCAAAGCCTTGCCTTCCACACCTTTAGAATTTGTTTGTATTTGTGGCATTAAAGAACACAAACATTGGGGCAAACTGCAGCGAGGAGCAAAGGCGCCGGACACTGACTTTAAAAACCACCTCAGCAGCAGAGAGCAGAGGAATATTTCCCTGCCACTTCACTCTGACTTGATTTGACAACCTCATTTCGTCCCAATGTCACAGGGAATCACAGTCTCATTTTCCCGTGGCTCAGCGTTGGAGGCAAAGAGCCCTGTGTGTGTTTTGCCTGTTTTGCTTCAGAACAGAGCGGAGTGAACATTTCCAGGCTCTGCCTGGCAGGGGCTGCCTAGAGCACCAAAACTGCCTGTTAAGTCCCCTCCCAATTAAAATAAAAATGGGGAGGTTTTACTATTCCTGTGTTCTTCTGCCTTTTCACTTGGCTGAGCATTACTGGATGCTGTCTCTCTGTCAGTCACATCTCATCTTATCCCTTTGCCTCCAGCCCTTTCGGTCTGGAATTGATTTTCTCACCACTCTAAGCAGAAACTGTGAGATCTGAGCACTTCTCAGAGCTTTGTGCAGTGGTGGCAGTGGGCTGCATCCTCCATGCAGCTGCTGAATGTCTTTATTCCCCTCTCGAAGGCAAAGGAAGTCGCAGACACTCAGTAATTGTAGCGGATGCTCAGAATTTTGCATACTCAAATCCATTTTTGATGCTGCTGGCAAGTGTTTGCATGAATGTCTGTGGATAAATCCATGTAAACGTGGGCAGGCCCGTGTGCATCTGCATGTGTAGATGCACATATTTCCTGACTGGAAAATTCTGCCTGATAAATAAATTTGTCTCTTAGCCACGGGGGAAAAAAATATTAAAAGCTCTCGGTGCTTTAAACAAAACTCACCAAAACTGCATTCCAATCATATCCTGTCAGTTTATTTTCTAAATAACTCAAATGGCCTCTGATTTGATGTGTGATGGGACTGGAACGAGCGATCTCTTCACCAGCCTTGGTGTGAGTGGCCCCAGGGCCCTGCACTGCAGCTGTGTCTGCTCAGGTAAGCTGTGCCTGAGGTACCTGGGATGCCCCACATCCTCCTGGAGAGCGTTCCCTTCCCCAGGACAACCAGGGATTGCAGTGTGGTGGCTCCCTTCGATAGAGAAGCCATGGGATTTGGGTGGTTTGGTGATGGGAAGCAGAAGTCAGAGGCTAAAGGGCAGGATGGACTGATATCCCTTCCTGGATTGAGTGAAACTCATCCTTACAGGTAAAACAGGGTTGCATCCCACACACAGAAATAGGGATTTATTCCCAGAGAACTCTTCAAAGAATTGGATCCAAGGCAGAGTGAGGATCCAGGGTTTATGTCCACTTCAAAACTTGGTGATGTCATCAAATATTTACAGTGTAGGAAAAGGCAGAGCAGTTTTTCCTCTGAATCCCTGCATTCTCCCAGCAGGTAGTGCAGGCCATATTTATTAATGCAGAGTGCCTTTTATAACAGTGGTTTTGCAAGGAACTAATAAGGGAAATGCAGTCCAAAGGGTCCAGAGACAGGCAGAAATTCGGGATAACAGGGAACACCTCCCTTGGGCACGTGTAGGGCATTCCTTTATGCAGAAAGTGTCCTCAGGGTGATGTCCTGAGCTATGGGCACAGTAAATAAAGAGAAAAGACAGAAAACCAAGCAGGGCACACATCTTTCCATCCTCACACCTGCGTGCCAAACACGAGGAATGCTGAGAAAACAAAAGGCAAGAGGGATCCTTCCCTTTCTCGCCCGATTTGCAGTGATTTTTTGCGCTCTCTGACACTCACAGGAGCGGTGGCTGTGCCTTGAGCCCTCAAGATCTCTCTCATTCTTGTGCCAGCAGCAGCAACAGCCCCTTCTGGCTCAGTGCTCACTGAGACCTTGCAGTGCAGTGGCAGTGGCAGCAGGGACAGCCCCTGGCTAGCCCCGGGTGAGTGGGCATGCAGTGGTCTGGGTGTGTGTGTAAAACACAGCCCTGCGCGTGTGTGCACGTGAGTGCACGGGGAGACCCAAAAATCCCCCATTTTGTGGGGCTTGCAGGCAGGGATGGGGTGCAAAGAGCAACGTGGGCATCTGTCAGAAGCCCTGGAAGGGTGGGGGGTGGCTCTCCCCAGGGGAATTTGGCTGTTTGGCAGCAGGTTTCTCCCCCCACTTAGGGTAATTGCCCGTGCCTTGGTTCTAGAGCCATCGTCTGGACAGGGAATAGACCTCTAAAACCAGAGGCATGCCAATAACAACCTTCCACCTGCCTGTGCAATGTCCAGGGCACCTCCTCTCATGGAACGAGGGCCAGTTAACCCAAAATCCTGCCCTTTATAGCTCTGTCTTTCCATGGCTTGGTTCAGCTTCTGAATTTGCTCATTGGAAGCTTCTCCAGAAGGGGAAAAAAAGTTAAATAGGAAAAAAAAGGGATGGAGTTAATAAAGGAGAGATGAAGGAGACAATAAAGGAAAAGAGCCACCTGAAAGAGTGTTGTACCGAAACTGAAACTGCTCATGGAAGCTTATGGAGCAATTGCCCAAGTTTTCTATAAAGAGAGCTGGCTCAGTGAGCAGGTTTATTTTCTGGTGCTGGATGGTTGTGAGCTGGTGTGTCTCAGCAATCCACGTGCCCCCACCTATGGCTGGGCTGCACTTTGAAGCCCCAGGTGAGTGCAGATGACTCCCCATGCCCACAGCCCTCCAGAGCCTCTCCTGGGAGCCGGGCAAAGCAAACGAGGAGCTTTAAGGAACGGTGATTAATTCATCAAGCCAACAAAGCAGAACGCTGGATCTCCCTGAATGGCTCATTAACCTAAAGCATATTAAGCTGCTAACACTAGTTAAAGTCACATCTAATCGGGACTGGCACTGCAGGGAACACTGACTGGCACATTCACCCCGGATTCACTCCCTGGCTTGTGCCTCAGCTGAGCAGGGTGCAGGGGCTGCCTGGGAGAGGCCCCCTCAGGAAGGTGAAGAAACCGAAATTCCCTAAAAATATGTATACACCTTAGATCTTTATGCTATAGGAAGCAACTTTCTAACAAAATTTTTTTCAGGTTTTGACCATTGAAGGCTTCTAGTTGCAAGTGCTTTAAATGGCACAGTTTTCCTGAACTGGTTCAGTCTGTGTCCACTTACACTTTTCTCTATTTCCACAGGAAAATGATGGGCTGTGAGTAAAATTCAGAGAAAATGGAACAGCTCCTCTGTACGGGAAACACAGAATGTCACATTTCCAAGTGAATTTCGGGTATAAGGTTTCACACAAGTCTCCTCTCTGCCAAGTGGAACCATCGGATGTGCTGGGAGAGCGGTACCACGTAATGCCCAGAGATCAACCCCCCATGCCAAAGGGGCCCATCCTGCCCCTCCACAGGCTGTGCCTGACCCAGGGGCCTGAATGAGAAACCTGTGAGAGTCCCCAGGGAGTTTCTGAGCCTGGCTGTGGCCGGGGCAGCGAGGCAGAGCTGCTCAGCTGCTCTAAGCAGTGACTGCTGCAGCTCTCTCCATGTCTGTGCCGGCACACACAAAGCCCTGCTCGGGGCACAGCGCCGGCTCTGCTGCAATTATTTCTTTACCAATCCTGTTTGCAGCTGAGTTGGAACAAGAGCTGACAAGTGGGAGATACTTTGGGTACGTGATTGAACCGAAACGCGGTCGAAAATGAATTCTCCTAGAACGCCTCTTGGAGCGGCTTCTCGGGTTGTTTGGTGGGGTGTTTCTGGCTCTCTGGGACAATGGATTTTCTGTGTTTATGCTGGGAATCTTTGTTTTCTGTGCCTTTGGATGAACATTGCTTCTGTGTCATGGGAGAAATGTGAAAACATTCTGTTTGCCTTTTTCTGCTTCTCCTTTACTTCAGATTTTTTTTCTTTCTTTTTTAACTTTATGGGGAAAAAACCCAGTCACAATCACTATTCCTTTCTCCAGCTGTACTGGTTCAGTGTGTACAGAACGAGGCGCGAGAGTCCCATCAGTGCTAACAGAAAATTCACACCTTCGAGTCCTTCCTTTCCCAAAAAGCTGCAATCTGTGCTGTCCTTTTTGGCTCCTCCTGCCCATAACCTCTTTGCTTTGCTATTTAGCATTCCAAACCCCAGCTACCTGAAGCTGAGCAGTTCACTTGCCTCCGTTAAATCAAATTTACGGCTACACGTGCCTGTAGTTAGCTGAACTGCAGGCAGAACTCTGCTATCTTTTTTTTTTTTTTGACATATTATGCTGCTTACATGAGCAAATTCCCTGCTGTCACAGCACCGCTCCTTCTTTCTGATACTGATTATTGCCCCCCTCTTTTATCTCCTACTCTCTCTTCCGAATAAAGCAGCCCTTGCCCACCAGCAGAGTGCATTTAAATGGGGAGGATATCAGGTTTGTTCACATTTTCAGCTCAGATAAATACAAAGTGAAGTTATCAGCTGGCTGTAAAAGGTTGTGATCAGTTCTGCGCCGTGTCCTGGTTATCAGGGCTGTGCTCACTGCCTTTCCCTGCAGCCTCTGGATAACCACTTGTGAGCAGCATTTCCCTAAATCCATCCCCATCTCTCTGATTCAGCAGCCCGTGCTGGAAGGGGCTGCTCCTCTCTCTCCCTGATACCCAGCACCTGCTGCCTTCCACAGCCTGGGTGGGTTTCTTCTCTCCCAGCAATTTCCAGGCACTGGACATTCCCAGGAATATCATCCTCAAGATAAATCCATGGAGGTTCTCAGTGCTCTTTCACCAGAACTCTTTGGCCTTTGAGCAGGAGAAGCTGCAGGTTGGACCCCCAAGCTGTGGGGGAAAGGAATTGCAGGTTCCCTCTGGCTGCTGAAAGATGAATTTCCCTCTGTCAGTCATAAAAACGCATGGAGCAGGACTCAAAGGCAAAAGGGAGAAACAAAACCAACATCTGTATCTAATTACTGCGTGAAAGCAAGAAGAGTTAAAAAAACAAACTGCACACAGAGGAACAGCAGATCTGCTGCTTTTCTGTCCCTGTTTGCCCTGCACAGAGGCAGTTCCCGGCAGTTTGAGGCACTCTGGGATGGATGCTGCCTGTCACCGGTGAATGGAAAATGCAGACGTGGCTTTCGGTCCCACTGGATTCCTGTGAGCCGTGTGGGGACTTCCTGCAGCCCCACAGAGCAGGGTCCCCTCCAGCAAGAGGGTTTAGAGGCGTTTTTGGCAGCCTGTCCTCCCTCCAGCAGTGCTTTGTTCTCTGCTGGCTCCAGGTGTGCCTCTGGAATGCGAGGTGGAAAAGCAAAGTGCGGAATTCACAGGGATTTATTTTCCCCTCTCACCCCCCACCTGTTGTCTTGCTTTCAGTGCAAGACACTGCTCTGCACCATACAGCTCCCACATCCCACATGTGTTCCCTGGGGAATCCAATTTCCCAATAAAACTCGATGCCAGCACACCCCGAGGGCTCCACAGGACCCCCCTGGCCGTAGATGGGACGTGGGAGCAGTGAGAGCTGCAAATCACCTGTGCCTTGTGGCGAGATGTGTGCAGGTCTGGGGAGAAGGAGGGCGATCACTGCGCAAGGATTTGGGAAGGAAATGTCATCAAGCCACATTCACAGGCAAAATACCAAAAAAAAAAAAAGATAGAGAAAAGATACTGAGCACTGCTGATGGCAGATGCTGGTTGAGCAGGATGCAAATTGCAATCAACCCCTTACAAAAATAACTGGAACAGACTTTGTCTTCTATTTGGAGAATTATCTTTTTTCATTTGCTGCTATCTTTTCCACCCCCCCCCC